>PVKA01000658.1:0-185588 GCA_004027165.1 Ctenomys sociabilis | reverse complement strand
TTCTTTCTTTTTTTTTGTTGTACCAGGGATTGAACTCAGGACCTTGCGCTTGTCAGGCAAGTGTTTATTCTACTGAGCTATCTCCCCAGCCCACAGAGAGCCTTTGCACCTGTAAGTTTGTGGTTCTCTCCAGCTTTGGGGAGTTTGCACTCGTTTATTCAAGCGTGCTTCCCCCCACTGGGTGTCACCTGTACTCCTCTGACTGTGATGCCATGGCCAGTCCTTCTCGCCTGACCCCAGGGTTCTGAGGCTCTGTTCACCCACTTCTCCCCTGTTGTTTAAGCTGGAGTTCACTGATTCTTTCTTTAGCATTTCCACTCCTCTCTACTGAGCCCAACAAATGAGTTTCTAAAAGTTTTGATTAATGTATTTCTTAGTTGTAAAATTTCCATTTGGTCATTTATACCTTTTATTTTCCTTGTGAGACTTTCTGCTTTTCTTCCTGCTTCAAGAGTGTCTGTGCTTACTCTTGGGGCTCTTTTGTAGCACAGCAGCTACTTTGGAGTCTTTGTTAGGTCATCTTCACATTTGTGTCATTTCAGCACTGTGTGAATAGACTTTTTTGGTTTTTCATATTCCAAGATGCTGAGTATTTTGAGTTTTATAGGACTATGTTTATTTAAATTCTAGGGAATTTTGGTTATTGTTTTTTTTTTTTTTTTGTTTTTGTTTTTTTTTGTTTTGTCTTTTTGAGACAGGGTCTCACTATGCAGTTCAGGCTGACCTTAAACTCACTTTGTAGCTCAGGCTGGTCTCGAACTCACCACAATCCTCCTGCCTCAGCCTCCCGAGTGCTGGGATTACAGGCATGTGCCACCACGCCCGGCTGTTTTGTTTTGTTTAAAGTGAGCAATTGACCAGGTTTGGTTGAGGCCGTAAATCTTTCCAGACTTCTGAGAACTGGTTTCAAGGCCAGTGTGTTGGGCTCTGTGCTGTGTTGTGCCTCCCATCGGTCGGCTTGTGCCTGGGCTGGGGGCTGAAGTCTGTGATGCACTACTGCTTTTTTTTTTTTCTTTTTGGCAGAACCAGGGATTGAACTCAGACCCTTGCACTTGCCAGGGAAGCACTTTTTGTATTCAGCCATCTCCCTGGCCCCAATGCACTGCTTCTGTCAGCCTCTGTACTTGTAAAGCTGTAGAGGTGAGTGCACCACCAGCACCGACATGGGTTTGTGTGCTGAGCACCTTCATCACCACCATCTCCCCTTTGGTTTTAGACACAGAAATCTGGGCCTTAATTTACCTCCCTCTGATATGCACTTCCTGCAGTTCCCATGCTTGCATGTGGGCAAGCTGGAAATGAAGACAGTCTGCTTGGGACAGCCCCTTTCTGGTCAGACGGGAGCTGCTCCCTCCTCAGATCTGCTCCTCTGTGGCCTCTGAAGCCAAGACTGCTGCTCCCTGGAGGCCCCTTTCTCATTCTTCAGCTGTAAATGAGTGTGCTGTGGATCTCTAGCTTTGGCAGCCTTGAGTTGGGCTGAAGGATCCTGGGAGGATGCCAGGGAGTGGCATGTTGCATTCTAGCTTTCTTGACCAGTCTGGCTGCTATGATTCACTTTTCAGGACTCTCATGGAGTTGATGTTCACATTCTACCAGGTGCTGTGGATGCTCTGGTCTGTGGGCACAGCAGTCAAGAGCTCCTCTTAGAAGAAGCATCCCAATCAATAAGAGAACAGATTAGAGTTAGAAATCTCTATAGATTTATTTATAACAGCTTTACAGTGCTTTAATATCAGAAAACTTATCATCACCAGACACAGGATCTCCACATGTTATGTGCCTCCTGATCAGATGCAGCAGAAAGCACAGAGAAATTAGTCTTACTGAAAACCATTCAGCATAAATTTAATTGAGTCTTTAGAGCTCCATATCAACATATAGGAAATATAGAGCATTAGGAACAACTGAAGTGACACCAGGAAAAACCATGCACTGAATCCAGGCTGTCAAACCTTCTGTAGTTTAATAACCTGGTTTTTCCAACCCATAAGCAATGTTTAAAAGAATAAAGAGACTTAGGAGATATAGCCAGTAGACAGAGGATAAATAATTGTGCTCATGAGGTTCTTGAAAACATCAATGAGACAATGAACTGTAAAGAGCTTAGTATAGTGGTTGGCAAGTGATACATGACAGTTGCTACTGCCTCATGTAACTTTTCAGAGCCTGTTTCCTCTTGTCTGTAAAATCAAGAGGCGACAGTTTCTTCCAGTCTGCTTCAGACCCAAGGGAGTCAGCCACCTCCTTCCCTTTGCCCAGCCAGCAAAGCTGGATCCTGGCCAGATCGGCAGTGTGCATGCTTGGCCACTAGATGGTGTCTTAGGCCTATCTGTCTGGTGCCAGGAACTCAGGAGGCGCTGGTACTTTCTGAGGTGTGAAGCTGTGTCCTGACTCTCCACCCAGCAGCTCTGTTCCTCTGCTCTTCCTAGGAAAGGGGCATAAGGATGATGGGAGAGTATTGTGGAGCTTTTCAGGTCCGTGAGGCTTAATAGTTTGCTGAGGCTGGGTAGGTGGTGCACACCTGTAATCAGTCCCAGCACTCAGGAGGCTGAGGCAGGAGGATCTCTGTGAGTTCCAGGCCAGTCTGGGCTACATAGTGAGACCATGTCTCAAAACAACAACAAAGTGATAGTTCCCTGAGAATTCATCACCTACAGGTTAGAGATGTAGTCCTTGGCCCATGGGCTAGGCCCTAATACTGCCTGGCGACTGTACCTGCGTCCTGCTTCCCTTCTCCTGAGGCCTAGTGCCTCTGGTCCGTGCAGAATCCTCTGTGTGTAGGTTGAACCTGTTCCTCCTTTCCTCAACAGCCACAAGGCAGTTGCCACGTATGTACCCACCTCTACCTGGCAAAACATGTGTGTTGGGGAAAGTCTGTGGAACGAGTAAAGAAATAAGAGCACTGTAGATGCCCAGCTGCTTGGCCTGCTCTTCCAGGAGGCTCCAGATTGGGGTGCACACATTTTCTTTTTTGTTGCCGAGCTCCGGAGGTAGCCTGGGAAATTGTCAATAGCACCTCATTCCTAAATCTGGGTTGCTGCCTACCTGTCCTTGCACATATGTCTGTTTCTCCATCTGAAAAGTGGAAATGCTAATAGGCATTAGCTCTCTCCTTTTGTAATTTGGTGAGGACTCAATGAGTGAATGCAGTTAACATGCTTCAAAAAGTGCCTGGCACATAATCGACATGTAGCACACATTGAGTGCCAAAATTTGCTTTGAGAAAAAGACCACACAGTTGCAAAACACACTCAAGGCCATGCAAAGGAGATAGTTGGAGGGGACAGCTCAGAAAAAGTTACTCTTTCTCATCCTCCACTGCCACTTCACTATCACTGCTGTTGTTTGTTTGAAGGTATCTATGATAAGTCTTTAAGCTGCACAATCATGAGTGCTGTGCTGTCCACGTCCTCCAGCCAAGGGCTCCACAGTGTTTCCTGCCTTGGTCTGCACAGTGGGTGTGGGGTGCAGCACATTCAGAGCAGAGGCGGCCTGAGGACCAGAAGGCACGGAGGCAGATTAGGGAGGGGCCTCTCAGGCTCATTTTCTCCTTTTCCTTTCTGAGCTGTGCATGTGCATGTGCATACATGTGCCTGCATGTGTAAATATGAGCATATGCACGTGTGTGTGCCTGTGTGTGAGAGCGTGTGTGTGTGAGCGTGTGTGTGTGTGTGTGTGTGTGTGTGTGTGTATGTTCAGTGCTTTGCAGCACCTTTGGAGCCAGTGCTGACCCCTGGGACTGTTGTACAGCTCAGCAGAACCTACTCCTGTTGGAAGGTTGCCTGAGCCCTGTGGAGCAGGACAAATTAGGGTTTTCTGCTATCTCCCTGGTCTTTCTGCCTTCAGCCTGGAGAGCTGGGAAAGTGTGGCAGGTGACCACTAGGTGGTGCCATTTACGTGAAGAAATCATCAGTGTGTAAATGGAATAGCATTTGACTGTTGGTGGGTAAGCTGTACTGCAGGTCAGCTCTCTGGAGAGAATCAGAATCCGTACCTACATACTTTCCAGCATCCGGTATGACCTTCGGTGGAAGTAGATAGAAATGGACCTAAGAGAGTGTGCAGGAAAGCGAGGAGAGTAGGGAGGAGCTCACACCTGTGCAGGTGTCTGTCTGGTTTCTGCCCATCTGTGCAGGCCTGACTTCAGAGTCACCAGAGTTCCTGACATCTGGTATTAAATATAAGCAGCGTAGAAAAGTGGGATACAGTGCACAGACAGCTGCTTTTTATCCTCAAAAGCTTTGCTGTCACTGGCCTAGATTTTTTAGTGAGGTAAGCCTGAATTCCAATTCTAGTTCCATCAATTAGTAGCATAGACCATAGACACACAGGTCACACAGATCATCTGAAGCATGGGAGTGTCGTCCCTGCTGTGAACATGGCTGTGGGTTCAAATGAGGTTACTGCAGACAGCACCTGGGTCTGCAGCTGGCACCTGCTGTGTCTGTGGAGCCCACCCTGCTGAGCCCCACAGCCCATTCCTCAGAAGCATCTGGTTGGGTTAGGGAGGCAGACCAGCAGCACTCCCCAGTACTTGCTCAGTGGAGAAGGACTGCAGGGTCCTGCGATCTCCACCTATGTGCCCCTTGCATGGTAGCTGCACTGTGTCAGAGCTTAGCTTACAGAGTCACCAGGGGGAGCTGGATGCCACTGCCAGGAATACACATAAAGCAGACAGGCAGAATCTGCCCTCAGCCAACTTAGTGCATGTGAGCAGTTTTCTTCTCCTGGCTCCCTCCCTTACTGGCAAGGGACATTTACTAGGTACCCAGCATGAAGAAGGAAAGGAGTCTGCAGCACCCAGTGTGAGACTGCACCAACCTCCTTGGATAGGAATAAACGACGGCTGTGTTTTCCTTGTCAACAGCTAACGCCAGCCAGTCTTGTAGGCAGGCCGTCCTCAGGATGCCAGGGCTTCCTTTGCCTAAGTGCGCAGGCAGCCCGAAGTACCTGGAAATTGACCTCTCCGGGGCAGCCCTTGGAGTGACTGCCCAGTGTGGAAGTATATGGACACTCTCTGGTGCGCTGCCAGTGGTTCAGTTAGCAGGGTTTGACTCCAACTGGCTGCATAGTTCCCTTCGAGGCCAAGGGCTATGCTTGCTTCCACACCCCTGATCTGCTCTCTCCTCTCACCTTCCTCTGTTGATCACTACTAAGACCTTAATTTCAGATAAGTCCTCTACTCAGGATCTAATGGAGAGGGACTCCCCAACCCAAGATGGAAAGAGAAGGAAAAAGGAGGTAGCATTTGTTCCTGGCTTTCCTGTCATCATAAACAGATGCAGCATTTCAGAAGAAAATCAAGATGAAAAAATCTTGCTTTGCAAACTAATTACTTCTAAGTTAGGGCATCATCAAAATCATCCCTATTACACGATCACTCCCTCACTTGAACCTGATATGCTCACTGAGTGGGGAAATGCAGGAGGCAGTTAAATGCAAATCTATTTGCTGGGCTTTGCATGTATCTGACACCTATGATACAGCAATAGCAAGGCACCATGGACGAGATCCTATGTGTAAACATTGTGCATTCTACTGTGTGGCCAGAACTGAGGCATGCTGTGAATTTTTTTAATGTATTTGATCATTACAGGGTCTCACTGTGCAGCTCAGACTCATAGTGATCCTCCTGTGTTCAGCCTCCCCAGTTCTGGGATTATAGGCATGTGCCACTACACCAGGACTCTGGTCTGCTCAGGCACCCTAGGGGCAGGGCTGGTCTGGCACCACATGCCTAGGAAACTGCAGTCCCTGCATTTGCTTAAGCTTGCCTAAGCAGGCGCTTTAGTCTGCTGATCTATCTTGCTGGCTCCCGTGCTGGGAATTGTGGTCTCCTGCCTTCCTGGTCTGGGTTCACAGGCTAGGAGTGTTGGGCCCCTCAGGCTCACATGAACAGCATGTCTTCCTCTCACTAGAAAGCCCTCCCCTCCTGTACAACTCCTGTTCACTAAATCCATTTCTGGAAATATTCCGAGATTCTTTCCTTTAGCTGCTTAGCTTACTGTGGGCTCTCCTTCCTTGGCTCTGTGGAAAGTGGATTTCGATGGAGCTACTTTCTTAGTGCTTGCACTCTCCTCTTCTGCTAGCCATTGAGTTTCTAGCTCAAATCATAGTTTCATCAGCTAGGAGTAATTAGACATTGCAGCTGGGTGCTGGGGCTGCTGTCACTATCATGGCTACGGCAGAAGATCAGTTTAAATCCCCACACTTGGAGCTTCCTGCAACCAAACCTGAACCAGTTTCATGTAGGCACCCTGGTTTCTGCTCAGCTTCTCTGCCAGGTTGGAAACCTTGCCTTTCCCATTCCCCAGGCCCTCAGCCTGGACCTCCCCTAAGGGCTCTGGGACCATTGAGTTCCTGCCCTTACACAGTAGTGCAGGAGCCCCTGGTAGCCCTACGCTGTTTCCACAGTAACACTGGCAGCTCCCTGCTCCTACTGAACTTAAACTTCTGGTGCCTGTTGGCTCCAGTGACAAGGCTTTTGGTGCCTCCCCCAACTCCTGGTTCTGGCAAGCCTAGGCAGTGAGGCTTCTGGAGCAGTGGTGCAGGGCACGGTGTGTGCTGTCTGTTGCCGAGTCTGTTTTCTGAGTGTTTGGACACGGAATGGTGATGTTTTAAGCAAAGGGCCCTGCCTTCCGTAAGGCTGCTTGGGGTCTATAAACATACAGGAAGTGCTCATTAAATGACTATTGGTTAGTTACAATTTCTCCTTATCCTGCTTTGGGATTTATTCCTGAAGCCATCCATTCTCCTTCCATTTGCCCACTGAACTATATGACATATGCAAGAATGAGTTCATCTCTCCCACCCTGGTCTCACAGGCCCTTACCCTGTGTAAGGATGTAATATCCACCGGGGGGTTTCAAAGCTTCTTCTGGGTCTTGATAGTAAGTGCCCCTCCTCCTGTGTCTGGTAGTCCTGTGAGTGGGCATTGGTTAAGAGTTCTGCAGACACTGACTCACTGACTTGCCAGTGGGCAGATTGGGCTCACAGATTACTAGACAGGACAATATTTTGGCTTTTCCCTCAGAATGGGTATTTGTACTTATAAGCTATGTGGCTCCACCACAGTGTTTTAGATTCTTCAATGGCTAAAGCATATTGACAACTCCTATTGCCCATGAGGCCTTGGAAGGACACTCCTCTGTGGGTGGGGGCTGGAGCCCCCCAGGCTGATTACTTCAGGCTTGACATGTGTATGGGGAGGGCCCCATGGGGGACAAGGATAGGCCTTTTGTAAGGATGGGCTTTTTTCCCTGGCTTTCAGGGGATCAGGAAAGCCTGGGTGCCAGATGGTTCTGATGTTGGGCTGCGGAGGGTCAGCTCAGTCAGGGCTAGGCTGGGAGTGAGGTACCTGCCTTCTCTGCCCTTCTGGCCTCCCAGAGGCCTTGTTGCAGTTGTAGCAGCTTTGCCCTGGTGGGAGTGGAGCAGCCAGTACAGGGCCGGCAAGACTGTAATGGCTCTGCTTAGCAGAAAACAGCTCAGACACGGTGCACCGAGAGGGTAGCTGAGTACAGGGAAGGCTCACCTCAGGAGATGTGCATCTGTGTTGGGCTCCAGAGACAGCAGAAGACCTGCCTTGTGCTTCGGAGCCTCAGAAGCTCACACCCAGGCTCGAAAAGCAGTCAGATGCCAGTGTGTGCCTTTGCAGGGGGAGGAGGGCTTTGGATGTTTATTTCAGTGGCGCATGGAAAGGGAGTGTGACATCTGGGGGCCACCTGGGCTGGGGGCTGCTGCTATGCAGCTGACTGGACTGTGGTGTATGAGGGGAGAGACAGAGGGGCATAGCAGTCTCTTATAGCTGTTGTATTAGTAGAAATGCAGATTTAGTTGGCTAAGGGCACCTAAAGTGCCTTAAGCTGCTTGTTCTGTAAACTGCACAAAGGGTATTGTAGTTAGTTAATGGTCCTCAAAGTCCTGTTCCCTGCAGGAAATGCAAATTCTAGGGCGCTTAGATGGTGGGTGGGGCCCACAGCTCATTTTTCAGAAGCCCTCAAGGGGAGTCTGATGCAAGCAGGCCAGAATTGGAGACCCACTGTGTAGCGGGTAGAGCACTAGACATTGGGGGGCTGTCAGGTGAAGGAAATGCAAGGCAGAAAGCTTGCCCTGTGCAACTTCCACAGAAGTGAGAGCCTACAGGAGTACAGCCCACAGGAGTGACAGCCCACAAGGGTACAGCCCACAGGGGTGAGAGACCACAGAGGTATAGCCCAGAGGGGCACAGGCCACAGGGGTGAGAGACCACAGGAGTGTAGCCCACTGGGGTACAGCCCACAGGGGTGCAGTCCACAGGGGTGACAGCCCACAGGGTATAGGGCACAGGGGTACAGCCCATAAGGTATAACCCTCAGGGGTACATTCTACAGAGGTACAGCCCACAGGGGTGACATCCCCAGGTGTGGGAGACCACAGTGGTGAGAGCCCACAGGAGTGACAGCCTATAGGGGTACAGCCCACGGGAATGACAGCCCAGAGGTGATAGCCTGCAGAGGTGATGGTCCACAGGTGTGATAGCCCATAGAGGTGATGGCCCATAGGAGTGAGAACACCCAGGTGTGATAGCCCACAGGGATGATAGACCAGAGGTGACAGCCCATGGGTGTGACAGCCTACAGAGGTGAGAGTCCACAGGTGTAATAAGCGCACAGGAGGGACAGCCCACAGGGTCCCAGCAATGAGGCCTTTCCTTGCCCCCTTCTTGGAAGGACCCAAGCAGTAGCTGGGGTCTGTATCACACTCCCTCATGTAGATGCTGACTCTGGGCTTGAAAGAGTTAAATACTGGGTGCACATCCCAGGGGAGGTAATGCACCCAAGTCTCACCCAGTTGGCCTGACTCCAGAGGTGGAGTTCTCCTGCCACTGCTACTGCCACTGCTACCACCACTATAGGGCCATGGGCCAGAGCCTTCACTGGTCCAAGTGTGGAAAGGGCCTGCAGCTGGATGCTCTGTCCCCTAGTGCCAGTGCTGATACTAGTGATGAGAGGCTTTTGCCTTCTTTTCTGACCTCAAAGGATGAGTGTCATTCCCAGAGGGAGCTGGTCTCATACTGGAGCTTTTCTAAATGACTGGCTGGCTGGCCATCAGCCTTGACTCCTAGGGCTGCAAGGTTAAATGTGTGGTTAAGCAAGAAAGTGGGATGAAATGACCAGTGTGCCATGATTATAACAACCTTAGATTAAAAAAGAAAAACAAAAGTTAAGAGCAGAAAGGAGAGAAAACTCCCTGTGCTGAATTTTCTTTTTTTTCCTCAAGATGTTTTGTGACCATGAGACACAGGCATTTGCCCTGTGGAAAGCAGTGGCTCTGTGGACAGGGCCTGTGGTGAGGCCTGGTCACTTGGTCTGCAGGCAGGCAAGGAGAAGGTTGCAGATCTCCATAACCCAGAGGTGTTTCTCCACTACACTGTCACCCAGAGGGCTTCCAGGGCCTGGGGCATAGTGCTGAGGGCACCCAATAGCAATTTTGATCTCCCAACAAATGCTGTCAGACAGCTTTAAACACAAAATATCCTTTTATTTGTCAACGAAGGCTACACGGGATCACTTCTGGTTTTGTTTTTATGCTTTTTTTTTTTTTCCTAGAAGGTATCTACATCTGCATTTATTTACAGCCTTGTTGGTATTTACAAGTCAAGAGTACAGTGTTAGAAACACAAAAGTGTTGAGAAAAAAACTTCTCAAAATTAGTTCCAGACTTCAGGAAAACTATTTGCACATGGTAAGGCCAGAGTCTCCAGTGCTGGTCACCCAGAGGCGGCACGGTACAGTCCTTTGCTGGCGCCGCAGGTTCAGAAGTCCTCAGAACAGGCAGACTCAGAAAAGGGAGGTTCTGGTGGCAGGTAAGTCCAGGACGCCTGGGCACCACCAGCGTCTGCTGTCAGCTCCCACTAGGAGCCCGAGCCTGTGAGGGCCGGTCCTCCCTTGGCAGTTTGCCCTCAGAAGAAATCACATTTCTGTGGGGACCAGAGGTCACCCAGTTTCATGCCTTTGGCATCTCAGAGGGGATAGGAGACACGACCCAGGGCCCCACCTGGGGCTCCAGCTCTGATCTTTCACATTCCTAATGAAACCTCAGAGCGCACCCCAAATGGGGAGTCCAGGTCCCAAGCTGGTTTTGGAGAATGTAAAGGTTGGAGAGGATAAAGTTTCAGTCACCTGAGCAATGAGTCTTTAAAATGAGTTTGCTGTTCGGGAAGGTAAAATAAAAGGGCCAGGGAAGTGCAGGCCCTAGTGGGAGCAGTGTGCTTTAATGGAAGGCTTTGTCCTGCGAGGGGAAGGAGAAGTGAGGCTCCATCTGGAGCCATCAGGAGCAGAGGCCCCTGGCCAGGATTGGAGCTGCCTCTGCGGCCAGTGGCTACTGGAAGAATAAAAAGCAGACTATACTTTTGTGTCAGGCAGTTGAAGCCCCGAGCCCATCCCTGCTGAGGGCTAGTCAGCTCTGTCCTGTAGGGTACCATGCTCTGTGTCCCCACTGTCAGCCCAGGGCCATGGCAGATACAGAGCTACAAATGGTCAAACTAAGTTCTAAGATTTCACACTGAAAGCCTCATCTTTGCAGAGTGACAGCGACTGCTGTCTCCAAAGACAAAGCTGAAAAGCTGCAGCTAAAGAGCTCCTTTCTTCTTTTTAGCACTCGGACTCCTCTTCCTATCTATGTGGCATTGCCTGTTTACTCACCTCCTGGTCTCCACCCACCCACCCACCCTGGCTGTCTGGAAGCACCTCTGGCCACCTTTGGCCTCCACCCTCAGCAGCAGTTGGGCCCTGCGTGGACTCATCCAGCAGTTGTGAAACCAGCATCAGAGGTTGTCACTTCCATGGAGTCCCTCGTCCCTCCTGTCGTCACCATCCTGCCTTCCAACAATGTTTGTCCAGAGGTTGGGTAAAAGGAAATTTTATCACATGAAAGATAACATTGGGATCTGGTGTTTTGAGGTCTCAGAGTAGAGGGGGCTAGACCAGTCTCAAAAAGAATGAAGGCATCAACAAGGTCATATTAAGGGAGAGGCAGAGAAGCCAACAGGCAGTGGTGGTGGGGAGCAGAGAAGGCAGGAGCTTTGCTAAAATAAACCTTTGCGGGTCCAAAGCCAGCTCTTTGCAAAAGCAGTCACCCGGGGTCTGGCCACTTTGATGACTGGCAAACTTGCTGACTAATTAGTGCCAGAAGGGCAGGAACCATTGAGGATGGGGCTGACGTTTGGCATGTACTAAGTAGCACAGAGAACTCTGGCTGTGCCTTCGGACTCACTTTGCCGTGAATGGGCAGTGCTGGTTTCTGCAAGGGACAGATGAGAGGGGACATCCTGGGTCACTTGCCAGCCTGAATAGGAGTCAGCTTCAGAGGGCCAAGGCCACACAGAGTCTCTGCTTCACAGGACAGCACAGCATGGAAGGGCACAGGGTGCTGATTGCCTGCCCTACAGGTCCTTGCTAAAGCTTGGGGCTGCAGAAGCTGGGCATGCAGCCCAGGAAAACTCGATGTGGAATCATTCCTTTAAATAAAGGAACACCTAATAATGCTGTGCTTTTGATCCTTAAATTAGTCTACTGTATTCTGGTGGGGAGCTGTGGGAGGAGGGACAGAGAGTGGAGGGTAAAGGAAGATGGGCCCTTGACCCCATGGCATCTGACTTCCAAGTAGATGTCCCCAGCTGATGGAGGCAGCCAGGCTGAGACTGACCAGGTAGGACAACAGGGGGAAGAGTGTGCCCAAGGACCTTCCCAGCAAGAGTGCCATTTCAAGGGGCATAAACTTCTTTTGGATTAAAAAAACAAACCTAACTTGTGTTCTTCAGACCAAATTGTTTTCCATTCCATCCAAGAAAGCAGCACATGTGTGCAGTGGGCCCAAGGAGCAGTGTGTCTGACTCAGCAGAGGACTGGAGCCAGAGGCCACGGGTGCCAGAGGACAAGCAGGCCACAGCACACCAGCCACAAGAGCCCGAGGACAAATAGGCCACAGCACACTGGCCACGGGAGCCAGGGGACAAACAGGCCACAGCACACTGGCCACAGGAGCCAGAGGACAAACAGGCCACAGCACACTGGCAAGGCAGTGTGACTTTTTTTGGAAACAGGAAGAGCACTTAGCGAAACACATCCTCTAATGACACAGTAAGGCAAGATCTCCCCTCCCCAGAGTGCTGGATACCTCTCTGCCAGGCAGGACCTGACTACATGTTGCTCCAATTCTCATGCAGTAAGAGACCTTCTTGGTTTCATTAGCTTGTGTCACATTCTGAAGACTCTGTGAGTAAGGCTACAAAGGTGTCATGAGCTTAGCAGTCCAACAAGGTTTCCACGGGAACAGCTCAGACTCAGAATTCATTTTCCACACTTAATGTAAATGGAGCCCATGAAGTCCCACGTTCCTAGGAGCCTAGCTCCAGTGGAAGTGCTGGCTGCCCCTCCTGTCTCCCAGAGCCTCCTGTGAGTGGCAGTAACAATGGTAATTAGGCAGATGGACCAGGGACAAGAACCTACAATAAGGAGCTCCCAGCTAGCACTGTGGCCCCTCTGCCATCCTTGCTGTCCTGTCTCCTGGCTGCCCCCTCCACCTGTCCCTCCTCTAAGAGGCCCTGGCCACTTCTTGATGGTGCACACATGGATCTTCCTAGGAGCAATGCTGGCTTGGCCTTCCTGGTCCACAGGCACAGGTCCCAGGCCTGGCCCCTGTGGTGGTGGAGTTGAAAGGCCACAGAAAAGTAGCTCCTTGCTCTTTCTCTTTAAAAATAAAACAAAACCAAACCTTGGTTGGGCTTCTCTAGAGGGGAGGCTGCTTTCTAAAGGAGGTTAACAGAAGGGGTTTCCTGAAGGCCCAGGCTGCTGTACCCACATCTGGGACACGCCTGCACAGGGAGGCAAAGGCAGCTCCAGGAGCTGGTTAGAAAGGTGCTTGGCTCAGGCCTTTGACGACACCTCTCTTTGGCTGACTTTCCTACTTTGTATCTTCCTAGGATCAAAGGCCACCAAGTACCTCTTGCTATCCTGTTTCCTGGTGGTGGCAGCAGAGGGAAGGGACCCAAAGTCACAGGGAGGGGCATCCTTCCCTTCCCTGGACTGGGTGCCCCATGGAGGGCTTGCTGTGCACTGCTGGTTCTCACATCTGGCTTTGGGAGAAAGGAGGAGGTGAATAAGGGACATCAGGGAGCATCAACCAATCACAGATATCCTGGGTGCTTTCACCTTGTGGCGAGGGTGGGGCTCGTAGCTCCAGGATGTTGTGTCCCCAGACTGGGGAAGGGATGAGGGGACAATTCCTCTATCCCAGAATGGGGGTGGCACCGACAACTACACACGATTTGCAAAAGGGAGGAGGGGTTTCATTTAGCATCAAAATATAAAGCACGGATAGGTGTTTGGGGCAGTCTGAAAAGGTGCTGCATGACGTCACGAACATTTCCAGAGCAAGATGAGCCATCTGTGGTCCTCTGGATGTGGGGCGCAATGAGCAGCTCCAGGGCTGGTCTGTGGGGGCCGGGCATGTTCCTGGGGTCCTCCAGGCCTGCCACTCTCAGCCCCTCACTCCTGCTTGCCCCAGCCAAAGGAGGAAGGGCAGTACATGAAATGAGGCATCACAGACACATGCGTCTTGCCTCACACTGGGGACCTAGCGACAGATGAAGACACCTCCCAGGGAACTGTGTCCCAAGGAGAAAAGTACCCCAAACAACAGGGAAAACTCTGTAAGGAAGAAGGGAACAAAAGACAAAGTTTTCATTGTGATCACACTACAGAAAAAAAATACCTTCTGCTCTTTGCAAAAAATGTGTGAAGGCCAAATCTGTGTTTTTCTTTTCTTAAAAAAAAGGATGTTGCATGAATTAACAATGCAACCAGTATCTTTTTGTTTGCTGCACTTATTAAAAAAGGTCTTTTGTTTTTGTTTTTTAAGTACAACATAGTCAGGTACGCGGCCACAAAAGAGCAGCTGTCTTTGGCAAGAAGTCCAGGCTCAGCCCGCTCTGTCACCTGCGGCCCATCTCGCTCTGTCTCATGAAGTGGATGTTGTTGGCGCTGTCTGACAGTTCTGGGTACTGCTCGACAGAGATCACGAAGAAGCCGTCATAGCCCTGCACCCGCCCGGTGCTCAGCACCTGCTGCTTCTCCCCCTCTGTCCAGGCCCGCAGCCCCTCCTCCCCTTCCTGCAGTCTCTGCTGCTCCCGCACCCAAGCCTGGTGCACGGCTCTCTGCCGGGCTAGCTCTAGCACCCGGGCCTTTTCCTCATCCAGGGTCGTCCCATAGCGGGTGTTCAAGCACAGCGCCCTGTACTGGAGCTGGATGTCTGTGTAGCGTCGAGTCCTGCCATTGAGCATGGTGTTGATCTGCGACACTGTCACGTTGACCCCATTCTCCAGGGTTCGCTGACCCCCGCTGAGGCCCAGTATGGCCAGGTCACCTTCTGAAGGCCCTGGCTTCACAAAGTAGTGGGTGTCTACCCCATTGATGGTGAAATGCAGGTTCTCCAAGTAGTGGGCATTGTTCAGGATGGCAGCGATCCTTCGCCCATCCTCGTTGGCCATACTGATGATGTCTGTGGTCACTCGGCCATCCTTCAAGGCGAACTTGACCCCTTTGCCAAAGACTGAGCCAGTGGATGCAAACCTCCTTGTCTCTGGGACCTGCTGGCAGCTGGTGACTGTGGAGCCATATAGCTGGTCGAAGCGCTCTAAGGTGACAAAGGCCTTGAGCTGTTTCTGCACTTCACATTGTACTCCAAGGATAGACTGATGGAAGAGGACAGAAAGAGGAGGGAGAGAAAACAAATCTTAAGGACCTGTTTAACTAAATCAAATCTGTTCATATTGTTAACCTGTAGCATTAATCTGTATTGCTCACCACCATCACGTACCCATCCACCCACCCACCCACCCACCTATCCATCCATCCATCCATCCATCCATCCATCCATCCATCCATCCATCCATCCATCCACCCACCTACCCATCCACCCATTCATCTGCCTATCCATCTACCCATCCATCCATCCACCTACCCACCCACCTACCCATCCATGTATCCATCCACGCATCTACCCCTCCATTCAACCACCCACCCATCCTTCTAGAGACTGTTTAGGGAGCTTCTATTCTGGGCTGACCTTTTCTGAGTGCTGCAGATGTAGAACTGAATCAGACATCTTTGCCCATTCAGATAGCACAATGACAATTGCAATCACAGTGTGATAACTGGTGGCCTAAGACAGGTAAGCATAGCAGCTTTAGCTAACATATTGATGTTTAAGCTGAACAGTTACCATTGATTATCTCTTTTTTCACAATAATTTCACATGGTAAGTTCTGTTCCTCTCTTTCTATGGGTCTAAGGCTTAGAGACACAACTGGCTCATAATAATATGACTAATATTGAGTCAACCTTCAAAGCCAGATCTATCTGATCCCAGAGGTGTTTCAAGGGCTGTTGCAGTAGGGAAAAGGAAACAAGGATTGAAGCAGCTCAGACCAAAGGTGGAGAAGAGAAATAGAGAAAGTGGGGTTCACGTATAGGCTAATGCTTGAATTAGAACTTGAAAGATAAGGAAAAAGAATGGCTACAAAA
The DNA here is from genome assembly GCA_004027165.1 of Ctenomys sociabilis. Classification (NCBI taxonomy): domain Eukaryota; kingdom Metazoa; phylum Chordata; class Mammalia; order Rodentia; family Ctenomyidae; genus Ctenomys; species Ctenomys sociabilis. Next base: position 170,025 of record PVKA01000658.1, on the reverse strand, counting down.
ACACAATAAAAAGAAGTGGTGATTGGTATCAGTTTCTCACTGTTGGATTGCTCTGTGCTGTAATTACATGTGATTTTTCAAGAAGAGCCCCTGTCTCATAGTGCTTCTTTGGGGCTGCTCAGGTGACCTTGCACCTGGCCATTTAGGGAACAGAACAGCCCTGCTAGCTTGGCAAGCCATCTCCCAGTCCTGCTGATGGCTCAGGGAACTCAGGAAAGTCAGGATGAGAAAGGCTCCAGGGCCTGATCAGTAATCAGGACAATGGCTTCAGAAGCAGGCCCATTGCCTCCCACTGAAATTAAGTCTTCTTTATAATTAATAGAACCCTGTCTGTGAACAATTATTTCCTAGAGTTTCACAAAAGCTGGAGTGCTCAACAACAAAGATCTCCGATGCTTGCCAAGGGCAGAAATCAATAATTCATTGACAGGCAAGGTTGGCAAACAGGCAGTCAGAGACAGGACTCCAAGGAGTGCAAAGGGAGCCTGGCTAGGGAGGAAAAGGCTGCACACTGGAGTCATCCTGAGAATGGCAGATGCTGGGGTATCTGGGCTGGGCCCAGGTGGCGGGCAAAGCAGAGGGCTAGGTGGCAGGAGTAGGACTAGAGCAGGCCAGACAGGGCTGGGCTCTCATGGCCTTGTGGCACCTCCCAGCCAGTGTCCTAGGTTAGGTCTTCCTCTGAGCCCGGTCTCCTTATCTGTACAGTGGGCTGCTTACTTCCTCAGCCAACAGAATTCTCTGTGCACCTATCATAGGTGGCCAGTGTGCTGGGTACTAAAGGCGACTTGAGCTGTTGAGGCCCAGAGTCTGGAGGGGGGTGAGAAAGGAAGCAGGAATGGAGAAGTAGGGTGGGCAGTACTTTGCAGGAGGAAGGTCTAAAGTGCCATCCCAAGACAGAGTGCAGAAAGCACCCCAGAATCCAGGGGACAAGGATAGTGAGGCCTGAAGGAACAAGTTGGAGGAGGACATGGATGCTGGCTTAACACAGCCCCAGGATGCTGTGTGGCAGGCCTGCTTTCCCTCCTGTTCCCGGGGCTCACATCCCCTGAAGGTCTCTGACTTCTCTCCGCACCTAGTGGGAAGAACTCAAGGCCAGGCACTGAGTTGGCAGCCAGCAAAGAGCAGGTGAGTATACAGCTGGCAGCTAAGCAGTAAAAGCATAAAGTGGGCTGGGAAGGCAGAGACTGCTTTAAGGATCTTCACAGTAGATAGTCTGTGCTTTTGAAACTGGGTCACAAAAGGAAGGGAATGTTTTTGAACACCTACAATATGGCAGGCCCTGTACACAGCAAGATGATACAGAACAGACTAATCTGGGATTAGATTTCAACTCCAGCCCTCCTTGCTGTGGGATATTGGGAAGCCTCAGGCATAAAATTTGCAAGCTAGTGACAAAAACACCATGGGGTATTTGTGAGTGAACTTATGTAGAATACTTCACCCAAGGCCAGGTACATTAGAGCTTAGAAATGGCACATTTGTATTTAGAATGTGTCTTCTCTCCCTGAACTTTTGCTCAGACAGTGACAAGGCTTATTATTTCTGTAGAACTTCAAACAGTGTGGCACACAGAACTCTTTCATGCAGCTGTGCCCGTGTGCTGCCTCAGCTGGAACTTCGCAGCCTGCCTGGAGCTAGTGTTCCTGTGTGCTGAATACGTGGGCCAGGCACAGTAGAGATGCTGCCTTGGTATCTACCGCTGGCCAGAGCTTTCCCACAAAGCTGGAGGGAACTCCTTCTTGCAACCCCAGAAGGGGCCACAGTGTAGGCTACCACACGTGGGCATTACCTTGCTGTTGTCCCACTCCTGTGTCTTCATCTGTGTGTGCGTGAGCTCATAGGATGGCTCCGTGGCATCCATGTCTGGCTTGGGGTAGCCAGGGATCACGTTGTGCAGCTGGAATCCAAAGGTGAGCAGCCAGCTGTTGACATCTGGGTGGGAGAAAAACGGAAGTGTCCCACAGCATTAGTGGATTTGCACTTGTGCCCCATCCCACTCAAGCAGGGGCATGGGTGTGGTGAGCCACTGCAGGAAGCCACTGCTACAAAAATGTTGAGAAATAGTCCCACAGTCTTACAGCCACAAGTGCTTCTGCGACCCAGCAGTCTCCTCGCAGACCTGTGCCTGGGAGATGGACATGAGCAGAGCCTAGGTTTCCAGGCTTCCCCTCCTGTTCTCACTCCCAGCCCTAGGGTCTCCAGCCTGTACTCGGGGGGCAGCTGCAGATGGATGAAGACCCCCACCTCCATCTCTACCACCAGCAGGAAAATGCAAGGACAGCTGGATCCAAAAGTAATAATTATTTTTAATTAAGTTCATTGATGCATTTTAGGTATACACAACAGTCACACTCACTGTAGGGAATTTGTACCTGTCCATGATAGAACTTGATTCTCTACCCCTCCCCAATCCTCCCTATCCTTTCAATCCCTCTCCCCAAAGGGAAGACTTTAATGACTGATTTGCAAAGAAAAACTTCCAGAAAGAAACAAACTACCCTCTCCTTACTCTCAGGAGGAGTTAGAGCCCCAGGCCCAGCAGGCCACTGGGCATGAGGAAGGGAGGTGTGAAATCTGAATTTTTTCCCTTACTCCACCTGCCTTACTTCCTCTGACTTGACCTCCCCTGCTCATTTTCCAGGCTGTACACTGGCCTCGAGGGCCACAGGCACAGGATTAGGAGACCGTGCAATACTCTCTGCAGTTCCTTGTTGTACACCACCTGTAGGGACAGGCAGGCTTTGCCATGACAGAATAATTATTTTTAATTAAATTTTGCCATGAGCATTTGGCTCATGGAAGCATAGTCAGGAACCCGAGGCTGGAGGGAGGAGAAGGTTGAGCGTCTACTGTGAGGTGCCTGGCCCCTGGGCTGGGGATGAGAGTGGTGTGGATAACTTCTGAACAGAGAAAGAGTGGAGCAAAGTAGAGATGCTTCAGTGAGGTGGGCTGGCAAGTTCACATGGAGAAGGTAGCACCAAAGCCAGACACCAAGATCTCTGTAAAGTTTGTAGGCATCAGTGGAGGGGGCACTTGCAACTGGATGGGGGTAGAGGAGCTCAGACAGCTTCAGGAAGAACCACAAAGCACAGGGCCTGCGCAGAGACAAGGATAGACCACACCCTGTGTCCTAGGATGGCGCAGCCTTCCACAGGTGGTGGGGCTGAAGACTGGAGTTGTTGGCCAGAGACTAAGAATCCAAAGTGCTCGGGAGGAAAGCTCTTGAGCCGAGCCCCAAGGCTCCCTGCTTTCCCTGCTTTTGGCTTCTTTCCAGAAGATCCCCATCAGGAGGTCCGTTTAAGGTCCTGCCGAGAACTGCTTTCCCCCAGCACGTGGGGTCTTGCATCAGGGTGGGCGTGACCTGGGGAGAGCCCTGCCTTTCTCTTTCACTCAAGGTCCTCACATTTGCCCTGCTTTTGTGTTCAGTGGTCCTCAGGTCCCACTGCTGGAGGTGAAGCCTAGAGGCCCAGAGGTGGAGTGATGGGAGGAAAGGACACTATACATGGTTAGAAAGAAATCCTGGTGCTACTGCTCAGTTCATAGAAAAAAGAGAGCCCTGTGGCCAAGGGCAGGCAAGCCAGGCCCAGGTCTGGGCTCCCCAGCTTACACACTGTGGGATGTTAGCTAATTTAGCTTAACTTCTCTGAGGTTTTATTTGCATATCAATAGGCATGGTTTTACTTAGAGAATACCCATAGTATTTTCACTAAGGGCAGAAGCAGGCCCATGTCTATACAAGTCACTACATTTAATGTACCTAAAGGGTCCAACCCAGGTCCTGTCCTCCTTGCCCCACCCCACACCTCTGGGAGAGACTTGGGAACTCCGATTTCTCAGCTGAGGAAAGGCTTAGACCAACTTTTTTCTTTCTTTCTTTCTATTTATTTATTTGTATTTAGTACAGGGTCTATGGGATCTCACTACATAGATTGGACTCCTAGTGATCCGCCTGTGTTCAGCCTCCCAAATGTTGGGATTATAGTCACATACCACCATGCCCAGGCCTAATCGCAGTCTCAGTGCGCTCTGGGGGATTGAAGCCCAGCTACTGCATCTGTCTAAGCAGGTGCTTTTATCCACTGAGCTATTTGGCCAGTCCAAGACAAACTTTTTACCAGAGTCTCTTTCCTCATTGAAGTTTTCTTTTTAAAATAAATAAATAAATAAATTTATTTATTTATGTGATACAGGGTCTCACTACACAGCTCTAACTTGTAGTGATCCTCTTGTCTCAGCCTCCCCAGCTCTGGGATTACAGGTGTGTGCCACCATGCCTGGCTTTGGTGGCTGGCTTGGTGCAGGGCAGGCATAGCATATGGTGCTGGGGATCAAACCCAGGTCCTTGTGCTTGCCCGGCAGGCACTTAGATGGCTGAGCTACCTCCCCAGCCTCCCCAGTAAATTTCTAAGACACTCTTGATTCCATGACTCTTGGCAGATGATTCTCTGGGAAATTAAAGCAGAGCAGGAAAAAACGACTTACAAAGCCATTTTGCTAGAGGCTGAGAACTTGTGTCTGAATTTGTAGTTGCAAAGAAAGCTTCTATGTGGAATACTGTAGATTCTCAGAAAAGCATGGTTCTGAAAGGAGGGCTGGACCTTAATTATCAATGATAGAAGGTGGGAAACTCTCTTCCTCTGCCTTTTGGAAAAGTGTTGAAGGTGTACTTAACATTGGGGCTCCTATGGGGCTGTCCTGAAGGCTGGGAGTCATCGTTTTGTTACATCAGAGATAAACATTTCCTTCCCATTGAAGAACTTTCTCCGTGCATCCCAGCAGAAGGAAATGCAAGCAACAACAATCTGTTCTGGGTGCCCTGTTTTGCTGTTTTGAAAGTACATTCTGAGCCACATGAGGAGTTGGGGACATCAGAGCCCAGTCTCGTCTCTGCAGGGTGGGGCCGGCCACCTTACCTCTCCAACTTCACTTTCTGCTCTGTAGGCAATGCTGACATTCCCCCCTCCCAGGCCAGGGGAAGATGAAGTGCTACCATACTTCCATGGCAGATATTTTCTGGTGGGCATCCCAATGTCCCATCCTGGCTTCTTTTTTGGGGTCCTCACATAATTTTAGGGACACTGACTTAGTTATGGGTCTAGGCTAAATCAGGCTTTTGCCTCCCAACCCAGTGGACTATTCTGACCCAATTGAAGCATATCTCAGGACTCCTGAAGACGTGTGGAAAAATAATATGCTCTTTCTTTATAGTTGTTGCTGGGTGTGAGTGAGGATCCATGTAGCCCACACAGAAGATGAAAGGTAGAGTTTGGTGAGTCAGTAGCATCTTGGTTTCTTTTTGTGGCTGCAGATTTTTCCTAATCTGCCAAAGGCTTGATAGTTCATGTGATATCTCAGTTTTATACACCAGCTTTTCAAGCTGTGGGAAGCTATTCACTACATAGACCAATTTTGTGGGTCATGGCAAACACTTCTATTTCAATGGTATAGATTTGACTAGAAAATAGGGAAGGTCAGACTCACGGATTGCTTTTCAAACCTTTTGTTTTAGTGCATTAGGGACAGGAAAGACATTTGACAAAAGCAGTCATAGGCTTGCACCCCTGAAGGCTGGGCTCCCCACGGTTCCTTAGCACAGGTCTGGCAGAGTGCATGAGATACTTGCAGGATTGACTAAAATGAAAATGCCCCTGTGTAGGCACTGCTTTGTTAAAGATGGCATTGGGAGACCAGTGTGATTGACCCAGCAAATGTCCTGGAGCCTGAAAGCAGGGTCTGTGCTCTCGGGCAGGCACTCTGCTGTTGGCTGGTGCTGCAGATGTGGACAGAATGATAGTGTCCTCACCGGAGGGCACCAAGTTTAAGGAGACCACATTTGCAGGTGCCTGGCACAGAGCAGCTGGTCATGCCATTGCTGCTTTGGGAGGGGATCATGCATATATGGTGATGAACAAAGAAAACGGGGTGAGGGAGTAACAGTGTTCTGCGAACTGTAAGTTTTTTTGATGGAAAAGTACATTTCTTATTGTATCTTTTTTTTTCTGGCTAAGGTAACCCGCCAAGATGTCTCATGGGAACCTGTGAGGAAAGGCAGGAGGCGCACTTAATGCAGACAGATGTAATGGGAATGTCATCTCAATCTGTCAGACGTCTCTATTGCTAGCAGCCAAGCTGAGCATGGTGAATGCTGGGAAACACAGGCATGCTATCCATGTTGATCCCAAGGCCATGGGCGTGTTTTCATCTCACCTGTGCACTGCCTTTTGCTCCTTTCTTCATGCCTGGAACTCCTGCTGTCAACCTAGTAAGTTGGAATTCTTCCCTAAAATCAATGATCTTATCCCTGTCAGCAGAAGCAAAGTCCAGAGGAGGCCACTAAATCAGGGGCTGGGAAGCCATGGCCATAAGGGACACTTGCTCAGACCGTCCTTGAGCCACGGCCATGAGGGCACTCACACGGGCTGTCCATGATACCTGTGTCCTTTGCACATGTGGTTCCTACCCTTGGAATGTCTCTGTCCTCATTACCTGATGAACTCCTGCTCATAAAAACTGGTGTCCATTCAGCCAGTAGCACTGCAAGCCTGCCCAGGAGTCCACCTGCCCAGGAGTCCCTGGGGAGTGCGTGCTGCTCCTCCATGCCTCAGATGCTGCCTCTGTGAGCCCACATCACGTCACACTGGACAGCAAGCATTTGTCTCCCCTCTTGGAGCCCAGATTCCTGGGCTGAGGGCCAGTGAGTGGTGGTAGGATCCATACCCCTAGTGCCTAAAACAATGGATGCACCTAGGTGGCACTTGTGGAAGGAAGGAAATTTTTAAAGGAGAGAGTAAGAAAACTGCCCCAGGAGAAAGGTCCTAAGGATCACCAGGCCTGCAAGTCAGGATATGCCCATGTTTACTACTACAGGTTGTCTTACATACAACTGTCTTTGCCCAAACATGTTGGCTATGCCCCCTCTGGAGTCCTCTGTGACTAATCTGGGAGTGGTCACTGCGGGAACTCTGGCTACCTGCCTGCAGGGACCGAGGGGACACTTTATCTGTAAGTTGGTTTCAGAGTGATACAAAGAATGGCTCACTTAAAATCAGAGGGCAAAGGAAAAGAATCTTATTCTGGCCTTGTGACCAGGCTATGGGGAAGTATTGGTTTTTGTATTTGTTCTATGTGCCCCCCCACCCCTTCCTACCACCTTTGGAGTTTTTCTTACTATTTCTTGTCTCCTGACTCCTCCTACTGACTTATGAGCCTCTACTATTGCCTTTGTTTTAGTCTTTAGTTTTTTAAAATGGTTGCTTTAAGGTTTATCATATGCATACTTAACTAATTTACAGACCAGGAAACTAGAAAAGTGGTTAAGTAATATTCATAACAGGTCATAGCCTAGAAATGGCAGATCCTTCACTCAGCGGTCTGTCTCCAGAGTCTGAATTTTCCATTCCAGCATCACAAATTGAGAGCTGAGTTTTTCTTTTAGCTACACCTTAACCCAACTTACTGCGGACTCAGAACCAGCTTGATTTCTATGTCTAAACCTCTCAAAGTGCATTCTAAGGGATCCATTCAGTAAAATATTCGAATTTCATGGTGAAAACGGGCTTTCATGGTCAAATACATTTGAGAAATAGTGGATAAATATATGACACAGACCAAACTGACATGTATTATGATAATTTAAAAACAGTGGTGGCTGGCCCTGTCAAATATATTTGATGCCAGAACCATTATTTACAGAGAACTCTCTGAACTAGTGTTGCTGTAAATATACTTTTGAAAATGATGCTCTCAGCAAAAGTATTTCCTGCTCCTGAGGTCCCACACTTTCCCCAGGAAAACGAAGCCCTGCCAGGGCAGAAGGGGCATGAGAGGGTCCTGTCTCCTGAGGGAGGCTGTGCCTTACCTGTCATGAAGCACTTGATGTCCTGAGCGTTGCTGATGGGGTTGTTGTTCTTAAACATGTAGAGGTTAAAGGGCATGATGCTGCTGCTGCTGAGGCGCTTCCACAGCTCATGGTCTGGGCTGGTCCAGCGTCCAGCCATCACGTCATAGTCCCGTCGGCCCATGTGCACAAGCTTGGTGAGGGGGTCGTAGAGGCCGCCGTGGTAGCCAATGATGATCTGGAAGTTAGGGTTGGTGTCCATGTAAATCTCCCCGTATGCCGTGTACAGGACCTGCTTGATCATCAGGCCCGTTCCACTGAAGACAGCGAGTGGGGTTCCGATGTTGTCGCAAGCTATGTAAAACTCGTCTCCACTGCTCAGCTCCATGGCGAAGAGGTGTCCTTGCAGGTCATAGTAGAGGGATGTGATCTCGGAGCTGGAGTGATTGTAGAGGTGGGTGACCTTTGTGGGGTTGGTCAGATCTGCATAGAAGAACTGTAAGTGGTGGCTGTGGCTGCTCTTGCTAGACACCCGCCGCCCCAGGCCATCGTAGCGATACCGGACACTCCAGCCGCCAGCCCGGTTGTAGGCTCTGATGAGCAGACCAGCAGAGTTGTACTCGAACATGTCCCCTCCCCGCTGCCTCAGGAAGCCATCCTCATCCACTCGGTACTGCACGTCGCCCAGCCTGGTGATGCGGTCGCGGATGTCATAGCGCAGTGGGGTGAGCCGGGCACTGTTCCCTGGGCTCAGCAAGTGCAGGTTCCCATTGAGATCATAATTGTAGCGCCAGAGGGGCTTGTCATTGATGGAGACCATCTGTAGCTGGCCATCGGCATCATACTCATAGGAGTATCGGGTGGTATTGGCATAGGGCCCCACCTTCAGCTCCTTTTTCACAACCCGCCCCATGTTGTCATACTGGACTGTCATCCAGTACATAAGTGAGCGGAAAATCTCATACTGCACCTCCTTCATTCTGCCATAGGCGTCGAAGTGCTTGGTGTGGGTCATGACTGCTGTGGTAATGATCTGGTTAATGTCATAGTAAATGACGCCAAATTTCCCAAACTGCTCAGTCTTGCCAGATACATCATCATAGCGATAGAGATCGATAGGAAGTGGGGTCTCATTGATCACAGCCTGCATGCTGGTCACCCGGAAACTGTTGTCGTAGTTGTAATCAAAACGGGCATTGACCATGCCTTCCTCAGTGAAGCGGAAGATCTGCCGGTCAATGAGGGGCCCGATCTGGCGGTAGCGGATAGTGCAGGTGAAGCCTTCGTTCTGCAGGTTGACAGTCTTCAGCATGCCTGCTGTCTCATCGTAGGTAAAGCTCACCTTGGTGGTGTCGTACAGCATCTCTGCCAGCTTCGATAGTTTGCCATACTTGTAAATTACCCTGCGGCCGGTGCCCAGGTAGAAGGTATGGAGCAGGTGGCCGTCCTCACTGAAGTCCTGGATGACCGAGGCATTGCCCTCGGGAGGCTGGTAGATGTTCCTATAGTAGCCCACAGAGCGGATGGTCTCCAGGGTCTGCCGGGCCACATTGGGCATCGTCACGGATGAGAGGCGGTCATTCTTGTCAAACTCAAAGATGTACTGCCTCTGGCTATGGAGGAGCAGCACCATGGACTGCAGGGAGAAGAAAACCAAGAGATGAGGGAAGTTTGGGGGACAGTGGAGGTCTGATGATCAGAGACTTAAAGAGATGGAAGTCCAAGGGAAACAGAGATTCTCCTACATTAGGCGCAGCCACAGCTTCCAGCCCATAAGCCACAGGTTCCTGCAAAGGCCACAGATGTGTGTGGGAGGGCTTCCTTCCCGCCTTGGTGCTGGCAGGGCTATTTGCCTCCATCTGTGAGCAGTTATGCATTTCTGTGGTCCCGGCCTACTCTCTTCCCAGGGTGATGGGGTATGAGGAAGGCTGGGAAGCCTGGGCCTGAGGTACATACAACAGCAGTCTTTCTAATCAAGCCACATATCCCCGAGGGTGACCCCAAGAGGGAGTGTGCTGGGATGGGACTCTTCCTGGCTTCTTACAACACATTTATGTGTAGTATCAGTGTAGATATTGCCCTCGCTGACCTGACCTCTAAGCTCTTTTTCTCTCTGAACCCTCCCTCAGACTCACCTACCACTCCAGTCAGGAAACCCTGGAAAGGCGACTGGGAGTTGGAAACAAAGTAGGGGTCTGGTTGTGAGAACCTGGGAGGGGGATTTCAGACTTTTCCTTTGGAAAAGGAAGCAAGTAACAGGCCTACCCACATCTAGATGTCAAAGCTACTATATTTTTCTGTTTGGGACCAATTTTTGATTTTATGTCACCTCTGATTCCCAGGGATGAAAAGAGTTCTGAAGCAGAAGGGATTTACCTAAGCCATGCCCAACACTAGAAGCTCCGGACCAACTGCTGCCTGCTAATCCTGGCTCCAGGCCTCCGCTAAGTTCTCTGTGAGGGACTGTAACACAAGGCCAGACCTGGGAGCAGACCCTGCTCTGTTCTGCGGGTCCAGGGAGTTCTGGGACTGCTCTGAGCTCTACTGGATCAGTCAAGACTTCCATGTTTTCCTGCTTTAGGTCTCTGATCTACCACACTGTCACATGATTCACCCAGATGACTGCTTGGCACACCCTCACCCTTTGTGGCAGATTTTTTCAAACATTTCTTTTTGGAAAATGAGTATCTTCATTTGAATATCACTTGGGTTAGAGGTATTCTATGGAAGTCAGCAATGTAGGCCTGGCATAGGCTGAGGCACAATGACTGGCATTTTATGTGGCAAGGCCAGGCCCAGAGGGAGGAAGACACTTGCCTTCTCTAGGTATGTGTAGGTCCATGTCTTCCCATCAGCAAAGATCCTGGATGTGATGCGCCCAGCCTGGTCATATTCCATTCTCTCAGACATGATGCCCCTCTGGATGCCGGCAATGTGGCCCCCAGGGGAGTATGTAACGTTGACACCATTCAGCCTACTACTGGGTGACCAGAGGCTGGGTCTCCCTGCCTGGTCGTAGAGGATCCGGAGGGTGAACTTACGATGGTCATCATAGATCTTCTCTGTGCGAGTCACACGGTCAAAGTCCAGAGAAAGGAGGTTTCGGTTATGAACCTGGGGCAGGAAGACAGAGAGGGCAGAGAGTTAATCTGAGAGAACTGGCTGGTGGTGGAGGCTTCGCTCCGATGACCAGTGTGACTGTCAGTGTGCCAGGCTGCTCTGGAGGAGAAGGAACAAGCACAATTCATGGGCTTCCACAAGTGTGGGGTTGGCTCCTGGCTCTGTCTACTGTCAGCTCCATGATAGTCTCCATCTGTCACATGAACTAGCAAGGCCAGCCACATGGGGCTGCTGGGAGATGGAGGCAATGCCAGTGCTAGGCAGATAGCAGTTGTGGCTGAGGGGGAATCCACATGATTTTCTAATATAATTTTCAGTATGGACTATGACAAAAGGCACAGCTCTCCTGGCTACTTTATAAAAACATAGCCATCAAAAATCCCAGGAGCCTACATTTGGTGCCAGCCCCAGTGCTGTGGGTGACTCTGGGGAGACTGAGGCTCGGGGACATGATGGTGTTTGCTGCTGGTCCTATGACTGGTGAAGAGTTAAGCCTGGGCTTGGCTTTGCCCCTGGCAACTGCCAGCAGACTCTTGCTGGCTCTCTAGGGGATCCTGGTCTTCCTGGGGGCTCTCCTGCCCTGCCTCTCCATCACCTCAGTCAGCCCCAAAAGATTGCTTCCTCTGCTCTCATCCTAGAGGACCCTGGAGCGGGGAGTTTTGGGCCAGCAGGGGGCAGTGCTTGCTCTGGAACACCTGGTTCCTGCCTGCAGGATCAGAAGCTCCTGGCACAGTCTGCACTTGGGTTTCTGGGGCAGCACACAAATGAGTTTCCATTCAGAGACTTGAAACGTAGCTCCCACAGAAGGTAGCAGTAAGTTAGAAATTTCCTATTTTAATAAGAAATACACACTCAGGCCTATGTCTATTTCTGTATCTGGGCCTCAGGCACTGGCTGCCCTGCAACACTGCCAGGTGCTCCGATGCTAGCATGCTGGTTCCCTTAATAACGCGTGGCCTTCTGGGGCTCTTGGGTGCATTGTCTGTCTTTCCACTCCTCACTGGTGAAGTCTGACAAGTGGAAAAGTCGAGAGAAAAGCAGGTAATTAGGTCACATGATATGACATGGCGTATGTATCCTGAGGTAGTGAAAGGCTCTCTGGGCTTTCTGTAGTTTAAAAAAAAAAAAAAAAGGCAGGGGGAAAGGAGGTCTAGGAATGAAGGCCAGAATACCTCCTGAGTTGCATACTGCTTTTCTGTGGCCTGGGGGCGTGTCTTCCCTTCTCTGAGTCTTCCTTCCTTCCCCCACAAGACCACAGAGCTATGGTGGGGACTGGAAAAAGTGAGATTAAGAGTGCTCAGCATGTGAAAGGTCCTGGATAACGAAGGGGAAGGGCTGCATGACCTCCGTTAGATGACAGCAAGTGATCTTGGTCAGTCTTGAAGGGCAAATTTGCATCCCCCCCAGCACTAAGGCCTGGAAAATACGGATTTATAATGACAATGCCGACAACTTTAGCTCTGAATGGCCTGGTTATAATAAGGCTTCGTTCCCTGAGGTAATCAGGAGCAACTGCAGAAGCAACAATAGTGGCATTGTGTAAAATCCGAGGTGTCACAGGCAGTAGTTCTGTGCCCTGGGGAGCAGGCAAAGGCAGGCATGGGCTGTACTAGCGACAGTGGCAGGGGTCTTTCTCAAGCACCTTTTGGAAGGTAATCTTCTGGCTCCCCCCAGGGGCAGAGAATAGTGGTCCCCATACCCTGGAGAGGACTTACTAAAGGTGAGCTGCACCTCTGTGCCAAAATTAATAAAATTGAATTAAGCAGTTCACTGGGGAGCCACCTAATGTGTTTTATGCTCTGCTGTGGCAGCAGTGAGATTATTTTACATCTTTCTTTATTAAAAAAGTTCCCAGTTGAATAAAAAATGAGCTCTGTTATGGGGAGGCACACCCGGCTAAATTCTAATTCCACATCTGCTACTGTGGGTGGCCATTTATTTTAGGAGGAAGCAAGATGTGGTCACTCGACTTCAGCATCATCAATCTCAAATTGGGAGAGGGACCAATTAAAGCCCAGCAAACTTTTGGTCCAGTTCACACAGCAGAGAGAAAATCCTACTGGTGCTAATTGCTGCCCTTTATTGAGTACTTGGGGTCCAAGGCATGGCTAGGTGGTTAGAATCCTGTCCTACAGAGGAACCAGAGCAGTTGCAGGCTATACTCGTGGCCAGCAGGAATCCAGCCTAGGTCAAGCCTCCTGCTTAGTACGCTGCTTAGATGTGCAGGAATTCAGATTGAGTCCCAGGGAAGCCACAGATGGTGGCAGGCCACAGAGAACAAAGAGAATTTTGAGTTTTGGCTTCCTCTGGGAACTGCTGGGAAGCTACTTCCCACATTAGGGGTTACAGCACTCCTGGCTGAGTTCTCAGGTCTTGAGGGAACAAAAAAAGGTTTTGCTACTGGGTGAGCCACCAAACTTTCTGTATTGGTTGTGGGCCTGTTTCCTAGCCTTTACCCCACCTAGTTAGATGACTTTGGAAAATTACTTCCCTTTTCTGGACCCTGTTGTCCAGGCAGAAACAGCAGTATATAAGAACTTTTCACAGTGAAGGGCAGGAATACAGAGCAGCTGCACTGCGCTGTGAAGAGACTGCTTCTGCCACTGTTAGAATGCAGGGAGTATCTAGCTCAGTTCTGTGGTTTGTTTCGGTCCAGCAAATGTCTATTGAGCACCCATGGGCTTACAGGGTGCTGGGCAGAAAGCCAGGCCTGGTTTACTCCACCTGTCCCCTCCTTGATGGACCTGGAGGGAAAAGCTGTTGGGTGCCAAGACCCTGGGCTGAGGCCACACTCCACAGGCATGTGAGAGGTAGGCAGAGAAAGCCTGTCTCAGGGTGTCCTCCTCTTACAAAGTCTTTGGAATGCCATTCCATTAGGTCAGCCCTGGCAGTGACTGCTAGGGGGCGGTCACCTCGATCATGTAGGAGGGGTCACTAGAAAGCATAGAGAGTGTGGCTTAGGTTCAAAATAGCTAAAATGAATTTGGGGACCTATGAGTAAGAGAAACAATAGTAACAATGACACCAAGAGTAGGCATTATTGACCACTTGGTATAGGCCAGAATCTGTGTGAGACACTTAAGATGTTACTTCTAGTCTTTGCAGCAGCTTGTAAAATTGGTTTTGATTTTCCCATTTTATGGGGAATGAACTTGAGACCCTAAGATGACTCACCCAAATGCACTCAGGGAATAACATCTGCTAGAAATTCACCCCAGACCGACCAGTTACACCAGTGGCCTCTCCACATGTCAAAACTGGAAACATGTAACAGCCTCTTCCCAGTTGCAAGAACAGAACCCTGTCCTCCAGATCCCCCCCAGGATGCCATCCCATGGCCCTCAAGTCCTTCCTTACCCTCAGCCGGCGCCCAAAGACAGTGACCTGGCCGCGGGCCTGCTCCTTGCGCTGCCGCCACTCCACCAGGTTGAGGCCATTGTCAATGGGCAGTGTGACATTCCTCTTGCCCACAGTGGGGTTGACTGTGCCGGCCAACAGGTGTGGCTCGGTCTGCAGGGCCACCTCCATGCCATTGGCCAACAGTAGCCTCAGGGAGCCATCGGCGCCAATATAGTAGCTGTTCCGGACCTGGTCTGAGGGTGAGGCAAGCATAGGGTGGAGTAAGTGATGGGTCTGAACGATCTCTCCATAATGTTATCACTAGAGAAAGTGGGGAGAGCAAAAGTCACATCCCCAATACTTAAAGAAAGCTGTTAGAAATATTTTGTATATTTGTAGATTTTAGGATATCTCCTATTATACTCAAGAGTTTCAAATAGCTGCCAATGAAGGTTTTCTCTATATTAGAACTTATTAGTGAGCATTTTTCATAAATATTTTCCTAATGACTGTAGTATTTCATTATATGGAAATTATTATACTTAATTTGTTTCTAGGTTTTCACCATTATAATACTGCAAAGAAATATATTTTCAATATAATAAGTATAAAAAGTTAGACACAAAAGGCTGCACATTGTATGAGTTCATTTATATCAAGTGTCCAGCATAGGTAAATCCACAGAAAATAGATTAGTCATTTCCAGGAGCTGAGGAACAGTGGGTGATGAGAGGTGATTACTACTGGGTGTGGGGTTTCTTTTCCATTTGATAAAATGTTCTACAATTAGATAATAGTGGTGGTTGTCCAACTTTGTAAATACAATAAAAACTCCTGAATTGTACAGTTTAAAAGGGTAATCTCTTTTTTTTTTTTAATGAGCAGAATAGATTTATTGAGGGAAAGAAAGCTCCTGTCCGAGAGAGGGACAGGAGGGGGGCCCGAGTGGGTAGTTCCCCAGGAAGTTGTCTTTTCCAGGGACTTTTAAAGAGGAAAGCCATGTGGTGAGGCAGGTCTAGGTGGTAAAGACATGGGAACTTGCTTAGGTGGACAAGAGGTAGGACAAAACCATGGTTAACCAATGAGATTACAAGCACCATTGCTCAGGTAAAATTCATTAAGTTCAGGAACAAATAGGGAAGCAAGTCCTGTAGCAAGCGGGCATGAATATGGGACTGGGTCTCTTTTTGTTGTGGGTTGGGCTAGTGACTCATTTAGGCTCTTTCAAAGTGATTGATACCTATCTAGAATATCAATCTCTGATGCCCATCCCTAGGGAAGTATGTTTCTTCTTTTTGTCTTGGTCTTGAGGTGTGGCCCATAGGGAGTGTCTGTCTCTTCCAAGTTGCAAAGTCACCTTGTCTGCCATCTTGTCTCCTTTAGGGCCTGGCCCTATCTGACCGCCTAGAATATTTCTATCTAACTCAGCTGCCTACAACATTGATCCCCTGAAGAAGTAACCCGAACTGCCATGAGGGATTTGGGTGATGACTGCTCTGGCTTCTTCATGCTGAAAGGGGTCATAGTTGTTGATCAGCAGTCAGATATATTCTTCAGAGGTTCTACCTAAAGGCCCTCAGTAAAGAACAGACATTTCCATTACAGCTTTGAATCTCAGTCCAATGGTCTTGGTGGGACCTTCAAAATGATACAGGGAGAAAAACTGATCTCTGGTGGGTGACCTCCAAACGATAAGCTGAACCTCCAAATGACATAGGGAAAAACGATCTCTGGACCCGACCTGTACAAGTTTGTGTTCTCTAAAACTGAAGAATGAATTTTAGGAACAAGTGGAGGTTATGAGCAGAATAGACTTATTGAGGGAAAGAGAACTCCTGTCTGAGAAAGGGACAGGAAGGCGGCCCGAGTGGGTAGTTCCCCAAAAGGGTAATCTCATACTAAGTGAATTTTCATTAAAATTTGCTTTATAAAAATTGTCAGCTGGGCCTAGTGGCGCATGCCTGTAATCCCAGCACTTGGGAGGCTGAGGCAGGAGGATTGTTGTGAGTTCGAGCCCAGCCTAAGTTACAAAGTGAGCTTAAGGCCAGCCTGAACTGCATAGTGAGACCCTGTCTCAAAAAGACAAAAAAAAAAAAAAAAAAAAAAAAAAAAAAAAAAAAAAAAAAAAAAAAAAAAAAAAAAAAAAAATTAATGTCTTCATTTCAGTTTAATTAAAGCAGATTCTAATCAAGTAGGATTACTTGAGCAAAGATTGGACGTTTTAAGGCTCTTGGCATTATTAATGGTTTTTTTTTTTTATGTGTTTAGTACAGGGTCTATGAAGTCTACAGGGTCTCACTATGTAGATCAGATGTATAGTGATCCTTCTGTTTTCAGTCTCCCAAGTGCTAGGATTATAGGCATACGCCACCACACCCTGTCTCAATCGCTGTCTCAGGGCACCCTGGAAGTGGGGCCTGCACACCATGCTAGGGATCAAAGGCTGGCCATTGCGCTCTGCCTAAGCAGGTGCGTTAGTCCACTGAGCTATCTGGCCAGCCCCCAATGGTGTTCTTTATAAGAGGGTAAAAATAGCATATATACAAATATAGGATATACAGATATGTACATAGAAACAGATCTGATTAGAAAATTTAAATCTGAAAAAAAATTAAATCTGATTAAAACATTTTAATTTGGATCTTTAAAAGAAATTTCTGGAGGAAAAGTAATTTTCAGCTGAAAAATGCATACCAGTGCATTTTTAGTGGACCCAGTGTCTCCAGGCTCTTTGGCCTCCCCTACCATCTGCCCTTCTGGCAGTCTCTTCGGTCTTCAGTGGACTCCAGCCAGAGTCCTCCCACTGGGCTCTGCTCAGCATCATTTCTCCTCTGGCTTCCCCTACCTCTCCTATCCCCCAACTTTCTGGGCTACCTATGGGCCCCATCCGTGGTCGTCAGCTGAGGCGCACAGAGCTGGCGCACTCTCTAGTGTCTAAGCACTTCCTGGGAGAGGCCCCAACCCCAGAGATCAAGGGCAGGGGCTTGGGTTGCAGCTCTGCCACTGTGCTGCCATGTGACTTAGCTTTCCTCCATGGCCCGGCACACCTGTGTGACTTGGCTGTACACTGGGAATGATAACTATGCTCTTGCCCTGTGCTCTGAGGACAGCATACGATGGACAGGAATTGCTGAGAACAGTATTGGTCGATGGTGTTCCAGAAATGTCCATCTTTACTAGTTGTACGAATGACACTGCTAGGCTGTCATATGTCCTCCTCATCTCGGCTGTGCTCTACCACTCACTCCATGTACTTGCCACAGAGAATTCTAGCACTGTACACAGCTCCTCCATAGTGTCTCTTCAGTGTCTCACTTGTGGTCCAGAGGATGGGCTCTGGAGCAGGCCACACGAGTCCACAGAGGCTTTAGGTGTCTAATGCAGGTAAATCTGATTAAGCACTTGCTGCCTTCACTTGGAAAAGGGAGGCATTAGTAATACTGACCTCTCTTAGGCCCATTGTAAAGATTAAATAGGGCTAAAATGTCGAATGCTAAGAATATAGCTGGAGGTTTGCAAGTGCTCCTAAAATATTGACTATTGTTATTGTTCTACTTCTGTGAGCTCAGTAAGTATTTGCTGGGTTAAACTAGGTATGTCCTGAGCTATGTCAAACCATAAGTATGTGGTTTTAGGGGCACCCATCTCCCAGGCTTCCCTGTTAGGATGGCATTAAATTGCCCCCCAACCCTGCCTCCACAATCCCATGCTTCTCCTTCATGAACTCTAATGTCTGCCTCAAAGCTTACTTGCATTATTCACTGACAATCTGTATTTTACTTGCTTTGAAGAGTGAAAATGCCCATGTCCATTTATCATTTAATGCTGCTCCTCATGGAACCCACATGTATCTGCTACTGGTCAGAAATGGGCTGGCTACTGGGGAGGTGGCCTCCCACGCGCTCCTCCACACAGGCTGTGGCTCTCCAGGGCGTCTGCTCATTAGTAGCTACTTCCTGTGACTTCCTCTGTTCAGATATGCACTGACACTGAAAGAGCTTTGCACAGAGACTACTGAGGTGACCGCAAGGCTGGGCCCTGGAGTCTTACATAGATAGTGAGAAGGAGAGGGGTGTGCAGAGGTGCCCGGGGAGGCAGGTGCTACACTTCCTGGGTTCCAGGTGCACTTTTTATTTCTACATGTCCATGTTCCTAACATTGGAATGTGTCTTATAACACAGGAATACATTTTGAGCAGCACCTAGTTTTTTCTTCGATGTGTAAAGTTATCAAATTGATGTTATATTTTAAAATTGGGGGCCAGCCTGATAGCTCAGTGGACTAAAGTAGTTGCTTAGGCTGAGTGCAGTGGCTGGGGTTCAATCCCTGGCATGCCGTGCCAGTCCTGTGGGGTACGCTAAGACAGCGATTGAGACTGTGCATGGTGGCACGTGCCTATAGTCCCAGCATTGAGGAGGCTGAAAACAGGAGGATCATTATAAATCTGATCTACATAGTGAGACCCTGTACACCCTGTCCTAAATACAGAAGTGTGGCATTTTTGAGTGCATCTTGGAGTGGAAAGATGGAACGATTCTTAACTACAGAGATGAAAACAGGCTTGAGGCACAGAATGCATGTCTAAGCAATCCCTGGTCCTGCTGTCCACCAGGCAGAAGCCAGGCTGGCTGGGAGCTGCTACCTTTTCTCCACAATAAATCCTGTTGGGAACTAAATTCCTGGTAGGGAGAGGGATGTCCCAATCCTCCATTAAAGATGTTTGTTGGGGAGGAAACCCCGGAGTTTAGTTTCTCTTTCTTTGAGAAACACTTTTAGCCTAGAGGTCTCTAAAAGGCAAAGGACTGCCTTGGGGAATAAAAAGCATGTGTATATATACACAGACTTGGAGGGTAAGCCAAACTGCTTTCTAATGAAATAATTACTCAATTAACAAGTATTTCCTGAGCAGTACTCTCTGCCTGGTCCATGCTGACTACTTTCCAGTGCTGTAGAAAGCGATCACCTGGGCAATTCTGAGGCAGGTAGTATAGTGCAGCATCACTTGCCAGACACCGAAACTGAGCTTAGACAAAAGTGACCCCCAGTTCAGCCTGGTGGGAGCCAGCACAGAAGGTACAGAGCCCCCAGTCCACTCAGAACCCTGTTCTCTCTGCACTGCTACAGCCTGCTTACCACAGCTTCAACTTCTTTTTTAAATTAAAAAAATTTTTTTTTTTTTTTGTATTTTAGGGAAGGTCTACAGGGTGTTCAGGATCTCACTACTAGATTGGACTCATAGTGATCTGCTTGTTTACAGCCTCTCAAGAGCTGGGATTACAGGTGTGCACCATCATGCCCAGTCTCAATTGCCATCTCAGTGTGCCTTGGGGATGGGGCTAGCACGGTAGGCCTGGGGATTGAACCCCCAGCCCCTGTGCCTGCTTGCAGGTGCTTTAATCTGCTGAGCTATTTGGCTGGCCCTGTTTCAACTTGCTTTTTATTTTTCCTGGAGAATAAAATTGAGGGCCACAGGCAGCAGAGTCACAACTGGAAACTGGGCCTTTGCCTTCCAGCCCTAAGCTCCTTTGTACCCTTTTGTGTTAAAGCGTTTGGGAAAAAGTTAGGCAGGGCTTTCCTTAGTGATAGCTTCCTCTTCTTCCACATGCTTACTAAATCCAACAAAACCCTGGGTCAGCATATCTCATGAGAACAGTTGAGGCTGACAGCTCCCAGCAGGGCTCTGCTACAGTGATTTATCTGAAGGCAAGTGATCAATGTGCATCAGGGAAGGGCTGGTGGGTATAGGGAGGCTCTCTTCTATGGAGCCTTAGCAGAGGCATAAACCTTGTCTGCAGCTAGGGAAGGACTTCTCCATGGCCAGATCCCTTCCATAATTAAGTGTAATTATTCTTGTCCTTTGTTCTTGCCTGCACCAGTGTGTTAAGTCTTTTAATCTGGGAGCCATTAGAATGGCAGAATAACGAGGTCACCTGGATTAGTAGCTAATGGATTCTTTCTTCTTTGTTCTGATGATAATGGGATGGGACAATGACATATTGCTCCAAAGCTTCTGGGAGAGTTTACAGGACTCTGGCTCTTGTGATTGCAAATTAGGTGGCAATGCAGAGAGAAACCAGTCATAATTCTTTCTTGTTTGTGGCAGCTCCTGTAGCCATTTTAGTGTCATCCTGTTCCAAAGTGGCCTTCCCAGTCTCCCATCTCAGTCCCTAGGCCATGCCTGGCTTACCTTGCAGTAGAGTGTAGAAGGCACCGGAGGCAGACAGGTTGGTGGTTATGGTGACATCATCCTTGCTGGACGTCTCTACTTGGACATGAACTGAGCTGTCTGTGTCACTTCGGAAACTGCTCACTTGGCCAGTAGGGAAGGTGACATTTGTCAGACGACCAAAACTGTCATACCTGGAAACCAAAGGGCAGCACTGATGAACAGAAATATGAGAGTGCTGCAGCAGCAACACGACATTTCTACCTCCTGCCAGGTTCTGCACCTTCTGCTTTCCTTTCAGACCTCACCCCTGCCACACAGTTTCCAGGATCTGGCGCCACCTGTTGATCTCTGCTGGAAAATGATTTGCCTCTGAATTTCTTCTCTAATCCACAAAGTGGGAAGGGTATACCTGCCCTGCCCTGACTCAGGATCAGTGGGAGGAGCATCTGCTTTATTCCAGAAAGTTCCTCTGTATTGGGGCTGAGTGTTCAAGGTCAGAACAGGGCTTGGGAGTCTGATTGTAAGGCTGAGAATCTGGAGTCACATCCCACCTCCACTTAGGGACATGGTGAGGACCAAAGAGGGAGGCTATCTAAATGCACGCAAACTTGTTACTGAGGCCTTCAGGAACTCAGGAGACTGTCCTCCCTGAATGTCAGCTCCCCGAAGAAAGGACTTCAACTGGCTACTGCTGTGTCCCCAGAACTTAGAATGCTGGGCGCACATTGGACCTTTGGGAATGAATGCTGGCTGACCTCTGACTCCTCCTCACCTCTCCCAACAACCTCCCCTTGCGCTCTGATCTTGTATATTTCTCTGCATCCATATCATTCCTCAAACAGGCTAAGCCTGATTCGTGCCAGCACAGCAAACCAGGGCATCTGGCTGTGAGCTCCTCTTGGCTGCAACCCTGGCGGGACTGAACAGAGAAGCCAGGCAGGGCCTGCAGGGCTGAACATGCAAGGCCTCCTCCTCCCTCTCAGGAGAGGACAGATCACACTGACTCGTACGCCACCTCCATGGGACTCGCAGAGCCGGACGCACAGTGGTACCTACTGCACCTAGGACACCACAAGTGTGGTGGGAACTACTCCCCTGCGCGCACATTAGCCATCTCCCCAGAGCTTTCAGCTCCGAGGCAGAACGAGGCTCTGCACTGAGGCAGACAGCTGTAATTATTATTGACGGTAGCCTGGACTGCATAATTAAGTTGAGCCTGAGGGAGATACAGCGTACAGGCCTCATGCCTTCCCGATCTGGTTTTCATTTTCTACAAGATGGCCAAAACCCAGTAATTTTCACTCCTCACATTTTCCATTAGAAGGACTGAATGTCTTAATTAAATGAACATCAAATAGAACAACCAATTTATAAAATTTTGTCTCCTATTCATTCATTTCCCTACCTTCCAGAGCTTGAGAAATGCTGTGGATCTCCCTGCTGCTAGATCAGTACCTGTGATTATCCCGTCAGCACAGTTCCCCCTGCTGACTGTGGGGGAAGAACTAGAGCTGCCCTTCCCTGCTCGCTCTGCTCAGGCCACCCCTGAGAACTGTTTCTGCTTTGCAGAGTGGCAGAGAGCTCTTCTCCAGGTTGCAGGGCCTGGCAAGGGCAGTTCTCTGCGTTCCCTGATTTCATGTGGCCTCAAGCCCAGCCCTGTGACTGGTTGACAGACAACAGCCTAGTCATGTCTGTTGTGGCTTTAGTTATGGGAACCTACAAGGCCCTGGAGAGTTTCTTCCTTCCTAACCATAAGCAATGGGAGGGACATTTTGCATGGGAAGGTCTTTGAAATGAGATGGTCCAGGCTGTAAAGCCAGCGCGATGCAGCCAGCAATAGGATCCTGGAGGGCAGCCTCTCAGGTTTCTGCTCTTCTGACCTGCAAGACCCTCACCACGAAGGATGATGTTTTAGCAGGCTATGCAGCACAGTGTCAGTGAACCTGCTTCTTCCTCCTCCATGCACCTCATAGACACACACACAAAGATCAAAAGAGGCAGCCTATTTAAATGAATGTAAGCTCTTCCTATGGCCCTCAGGGTCCTGGGAGATTGTCCTCCCTGACTGTCAGGTCCTTGAGGAAAGGACTTCAGTTGGTGACTGCTGTGTCCCCAGAACTCAGAAGGCTGGGTGCACACTAGATGCTTAGTGTGCAAGAATGCTGGCCCAGCTCCTTGCTGCCACTCCGTGACTTCCTCTAAGGCCCTGGTTTTCTGTATTTCTCGGCATTGGTTTCTGGTCCCTGACCAGCCTCACCTGGTCCAGGCTGGGGAGGGCTCACTCTCACTATTCCCTTGCAGGGACAACTTTCCCCACAATGCCACTGAGGCTGCTTCCTTTCACCACTCATGTCTCAGTTCAGCAGCTACCACATTGCTGAGGGCTGCCCTGATCAGTTTTTCTGGCATAGGTCCTGCCCTCTGTGCAGTGTCTCACTGCATTGTCTTTATTCTACCCATTACTCCATTTCTTTGCCTACTGTGGTCTATCTCGTCCTGCTGTGGTATAAGCTCAATGAGGCCAGTGACCCTGTTTACATCCTCAGAGCCCACAGGAGCACCCAGCAGATAGAAGGTGCTCAACAAAGCCCAATAAATGCACAGACAGATATATAAGTAAATAGTAGGGTTTCTTTGTCACACTGGGAGCTGAATCCAGGACCTCAGGCATGTTAGACAAGGGCTCTACCACTGAGTTAGGCCCCTAGCCTTTTTGCTGATTTTTAGGACATCACCGAGAATAATCACCTCCATCTGTTTCATTTGCTGTGCTGCCCCCCAACCCTCCCAGGAAGGGAGAGCTGCTGTTCATGGAGTGAACCTTCAGGTGCCAGCATCATGCACACAACCACTTTTTTGGAGGCAAGGATTATTGTTATTATTATTGTCAATTTGCAGAGGTGCTAATGAGGCTCAGAGAAGACAAAAACTTGCCTAAATCAACAGTTACTAAAGAACACGGTTCAAAGTCAGATCTGCCTGGCTTAATGAATGTTTGCTTGCTTTTTATGCTTTTCCTAAAAGTGTTTCAGATCAAAGCCTTTTCGTGCATCACCGTGTGGAATACAAGACAGCTTTGTTGGGAAGCCTCTAGTGGGCCAAGAAGACTGGTAGCTGTCCCTCCTGGAAGCTTTGTTCAGCCACAACAGAACCAAGCCCCACTACAGGCAGCAGGAGAGGCCAACCTAGTCAGGCAACGGGCTCTCTGCTAGTTCCTTCCACTGGCTTTTCTTGCTGTATTTTTCCAAAGCATCTTTGCAGCACAGTGAAAGAAAACACATAAAAGATTCATGTGGTTGCCATGAACCTGGCTCTCAGAAGAGGTCTGCGGACGGGTGTCTTCATGCACACTGCAGGGCTTTCTTCTGCATGCCTGGCATTCCGTCCCGAGCCACTTGCTATGTCCAGCTAGCGAGGAAAATGCCAAATTGCTTCTGTGATACCAAACTTTTGCTGATCTTAATGCTGGGGTTGGAAAGTAAAGATTTGATTTCTGACTTTCAGCTCTGATTGTCTGAAACGACACCAGCACCAATGAGGGGAATGGACCTTATCATCTGGGAGTCATGAGTTCACCATCCAAGCGTGTGACAGTCCCTGGCCTGGAGCAGAGGTGTGGATCGCACTATTGTATCACTGGCTACGTGAAAACCATGTCAGAGCCAGGGCACATTTTTACTTCTTCAGTAAAAATTGGTCCTCAATACCCACTTCATATAGAATTAAATTCTTGCAATGACTCCAACCTTTAGGACTGCCAAGACCTGGTTCTCTCCCTCCCACCGCAGCACTTTCTCCCACTTATGTTGTACTGAGGTGGTGCATCTGGTGGGATACGCGCAGGATTCAGGCAGGCTTACAACTGAGTCCTGGCCCTGCCACTTCTAATGGCACAGGGCCAATGGGTCTCTGTGCTGGTCACTTAGCTCCACCTCATCCATTCTCTGCCCTTCCCCATGTTTAGAGATGTCACCCCCTACCACCCGTGTCCATGGGCACCTGTGCTGGCTCTCTTCCCCTTAGATTAAGTTAATGTAGGAGGTGCACACTGGCCAAGGCTGGGGCTCAGGCCTTAGTGCTGCCCCATCTCCCAGAGCAGCTGCACTTTTGTCAAGTGCCTGCTCCTTGCAGCTGTGAGCAGGGGCAGCCGACTGCTGTCCGACTGACAAGCATGGATTGGTACTGTTCTGTGGTTAGTGCCTTTTGTGTTTCCTCACTCCTGTCTCTGTCTCTAGAACATATCTTTTTTTGAAAGGTATTTTTGTTGGACATTGTATGTGAGGGGACAGTGTGTTTTTTTTTTTCCATAGGTACTTTCTATCCTCTAGCTTGAGTGGTTTCCTATAAGAAGTCAGCCATAATTCTTATGGTTGTTCCTCTTACAAAACTCCCTCCCATTTTCCTGGCTGTTTTCAAGATTTTCTTTCTTTGTTCTTAGTGGTTTCAATAGGATATGTGTTTGTACACTTTCTGTTGGTGATTTCTGAGTGTTTGGGGATGTGGGTTCATGAACAACTCACAGCCACCATTTCCTCAAACATTTCTTCTGCCTGTTTTTTCTCTCTTCGCCTAGAATTCCACTTACATGCAGGTTAGACCCCAGGATTCATGGCTCTTGAACGTGCTGGTCTGTGTTTCTTCTCTTTGTATTTCCACTTGGGTAGCTCCAATGATCTGTCTTCCTTCCAGCTGTGCCATACCATGTCACTGGGAGCAAGGGGCCCACCCGAAGCATTTTTCATCTTTGTGACTATTTAGCACTCTGTGCATTTTCACTGGGTTCCCTCTGCTGAAGTTACCCATCTGATCTGGCACACCATTCACCTTTTCCATTAGAGCTTTTAACATAATTATAGCTATTTAGATTCTCTGAAAGACAGCCCCAAGCCTGTGTCATGGCTGAGTGTGGCTCTGATGAGTCCGCTGCTGCCTTTTCTTGCCTTTTGTTTGTTCCACTGAGACCATGACCTCTTGTGTATCACAGGGGACCCTGAGGCGATGGCTGATGCTGGACATGGCTGGGGGGTTCCTTTGCCTTTTGTCTTTGCAGCACAGGGGACTGCAGCAGAGGTGCTCTATCTTGAAGCCTTATCTCCAACTTTTGCATTTTTTATTCTGAGACAAGGTCTTGGTAAATTGCCCAGGCTGGCTTCACCCTTGAGATTCTCCTGCCTCAGCCTCTCTCTAGTAGCTAGGATTATGGGTGTAATTACTCATGTTCTTTTGCTAGGATATTAGAGAAGGATTTTGTATTAATTTACTTAGGATTTGGGTTAGCTGGGAGTCAGCTGTTTCTATGGTCACTCTCTGCAGCTAGAAGGCTAATAGATCCTCTAGAGTGTGCTCAGGGTAAAATGCTGCTTTGCCAGAGGATTTCCCCGTGGGCTCGGTGTCTACTCCATCCTCAGTTTAGGTCCTCCTTTCTTTTTTTGTGTTCAGCTCAGTGTGTCCTGGGGTTGAGGCTGGTGAAGCACATGGTGCCAGGGATCAAACTGCAGTCCCTGTGCTTGTGTAAGCTTTCCTAAGCTCACCCAAGCAGGCATTTCAGACCACTGAGCTAGCTTGCTAGGTCCTCCTTCTGCTGTGTTGCAGAGAGGTCTCCTGCCATGCTCTGGGGTTCCTTTTCATCCTTGTCCCATGGGATTCTGCCCATGTTGCTCTGCTCTTTGGCTGACTGGAGAGGGGAGAGAGAGTTTTCTGTGGTCCTGTTACTCCTGTACCTGCCCTAGCCTTAGGTACGTGTGTCCCTGAGTGCCTGTGCTGTGCTCTGCAGTGCAGCCATCCCTTCTTAGGTGATTCTGGGCTCACTACATGCTCCTGCTCCTCTCTGGCAGGAGTTACTTCTCCCTCCTTTTCCTCATTCTGCTGAATGTGCTCACACTGTGGTGCCCTCTTCTTTGTGGGCAGAAGCCTCGGCTCTGTAGGGAGACCAGGTGCCAGGCTCTGGATGGTGCAGGCAGGTATCTGTGTTTCCCTCCCAGTGCCTGCTGCACTCCCACCCGGGGCCTGCCACAGGGATGACTGCTTAAAGCTTTCTCCACAGTCTTCTGTGGAAACACTCCTGGTGATGTCTGTAGAGAACAGTCCTGAGGAGGACGTAGACACTCCCCAGCGTCTGCAGCCTCTGAGGGCTGTGTGCTCCCTTGTCCAGACACTCGTAGCCTATACAGAGATGCCAGCTAAGCTACCTTGCTTGAGTCTGGTTGCGCCTGCCCAGGTAAGGGAGAGCTCATGTCCTGTCTGTCAGTAAGTCTGTTGGTCCTTGGGTTGGGCCAGTCGGTTACTTTGGTTATGTCAGCAGGAGTTCAACAAAAACACATGAATTTGCCTTTCACCTGGCTTGTTCTCACAGTGAGGCTGGGACTGGTGCCCATGATGGCTTTCATCTGCCCATGCAGAGACCCGAGGCCACATCTTTTCATTTCACCAATTGGAGTTGGATTCTGCTTCCCGCAGGAGCATGGGTAATCCAGGAGTGGGACCTAAATCTAGTGTTCTTTTTACTACAGCATGCTTTTTGTTCCTTCCTTACCTTTCTCTTCTCAAGTCACACTGCACTTATTAGGTATTTGCTGAGAACTGCGAGGTAGCAAACCTGAAGCTCAATACAGAGAAAGAGTAGGTAATGTGAGCTTCCTTGTCGCAGCTGTCACAGGGCACCAGAGGCCAGAGCCACGTCACCCTAGGAACCTTTGGGAACCTGCTTGCTCCTCCCCACAGACCAGTCAGTTTGGGACCAAGTCTCCCGCTACTGGGCCATTTTCTTGGCCACCGAATGCTGTGCCACCAGGAGCCACCTTTGAAAGCAATGTTGCCGCTCCAGAGAGACGCAGCCTGCATGCCGGCTCTTCGGAGGATTTTACCAGAACACTGTGGCCTGAGGGGAGAAAAGCAACTGTGAACTCTTTAAGTCAAGTTGCTCTGAAGCATGTGCTATTTACGTTGGATGTATTATTTAGTCTGTTAAGAGGATCGATAAAGTCAACTTAAAGTTGTGTTAGTAATAGCCCATGTCACCGGCAAGCCTGGGCTGATTTTTTAAAATATTAGATTGGGATTGAATCCACTAAGCTGCATCATGAAGCAAAAGGGAGAAAACTCACTTTGAGCAAATTGTTCATTGACAAAAGCTGTATAGATCCTCGCTAAGAAATACCATCGTGACAAGGGGCATCATCACTTTGTCTCCAAGGAGCCTCGCAGTTCACAGTCATTCTAACTTCAGTGCTACTTTAGTCTTTGGATCATCAGAATAGCTGAGATGGGGTAGGGCAGCGATTATTTCTGTCTGGTTCAGATCTGGGTCTGGAAGACAGCTAGCCTGCTCTAACCCACACACCTGAACAGCCCTAGGGGACCCCCCTGACCCTTGCTTTGCTCCATCTGCTTTTGCTGCTCTTCCAGCCTTGCCTGGATGTTCCAGGGACCTGGGCTTGCTCCTGCCTCGTACCTTGGTCTCTCACACTTGGCACCTGACCTCTGATTTCCACCTGTTAATGCCTTTGTTTGTCCCTCTGATCACTCACTTCCAAACTGCTGCTGGGTGATACCTTTTATGTCCAGATGCCATTTCTGTAATTGCCAGCACTGCCACAGTGTTGTTCTAGATAACAGCGGCAGCAGGAATCACTGAACTTTCCATGTTCCATCTCACGGAAAATTTGAACCTAACGTTCCCAGAATAGAAACTGTTTTAATCTCTGTTATACAGGCAAGTCAGGAAGAACAGAGGTGAATCTAGTCAGTGCAGCCAGAGGAGTATGGACTTGCATTCTGGTCAGTGCTACAATCACTGTGTGCCTGTGGGCTTATCCCCCAGGCTCTGTGTCTTAGTGTGTTCACAAGTTAAGAAAATGCAGCCCATTCCTTCCATCTGAGTTAATGGCCCACCGCGAGACACTCGCCACTTTATCTGAGCATCAGACTGAGGGCTTGACCTTGTAGGTGTCGTGAAGGCGCAGAGAGGAGGAGCCTAGTGGGAGGCAGCACCCTTCCCTCCCTGAAATGGTTTCTCTTTAGGCCTTCATCTTCCATGCCTGGCTTGCATCAGCGAGTATCTGTGTACTGTGATAAAATGGATTCTTTGGAATTTCAAATGCTGTTTTATACAAAACAATTATAATAACTCTTTTTTCTTCATAAAACATCAACTATGGCTGCACATTTTATGCAAGAAGGCGATGGAGAGGCCCTTCTGGGAGAGGTGCAGAAAGTGTTTTAGGTTAGGGAGTAGTGGAGAGGAATGGTGCCAGGAATGTGATGTTTTCGGCGTGGGATACAAGTGGGTGACCTTGGGAACCAACGGAGCACACAGACTTGCTCTGACAAAGCAGCCCCTGTATTGGCTCAGTAATGCATGCGAGATTTCCATCCCATTGGGTAAGGGGAAAATTGAATTATTTAGCGTATTTCCATTTCAATGAGTTAATCAAGATAATTGCTATTTTCCTGGATCTTTGTCTTTTCTTGCAATTAACAAGGTCCTTGTTTGGAAAAAGGAATTTAACTAGTGAACTCTGTACAAAATGCTGTGACATTTTTGGGTGCAAATTGTATTTGAAAAATCAATTACAGATCCTTTTCCTTTATGCTCTGAAAGAAACTGATGCTTGATCCAGTATGAGAAAAATAAAAGGTCAAAAGATTAAGGCTCATTTGGGCTTAAACTTGGCAGGATGTATGGTGGGTAGAACTGAAGGAGCAGCACTCGGGCCTCAGATGTGGACAGCAGCCCCTTGCTCTGCCATGTTCTGTGTAGTGGCTGGCACATGAGCCTCTCCTAGCCTCAGTTTTCATTTCTGTAAAACAGATAACATCTCCTATATCCCGAACTGGGATAGTGTAGCAGCAAGACCAGTTCCTTTCCCCGCTCCTTCACATGGGTGTTCAGAAGTCTTCATCGCCTAGAACAGGGCTAAGATTCCAAAAAGAAGCTTTAAAAGATCCAAGCAGAAAAAAAGCTTTAAAAGATCCAAGCAGAAAAAGAGATACTATAAGGCCCATTCATTAAAGTGTGTCATAGAGAAAACACTATATATATATATATATTGTTATGACTGTTGTGAGCTAAGCTTGGGATTCTGACTATACCACTTAAGTGGCCCTATGCAGGATGAAGAAGGAGGTAGCTACTTGAGGTTGGCATTCTGGGAACAGTGCCACTCAGAGAGAAGTCAATGAAGCTGTATCTGGTAGGTATGGGAGCTAATAAAAGACTAGTTTAAAATCCCAGCAGGAAGGACAGAGGGCTTTGTGTCCTTGCCCCCCACTTCCAGAAGCTGTCACCAAAGGACAACACAATATATAAGTGTAGTTCCTATAAATGTTCCTGACTCAAAAAGTTATGCAGGATAAGTCCTTAACATGTGCCTGAAGCATGGGGACTTCTAATCTATTTTATAAGAAGTTGATCCATAATGGTTAAAATAAAAGATATAGTTTTGGAATTTGAAGATGTGAGCTTTGATGATGTAGAAGGTTCACCCACACTGATGTCCCTTTCACAGTACCATATGTCTGAACAGCAGTCATTTGAAGGCACTAGCACTTTATCAAGTACTTTTCAACTACATTGTTTGCCTGTGGTGTTCTGGGCAGGTGACTGCTGAGTCTGTTTCACAGATATGGAAACTGAGACCTACAGAGAGGCTAAGTCTGTGACAGAGTTGCGACAGAAATCTGGCTCCTCTGGCTGCTAAACTCATGCTGCTGTGCTACATCATTTTCTCCTTAGGAGTCATCACTTGGAATAGGAACATGCAGAACATGTTACAGGTAGTGGTTTACATGCCAAATACTGAATAAAATAAAGCAAATACAAGAATTTATACTCCATCAATCCATCTCAAACCCTACACTGTACCTAAGCCAATACAACTACCCCGTGGTCTTATCTTGATACTCACTCATAAAATGTTGTCCATCCATTTTCGTTGCTTTTGGTTGCCAGAAGGCCAGAACTGCCATGGTAGGTCATGATGGCCAGCTCATGTCCTTGTGTGGTCACACTTCTGAGGGCACTGTTGGTACCCATAGTCACCCAGTATATCTGGCCATCAGGTACCACCAGCCAGAGGGGCATCCCTGTGGAATCTCGGCGGACATTGACCATGTTGCCATTGTTGTCTGTGATGAGTGTGATGTCACCATCCCCAGTATAGGTGAAGTTGTATAGGTAGTCTCCCGTGGGCAGGCTTTGGGTGTACAGATGCTTGCCACTGGTGTCAAACAGGTACAGCTCTTGGTCGATGGGTGAAGACAGCTCGTACATGTTCTGGGTGTTAAGGAAAGGTTTGTTCTTCCGGATAAACCGAATCCTGATATTCCCAAGATCAGCCACGTAGAGCTCCCCATCAGCACACACAGCCAGGGAAGAGGGGGTATTCAGCTTTGCATCCTTGGCATAACCATCATCACCAGAGAAACAATCGCAGTTGGCATCATTTTTACAGTCACAGCCACTGGGGGCCCCAGCAACCAGTGAGATCTCTCCACTTGTGGTGACCTGCCTGATGCGGTTGATTTTCTTCTCATCAGTCTCTGCAATATACAGGACCCCATTGTGGGAGACAGCCAGGGCAGTGGCTGACTCCAGGGTGGCATGGATGGCCACCTTGCTCAGCAGGAAGTGGTCGATGCCGGGGACCTGGCAGTGCATGGGCCTTCCTGCGACAATGCGCACCTGGTGGTTCTCAGAGATTTGCAGCACCACATTGTTGTCCAGGACGTAGAGAGAGTTATCCATTGGGTTGATGGCTAGGTCTGTGGGCCACTCCAAGCGAACCTGACAATGGAGACACCAATGCTCAAGTGGCTGGCAAGATGCCCACGCTGTCCCACACCCACCAGCACCTGCCAGGGAGACTAAGTGGCTATCATGTTAAGCCTTGGCTGATTCTCCTACAGCCTAGCATCAAAACTGGAGTGTCACAGCTGCTACCAAGACATCTGGTGTTCTCTTCAGACTGACAAAACCTGAACAAAGGGATGATAGCAGCAAGACACAGTAAGCAAGGGGGCAAAATGCTGAGCCAGACAGGCCCAGGTTCTGTCTCAGCCCCACCACTTATGCCCTTGGGCAAGGTACTCTACCTCTCAGATCCTTGGTATTCCTATCTGAAAAACAACAATGTAGTCACACAGGGAACCTGACTGAAGGTGCTCAGACTGGCAGTGGTTATGCAGGTGGGAGAGGAAGGCAGGCAGTAGAGTCTGGAGGCAGAGGAGGAGGACGAGGAAGAGGAGCTGTCCAGAGACTTAAAAGACTCTTTGGGAGTGCCTAAGATGATACACACATGCAGATGATTTCCCAAATCTGCATGTGCTAGCATGGCCAGGTGCTGCAGGTGTAAAGTAACTATGGCCCCTGATAGGCATGATGCAGAGCATTGACTCTCAAAACTGCATCCCAATGACCTGTAGACATGTGAGAAAATGCTGGTGTATAACTCCCTCTCTGGGTCAGTGAGATTTCTGGATGGGGCCTGGGCTTTGGCATGACTGCAAAAGCTTAGAAGGCAATGCTGGAGGAGAGAGAGGACTCAATGGGATCCTTGCCCCGTGAAGCATGAGAATCAGACCAGCACCCTAGCAGCATTTGGATGCCATTCAGAAAAGCCAAATGACAGGTTCATACTAAACCTACTGAATCTAGCACACTCCTGTGTGCTCTCCATGCACACTGAAGCCAAGAAGCCCTGTTCTGCATGGCAGGCCCTCAGTGAACAACTCCCCAGAAGGGAGGAGTTGGTAGTGGGTTTCATGTTGTGAGGCCTGGGCCCAAACAGCCTGTCCTGAACCAGGCCAAGAAAGTGGCTTGGGCCAGGGTGGGTTAGCAAGTAGGCTCCTAGGGCACTGTGCCCAGCAGAGCCTGGGCAGGACTGTTCTGATCAGCGGACACGGAGGCAAGATTGGCAAATGTCTCACCCTGGGAGCTGCTGGGCACTGAAGGGAGCCTTTGTTGCTCCTGTCCCCAAGAAGTCAGCCATGTTGCTGGTACATTCCTCCTAATCTTTCCAACCTGCCTAAAGACTTATAACTCTTGGGATCCTGACCCCTAAAATCTTTCATATTTGGCCTGATTTGGAGTTTACTCAAATAAGTATGGCTCTTTAGATAAGTTTCTCTCATGGAATTTGCTCTTCTACACCAGTGTCTATGAGTGTATCCACCACAGCCTTAAACAATGGTAAAAAGCTGGAGTGAACTCAAGTGCCCCAAACTGAGAACTGGGTAAACTCTGGGGTTCACCCATACTCTAGAATGCTAAGATCAGTCCTTAATGGTGGTGTCCATGTGGATGTGCAATGACACAGGGAGGTGTTTACTGTGTGTTAAGGACAAAGACCACATTTCAGATTTGTAAGCACAGGGAGATGCCAATTTAGGGAATATGGAATATGGCAACAAGGTGGATAGGAGTGGAGAGGAGATTAAAAACCTGGGCAACAGATACCAAACTTAACCATGCAAGAATCAGAGTTATTTTAATATTCTTCTTTGTGATTTTAAAATTCAAAAATGTTCTACAGTATACATGTGGCCATTTACCAATGCAATCAGCAGCTCAATAAATTATGTTCATAGAGGATGAGACCATAATTTCTTCTTTATTTATTTGGTACGGGGTCTTGCTATGTAGCTTGGACTTGTCTCTTGTCTCAGCCTCCACAGTGCTGGGATTACAGGCATGTGCCACCAGACCTGGTTTTGGTATCCAGCATG
The DNA here is from genome assembly GCA_004027165.1 of Ctenomys sociabilis. NCBI lineage: Eukaryota > Metazoa > Chordata > Mammalia > Rodentia > Ctenomyidae > Ctenomys > Ctenomys sociabilis. Next base: position 136,837 of record PVKA01000658.1, on the reverse strand, counting down.
GCATGCAGTACTGGGGATAGAACCTGGGTCCCTGTGCTTGCCAGGCAGGGACTTATCTATCTCCCCAGCTTCTTAGTTCTCCAGGGCCCACAGTCCTCAGGTTCTGGGCTCAAAGCCCTTTTGTCTCTTCATCTTTGTGTCTGTCTGCCTGCCAGCCTGCCTGCCTGTCTGTCCATCCATACAGAACAGGGGGCTCCAGACACTCCGGAGCTGCTGCTCCCATTCCCCAGTGGTCTCTGGAGCACACTCGTACCAGCCTTCAGCCGCATCTAGAATGCAGTTTGCTCTAAAGCGATATGAGAATTTTCAATTTCTTAAAACTCATTTCTTGTCAACACTGCCCGCTAAATATTTTACATGGTCCTGTGGCACCTTGGGGACCTGCTTTCAGAGACCTTTCTGCCTGTCATTATGATGAAAAGATGGGGCCCTGATGAGTGGGAGGAGGGGAAGGGGAGAGGAAGCCAGCAGAGAAGGGGGAGAGGAAAGCAGAAGAATGTGGGGCGAGCACCTCTTTTGCTCCTGCCCTGTGCCACTGTGCACAGAGGCACCCACCTGAGCTGGAGGTGGCTGCTGCTTTCAGAGCTGCTCCCCCTCATGCATGCCTCAGCGCTGTTTCTGGAGCACAGGCTTCTCCTGCTGCACCTCCTGTCAGTCTGGCTCCTGCTCAGCTGAATTCCCCACCACTGAAGTGGAGAGCTGAGGGCTCATGACTCTTAGGATGTGCCACTGCGAGTGCCCTCTCTCTGTCCCCCTCAGCATTCAGCGCCTTCGTTAAGGTGCTCTGAGCCACAGCCTTGTTGCAGAAGGGTGTGTTTGTGGAGACTCAGTGTCACACGAGTGAAGGAAAGAGTAACTGGGTGAGTGAACTGAGGCACCACCGCCACACGGCACAGATGCCACAGGATGGGGGTCGGGAAACCCCACCTTCTGTCACAGTCCACAGTCACTAGAATGTCACTTTAAGCTTAAACACTGATCTTTTTTCCTTACATGTAGAAAGGCAATGATAAGCACTACATAAGGTAGTTGTGAAGATCAAATAAGACAAAGTATGAGGAAGCTCTTTGTAGATTTTAAAAAGAATGAGAATTACACCCTGTGACTAGCTGCCCACCACTGTGCTAGGCACTTAAAGACACTAATTAATTAATTCATTTCCACATCTCAAGGAACCCAACACAAAGTTTTTCTTTTATAAGTGCATTTTCTTGTACTAAGCCTCAGTTTGTTGTTTCTAACATCTCCCCTGTGGGATTATTGTGACAGCTAAGTAAGGTAACAGAAGATGCACTCCTTTCCATACCCTTATTTTTAACGGAGGGCCTGGCACACAGGAAGTCCTCACTTCAACTGCTAGGTGCATGGTTATGATCCATCGGTGGAGGCCAGAACCACTGAGGTTTTAAAAAGCAGGCCACAGCATCTTCTGCCCTTTCCGATGGAAGCCTCCTCCTAACCTCATTGGGTCCAGTCTCTGACTCATCCCACAGGCTCTGGCCCAAATTCCTTGGTTCTCCCCTTTGCACTCTTGCTGCCAGCTGCCTCTGTGTGCCTTTCCTCCCTGGTCCTATGGAACAGCAAAGGAGCTGGGTGTTGCTAAAAGAGGAAGCTCTGGAATGAAGGGCGGCCCCCTCAGCCCCTATATGAATAATACAACATAATGAACAATATAATATAAATGTGGCTCATGAAGCTCATTCCTCCATGATTCTGATCACAAACCAAATTGGATGATAGCTGAATCAAATTTCCCCATAAGATCAGCACTGAACCAAACCACTGAACTGTTTTTGGATAGTTTGGTTAAAAAGAACTCTTATGCTTTGATCCCAATGAAGGTAGTCAAGACTGGGGCAGAGAGATTTAAGGATGGGATTCTGGATCGAAGGTGGGTTCTGGCTTCCTCCCCTCCCATATACACCAGCTGTCTTCCAAGCCTTTTATCTAACTGCTTAGAAGAAAATTTTCAGCACCCTGTGCTCCCTGGCCCATAGTCCATGTTGAGAGAGGTGGCCATGGCAGGTTTGTGGAGAGTGATGCCAGCATGCTCACAGCCTGGAGCGGGGCCTCTAGAGCCAACCTGGGGAAGCCTGGCAACTGCAAGGATGAATGGCTGAGAGCAGACTACCCTGGCGGGTGCACAGGAATAAAACCTGGGTGCTATGATGTGGGTGCAGCGGTAGCCGTGAGGCTGTGCGAGGAGCTCACAATTATGTGCGCCATGGCAGCACACCTGGCCTGGCACACATGGCGCAGCACACCTGATGAGTGTGCTGTGAGCAGGCTTTGTCCACCCTTCTCTGCTGTAGCTAGCCTCATCATTTCCTAGGTTTTGGGAGTGTGGGCAACATGGTGCTCATTAATTCCCACAGGCCAGGCCTTGTCCAAGGAGCCAGCGATAAAGGATGTGGCCCTGGCTTGCGCACTGCAGTGTGTGCTGAGGTCTCACTGGGTAGTCAGCCACTGGTCTCAGGCATGGTGTTGCAGGGTCCTCCTCTAGCTGGCTCCAGAGCATGCTTCCTGCCTCCATCCCTGCCACCTCCACCAGGCACCCTACGCTTTGGCATTCAGTTTGCAAATGTTCAATGACTGTGCCACTCTCCTTAGCACCTTTGTGCCTTCGCACATGTCAGGCCCTTTGTGCGAAATGTCTCCTTTTCTTTTCTGCCACCCACTAAAGTTCTACTGAAACTTCAAAACCTGGCACAAATGTCAGCTCCCTTGTGCTTGTTCATTTGTGGCGTGCTGAGCTGTGTGAGGAACTGCTTTCAAGGAATCCTGAGGCTGGTTGGCACAAATCTATTGAAGGTACTGAGCTAGTAAATGGCAAAGCTAGGATTCAATCATTCAATCAATCAACAAATATGGGATATAATCCTACTCTGCACCAGGCAATCTGGTTATAGTCAAGGAGAAAGGCTGGAATTCCTGTTCTCACATAGCTTCTGGTCTAGACAAAATAGACAATGTAGACGTTCCTGTGCATATTATCAGAAAGGGAGTCTAGGCAGCTATGGGCTTACATTCACAAGGTAAAGTTTTGTCCTCCCTTCTCTGCTAGCGTTGGGCAGGTTTCTTCACTGGGCCTCCACTAGGGCCTCCACACTTGTTACCTCTGATGGTGGGCTTTCAGGGACAGTGGGGGGAAGGCTTCCTTGTCTTGATGCCCTGGGGGCTCATTACAGGCCCTGCACCAAATGGGAACACTTTAAAGCTTGTGCAGTGCAGAGAGACACGGCCAGCAGGCTGGCTGGCAGGTGAGAGGAGGATGAGGGCTCTGGTGGGTAGTGTCTTCTCACCTGAGAAATGTCCATGACAGAATCGCAGCTGAGGGGCCGGGCCGACGTGAGGTCATTAGAGCCCAGCAGGGTAGAGATGATCCCATTCTGATCAACACGTCTGATCATGGTGCCATCCACAAAGTAAATCAGCCCAAACTTGTCTACTGTGATGCCTGGGGTGCAGAAGGCAACATGGAACTCAGTTAGAGATGACAAGGACCCACAAGCCCTGGCACCCTGCAACCCGACAAGACTATCTCCAGTGATCTGACCAGATTCTTCCATACCTGCCCCCTCTTGTGGTGCTGGGGATCGAACCCAGGACCTTGCACATGTTAGGCAAGAGATCTACCATGGAATTGCACCCCTGGCCCAGCAGCCTTCTTTCAAAGATGGGGAGATGGAGGCTTGGTCTGAGTGTTTTGTTTGAAGTAGAGATTAGAATCTAAGTTCTCAGCTCCTCCTGAGCTCTGGCCCCCCCACTCTGCTGTGCCCAGAGATTTTCATCTATTTCCTCATCTATTCACAAAAGCTGGATTCCGAAACTTTGGGGGCTTGTGAGGTATGAGAAGTAGCGGCCATCACTGTGAAGTGTTGGCTCTGCAACTCCAATGATCAAATTCCTTTCTTGGACAATTTTATTTCCTAAGACAATCATCCTTCAAGTTTCTCTGTTTACTAGCTTCACTGGTCAGGATGAAAGTGTAGAGTCTGAAAAGAATCCTATAGATGTATATAAGAATATTGTTGAATCCAACGTCTAAGGAGGCTCTCAGGGAGATGGGAGTCAGGATCATCGCCCAGGATCACCTGCTCCGCATGTCAGACTGTCGCACCCATTCAGTTTCTTGCTGACCCTGCTTGTGTGGGCAAGTCGCTGGAATCTACACATTGGCTTTCTCCACTATTCTAAGTGTCCATCTATCAGACATGTGTGGGAGTCTCTCTGCAGAGGGTGCTACGCCCATTCCAGTGGCTGCTTCACACCATCCCTAGCAGAGCCCGAGCATCTGTCTGTAGTGCTGATAAGCATTTTGTGATAAGAACTAAAGCCTGAGAATGGCTCTGTGAAACCAGTACTTTCAGGCCAAGCATGCGTGCTGGAATCACACAGGCAGCCTTTTCAGTACACACCTGCTTGGCCTTACTCCTGGGCACTGCTGTTTAGTGGCCGGCTGGCACTAGAACTAAGGCAGACTTTCAGACTCATGTTCACGGGTAATGACCACTACCACGCCAGGTCCAGAATTACAAGAATCAGATGGAGCCCACCGAACCGTGACCTCCCCAGGGTGACAGTGGGGCATGCCAAAGATGGCCTGGTCTAGAGGGGCCAGCATGGGGCTGAGGGAGGACCATGTAGAGGACCACAGGAAATGCACCATTTCAGTGGGTGGCAGTGGGATGGAGAGCCAGGTTGCTTTTGTTCAGCTGTCCTGGGCAGGCAATGGAAGAGGGACTCGAGCAAGCTTGCTGAGGTGTGGATGCCTGCATGGGAGGCTCCCTAGTAGTGCTGTCTTAGGCAAACTACTTCACTTCCTCCTCCTCTTCTTCTTCCTCTTGCGGGAGGTGTATCCTGGGCTTTCACATTGAGCCATATCACCAGATGTTATTTTTTCTTTTTGGGTCAGGGTCTCACTAAATTGCCCTGGCAGAACTCTGATTTGCAATCCTCCAACCTCAGCCTCCCAGAGTGCTGGGATTATGATTGTGTGCCAGCATGACCAGCTAAACTACTTTATCAGTCTCAGTTACTTCATTGATAAAATGGAAGAATAATATCTGGTTGGAATAATTAGTCCTCAATCTATTAATGGCGATCAGGATTATGAAGACACAGCTGACACTTTGTGGATTGTGAGTTCCTTGCTTGTGGGGACCCATGTATCTCTTTCTTGGTAGCAGGGGCTAAGTGATGCCCCTGAAGCGTAGTTCCTCCTTCTGCCCCTCCTTCAGCTGGGCAGCTGGGGAGGATTTCACACAGAGGACCAGGCAGCCTCAAGCCGGGAGCCTCTCCTGGGGTCTTGACTCAAATGTAAACTAATTTTATTCTTTAAGTACCAAGCCTTGAGTTCTCTTGTCTGCCTGGCTGTGCCATCTTTCTCTTCCATCTGCTCAGACTGATGAGCGCTCCATGAACAATTAGGTTTCTTGTTTCCAAAGCTGGCTGCACAGGCTAATGGAAGTGATCTGTCCCCTGATTAATGACTTCATTTTTTCTCCTTTTGTTGTGCTAAATAGATGGACATCTTTCCTCCGCCCTACTGCAAAATGTCTGCATATTGTGGCACCCTTGTCATTTCTCCCTGGGTTAATTACAGGCTTGTGGGCACTGTGCTGCCGCTCCATCTGTGTGCAGCAGGGCTGGCGAACACGTGTGGAGGGCAACTGAGACATGCTTAGGGAGAATGAAATTCTCTAGAAAAACTTGGCTTAATCCTGAGAAGTAGAATGTTGTAGCTGAGAGGGCCTCAGTGACTGGTTAGCCTAACCTGCTCACTTACTCATGGGTACACTGAGGCTCAGAAAAGGAGGTCCCAGAGCCAGCCAGAACAGAGAAGCATAAGGCAGGGCCTCTCAGTCATGCCACACTTCAGACTGCCCTTGTGGTCTTGTAAAATCATCTCTAGGAGGGATGCCAACCACTGACTAAACAGTGTTTACCCCTGAGTTACCACCTGATGCATCGAGGCATGTGGAAGAGACACAGTGCTATGATGATGCCATACGTGCTATAACATAATGCAATGCATCAAAACAGCAGGAGCCACTTCTTACATGCTGCTTACTATGTGCCTAGCGCTACTGAACCAAGCCTTTACATTCCTTACGATGTTTAATCTGTGTGGTAACTGTGCAGTACATTCTATTACGTAGGCGAGGACAATGATGCCCAGAGAGGTGAAGGAACCTGCCCATGGCCATACAGCAGTAGATGGCAATGCCTGGACAGAATGTGTAATTACACAAAAGTTAACTGCTTTGGCTTGAAATCAGGCCTTAAGATCTTGCAGTCTTTAATAAAATAATTACCTATAACATTTTAGCAGGATATCACCTGACATATACTAATGGTGGCAGGCAGATCAACCCTGGAAGGCATATGCAGACAGTGTTATTCCTCTGTTCTTTCCAGAAGGCCCCTGAGGCTTAGGCACTGCACATCACTGGCTGCAGGGCTGGTGCTGCAGTGGGCACCCCCCCTCCAAGGGCTGCCTGTTGGTGTGCACAGCTGTGTATCTAACAAGCTTCCTCATCTCCAAGGAGCAGGGATCTCTCAGCTCTAAGCCCTCGCACACAACTCTCCCTCTTGCATCCAGAGTGATCTATGTCTGAATCTCAGTTATTTGGCTATGGTGAACTTATCCATAAAACCACACTGCTACATGCATTCAGTCAATACTTGCTGAATAAGTGAATGAAAGATATGTGGGCTGGGGAGTAGCGCTTGCCTGGCTAGTGCAAGGGCCTGAGTTCAATCCTTGGTTCCACAAAAAAGAAAGAAAGAAAGAAAGAAAGAAAGAAAGAAAGAAAGAAAGAAAGAAAGAAAGAAAGAAAGAAAGAAAGAAAGAAACTGAGTAAGGGTATTGAGTGTTTCAACTTTCCAAAGGACTCAGAATTGAAACCTACAGCCAACCCGCTGGACAGCACATCAGCATATGCCAGAATGATGTATAATGATGTTTCTATGTAACAATAACATTAGAAATAGCATTCATGTCTAACAATCACATACTGATAACTGAACGATGGGCCAGCCACTGAAGGAATATTGCCTACCCACTAAAAGCTAGGCTACTACTAAAAATAAGGAGTAATGACATGGTGAAGAATTCAGGATACATCACTTAGGGAATAAAGCAGGTTACTCAAACTGTTCCATGTGATTTCATTTAGAGTGCTTGACTTTAGTGAGTGCTGCATACATGAATCATCTAGAAAAGGACTGGGTAGAAGTGGTGAGTGGTAGTTATCACAATTCTAACTTCTCTCTGTGTACTACTCTTTCTTCATAGTATTTAAAAAGCAAGGCCTCACCCCTGGGATTGGTGAGCGTGGCTTCTGTGGCCTTCCCACCGTCCCCGCAGCGGGCGTCATCAAAGGGCAGGCACTGGTCGCCGGTCCCTGCCACCACCTCGGAGTTCTTGACCAGGTCCTTCACCACCACGGTGGACTTGATCTTAAAAACCCGCCGGCTGTTGGTATCAGAAAGGAAGACGGCCCCACTCATGGGGTCTGTGGTCAGGTAGTACTTGTGTGCTGGACTGTGGCTGGAAAAGAAAGACACAGCCAGGAGTGAGAGCTTGCTTCTCTCCTGTCAGGTCACTGGAGATGTGCAGCTTGACATCCTGACCTCTGAACCCAAGCCAGAGTCTCCCAGGGATGATATTTCTATTTCAGGAGACCTCCCCAATTTTCTGACCTCAAGGCTTGGACCAAATACCCCTTCCATCTAAATGCAAATGCAGATGCCTCTTGCTGGTGGCTGCACATCATGTTTTCCTAAGAAGATCAACGTTTAGTGTAGTGCAGCATCGAGGAGGCACACCCAAATCACAGCTGCTATTTTAGTTAGTGGAGATTGCATGTGGAATGTGTCCAGTAGGCACTGCTTGCTAAGCCATCTCACTATCTCCTGATGCTGCCCTACCATTTCTTCCAAGTGTAGGGCCCACTGCAGTTGGATTCACCACTCCCAGGGAGCTAATTTTCAGCTCCTGTGTGTGACCCTTGCGGGCATCTGTAGCTCCTTCTGAGTGTCTAGAATGCTTTCAGATGCAAACCAACCTCTTCCTATTCAGATAGGATGGGCTAGTGCTGGCCATACTCACTGAGTGTGGCACACACTCTCCCAGGGTCCTTTGGGAAGCCTGAAATGGCAGCAAGACAGGCCATTGCATATTCCTTCAGGATGTAGGCAAGAGAGCTAGAAAGGTCGAGGAGGGGACTAGTCTACACTTACCAGGCATATAGGTTTGCGTCCTCTTGAAAAACAAAATTCTGTATTAGAATCTATAGTTTTTTTCAATTACTTATGAAAGCTGTTGTGCCATAATCTTTTGGTGGTCCAGGGAAAGGACCACCTTCTCTGGCCCTGCTGCTCATTGAGCTTTGGATAGCACCCTTAGGACCAGGGCATTGTGGATGGAGCCAGGCATCCGACCCATGGCTGTCTTTCCTCAAATTCGGTGACCACAACATGATGTTCCCCTAGCCCTTCCTCTACTCTAGCTCTACTGGCCTGTTGCCTCCTTCTGACACCAAGGCCAGGTTTCTGTCTATGGCCATTCTCACTGATCTAAACCAGACACCAACATGCTCTTTCTGTTCTCTCCCAGCCTATGGAGGAAACGTGGGCTCCATCACAGTGGTTCTGCCTTCCTGGCCACCCTCGTTAGACACGCTATTCTCTGCAAACACCTATGGCATGTCCCTCAGTGAGCTGCAGGACTTTGTCCCGGGTTCCTGCCCTCACCCCTTCCCCATCTGCTTCCTAGCTATTCCACAGTTGTCTACCCAAAGGGAACCTTTATGGGCAAACCCTCTCTGCCTCTCTGTACACTGAGATCCATACCAGTTTGTGTCTGGATTACAGGACACTTCTCATAATGTCTAGGCTATTTATTTGCATATCTCTCTCCTAGAGCCAGTCATCAGTACCGGAAGGAAAGAGACAAGATTTTATTCACTGTTATTCTCCAATGTTCAGCTCAGTGCCCTGGCCCATCAGCATTGCTGCTTGGCATAAGGAGATGGTATTATAGTGTAAGTATCAAGTGTTCCTCAAAGCCTCAGGAAGGCTGGGGAGATAGCTCACAGCATAAGTGCCTGTTCCAAGTGCAAGGTTCCAAGTTCGATGCCAGAAACAGAAAGGCAGCTAACACAGAGAGCATCTTTATTTTCAGTTTATTTAGGTGGCATCTGTATTCAGATTAGTTTTTCTTTTGCTTCTCATTTAGGCAGGGTGGTACTGGCAGAAGTCCTGCTCATCTTGAGAGTCCCTGTGACTTATTCTAATAACGTAACACAGACTTAATCTTCCTAGATGACACTAATTCTGGCTAAATTAAATAAGGTGGCCTTAGATCCTATTCTGCAGTGTTGGAATGGCTGATCTCTCAGCTTTCCTTGTGACAGCTGGGAGATGGGGTGATGATTTCATTTCTTTGCACATCACTCATAATAAACTGGCACTATCCACCTAGGTAGGAAATGGTCCCCAAGGGAGGATGGTGGGGGCCCTGTCCACTCAGATTATCCCCTTGTGCTTCCATCTCATGTCCCCTGCACTGCCCCAGAGAAGTGTCACTTGCGCAGCTTCTCAGATGGGTGAGCTCCAGGCGAGGTGGCACTGGCAGGATTGTCCCAGAGCCTACAAGAGCTGTGGCCATGTCTTTTGTGTTCAAGGACAAACCTGAGGTCTGGTGATCAATGGGGAATAAGGAAGTAATGCCTACTTCGAATGCAGACAACCCAGGTTCTATTGGAGGGGGAAGTCACCTGAATCATTTGGCCACAGTCCCCTCAGCTGTCAGACAATGACATTCCTGCTGTTCTGGTGCAAGGACCCTGTTTCGTGAGGGGTTGCATCCTTTCCTGGCTCTTCAGACATAACCTGGCTCCCTTTGGCTGTGCTAGGAAATCTCTGAGGCCTGTAAGGTCCATCCTGAGGTGGAATGAGCTGAGGTCCAGCCTCGCCCTACCCACTGTGGGAAGTCCTTAGCAGGAGACGGGAGCCAGAGGTGTCAGAGAGAAGCCTCCTGTGCCTTGTGTGTGAGAAAGGATTCCTTCCCTCCTGCACTGAGGTTGCCTGCTGCAGAGAATAGCCCTGGAGGGACCGGATGCAGAATCAGCAGGAAGCTCTTGAGTGTGAAGCTGCACAGACAAACCTGTTGTCCTGTACACTTGATTAAGTGAGCCTAGACAAATTACTAGGCTACTCTGAGCCTAGTAATGGAGAAATGGAGATGATCACTATCATTCCAAGTGGTTATTTTGATAACAGAAACTGCATGAAGAATGCAAATCTCTGTGCATAGTGGATGTTCCATCTGCAAGTGGAATGCCCAGGAAACAGTACTCTTCAAGCAGAGCTATTTTCTTTGACTGTTTATATCAGTGGATAATGAAACACCTAAGTAGGTGGGATAATAGTAATAGTGTCCTGTCCAACCTATGCCTACAGCTAAAGGCTCTGTGGAGTCACTGTGATACGTAAAGCTAGGTTTGAGGAACACTTGAGGTCAGGTGTGCATCTAAGAACAGGCTTCAAACATTTGTCCTTGATATAAAGGAAGAGATCTGGGAAGAGGGGACATGCCTGCTTCCTGAAGCATCCACAGAGGACCTCTGTGCTCTGTACGGGGCTGCTCAGCATGGTGGCTAGCACCAAGGCTGTGAAAGCTGCAGGTGGAGAAGAGCCTGCCCAGGGAACACACACACACAGGATAAGGTCACCCATGCTGTTGCTGGGAACAGCAGAAACAGCCAATGAGCAGAGATCAGAATTCTGGAATTTGCTTCATCTACCCTAATGCCTGAGTGGATGCTGAGGCCCAGAGAGTAGAAGGGATTCACTGATATGAGGAGCAGGCAAAGACCACAGCTTGAGCCCAGGGTTTCAGACTCCTGATCATCTTATTTTCTTTTTGTGGTTGCCTCTCCCCACCTAAGGGGTAGGGCTGGCATGGCATGTGATGCCAGGGATCAAACGCTGGTCCCTGTGCTTGCCTAAGCTTGCCTAAGCAGGTGCTTCAGATCACTGAGCTATTTTGCTGGTCCCCTACTCCTGATCATCTTTAGAGAACTGGAAGGCAGAAGGTGATTCCCCTTTCCCTCCTGTTTCAGTTTACTTTAGAGACAGTTTTTAGCACCTGAGACAATAAATTGAGAGAGGGCAGGAATCATCCCATGGACATGTCCAAAGGCCAGTGAACAGCAAAACAAAAGAAACTCATGAAAACAGTTTGCAATGTATTAATTTATCGAATCTGTCTTGTTAAAGGTGTCTTGAAACTGATTGATATTTGTACTTCAATAAAATAAAAAATAAATTAAAAAAAATAAAATTCACTCTGTCTATAAACAAACAAACAAACAAACAGAAAAAAAAAAAACCCAAAAGAAACTCAAACCACAACTGCCTGCAAGTGTAGATGGTGAGACTTGGAACCACTGACACTGGCAGCCGACCCCAAGCTGCATGGCCGAAGCCTGCTGGCTGTGCTGGCTGGTGCCACTGCTGCCACCTTGACCGGGTGCTCCAGTGTTAAACTGGGATCTTTATGCAAAGTGTCCTCTCTTTGCTGCCAAAGTGAAGCTGAGATTCCGCATTAGCACCTGTATGGTCATCTGTGAGTCACTGAAGCGCTCAGGGGTCATGTGAGAGAGCCTTTCACTTCCCCTTTGAGAAGAAGGCATAGTTTCCCTTTGTGACAATGCAAACACCGGAAGTAATTCTGGTTTTTTTCCCTGTATTTTAGGGAAGGGGCTACAGGGTGCTCAGGGTCTTACTACTAGATGGGACTCATAGTAATCTGCCTGTTTATAGCCCCCCAAAGTGCTGGGATTATAGGCATGCACCATTACACCCAGTCTCAATTGCCTAGTCTCAATTGCACTCTCAGCGCATCCCAGGGGTGGGGCCAGCATGGCAAACTGGGCATGAACCCAGTCACTGTGCTCTGCCTAAGCAGGTGCCCTAGTCCACTGAACCATCAGGCCAGCCCCAGTAATTCTGTTCTCTTATTTACTCCACTTGGCCCCAGTGAAGCCCGGAGTCTAATCTGAGGTAAATCACAGATGCCTTTCCCCCCTTTTACTTTCAGTCATAATTCTGTGCACTTCAATATTGTGTCTTTCAGTATAAGAAGATTCAATTATTTCCTCTGGGAGAAATGGAGGCATATTATCATGATTGTATAATAATTATGATAAATATTACAGGTATGGAGTTATTATTATTAGCACTACAGCAGTCATTCCTGGAGCCTTGTGCTTGAAAATGCTGAGCACTACCAATCTACCAATCCCCTCTGTGATCCTACAATAATCCTTTAATGGAAATTTTAATAACCTCAAGTTAGAAACAAAAACTCTGAGACATGACCTGTTCCTTTCATGCCAGGCAGCCAGGGAGCTGCGGCATCCTCATCTGTGATCTGGACGTCATCTTGGGTACCTACCTCAGAGTGGCTTGGGACAAAATGCTGCAATTAATGTGCACTGTACAGCTCTGCTACATACTAAATACTCTGTTAATTATTACCTTCAAATAATAGATGTGATTATTATACATATGATATAGCTGCTCATACAGAAATTCAGTAATTCCTGGCTTTAGGGTCTGTCTGACTCTTTTATCTCTATTGCCACCGCATGTGCCACTACGCTCTGAGCCACACGTGGATGAGCTCAGTCATCCCGTGTTCATGCAGCATAGCTGGCCTCTGCACTGCACTGAGGCTGTAAAAGCTACAGGTAGTGGAGACTCCACAGATCACCCCAGGGTGCAGGGCCAGAGACTCTGACTGCCACACTGATGGTGTCACTTCTCTTGGTGTATCTGGCCAACCCCCTCCTGATGGCCTCACTGTCACCATGAGCCCATGAGATGGGCCCATCTTCTCTGTGTAAGTTCCATGTGGGGATTGCTGTCCGCAGGGAGTCCCTGTGCCCCACCATCCCTATTGGCAAACCGTAGGGTAGGAAAGTTCCCTTGGTGTCTCAAATCTGAGGTCTTTGTAATGACACAGACATACAAATGTGAAACTGTCTGCTCAGGCTGTTCACCCAGGATGGACTCAGGACATCTATCAGGACCACCAAAGTCCCTTGCCACAGGCTTCTGACGTCCTCATTTACCCCAGGCAGACTGGAGACCACAGGGAAACTGCCCAGCTCTTCAGATTCAGGGAGCTCAGGCTGCCCCACCCCCAGCATTAATAACTTTCTACTGTGAGCCATCACCCCTGATCCGGCCCACACAGCACTCCTTTGCCACCGAACCACCTGAGCTGGCGTGTGTAGCTTACCATAAGACATGCAACCAGGCAGGGGAAAGACAGGAAATTCTCTACTGGTGTGCTTACCTATGTCTGAAATCTTTATTTCTGACAGAAGACAGGAGAGCAGGGAATAGAAGAAAGAATGAGGTGTTAGAAGTATTATTAGCAGCCTGAAAACTTGACAGCAATGGTACTGTACAATACGGTAATAAATATAGATTTAGCAGCTATGACACTGATATATCTTCCATTGGATATTACTTGTCAGTGAGCTCACTTACAAGCAGCTATGCACCACAGAAGTGCCATGGTTCCCATTCCACCAGCACTGCTGACTCGGGGAGATAGGGGAGCACGTTCCGCAGCTGTAACAAGGGCTGACTTGGATGGGGACAGCCGCGTCTCCCCACGAGACAGGCACACACCCAGAGACGCAGACTGGCTGCTCTCGCCTCTGCATGCATGCTTCCCTGCAAAATGTCATCAGAGCATGGGAAGCTCAGGGGAGCCCGCTCAGAGCAGGAGGCTGAGTCAGGGATACTCTGTAATTAGGAGGGAGACAGAATACAGACAGGCCCAGGGAACAGGCGGAAGGAGATCTCAACGTGATAACATATTAATTGAATTTCTCTCCAGATTTCATTTATTCCTCCCTTCCTTATGCACTGTTTTTAAACAATTCCCCAGCAATTGTGGGAGCACAGGGTCTCTTAGAGGAAAGGTGTGGAAATGGAGGCCCAGTTGGCTAACTCTTTTGTCCAAAGTAGTGCAGCCTCTTTGCCCAGGTGAGCTCCCTGGTGCATTCCCCTGTACCAATGTTCATAGCAGAATAAAAGAAACACTCAAGGCTGCCCTCTTCCTTGGCAGGGGCCTATCCGAGAGGAGATAGGTTGAGAACATACCCGGTGGCCCACATCTCAGAGGGCCTGCTGCTTGAGCTCCCTTTTGCCTGGTGTGGCGGAGGGGAGGTGGAAGGGATGCACTTGCACTTTTGGAGCAGCGATGGCTGCAAGGTGCCCAGCAGACCTTGCCTGCCTTTCACCCACATGCTATAGGATCAGATCCTCTAACAGTGCAACTTTATAAGGCACCAAGGCTGACAACAATTCTTTCAGCTGTGTAACTGTCTGGATTAGGTCCGCTATTCTAGGAGCTGCACCTGGGATGAGCTCTCTGATTCTCCAAGCCTCCTCTTTCTCAACTATCAAAGGGGGATAATGGTAAACACCTCACAGGACTGTCAGACTGGCAAACAGGAGGAGCCAGCCTTGTCCCAGCCCACTGTGGAGTCAGGCTTTCCAGCTTGAGGACTGTCCTGCTCACATGGACCCCAGCCCAGGAGACAGGTTGGTCCCACTCCTTAAAATGGCCTTAAGGGAACTTGGTGCACCTGTTCCCGAAGAGAGTGGGGACTCCATTGACTTCAGAATGAGCTTCTCCGTATCCCCAGAACCCACCCATGCTATGACGGTTTTGTGATTCTAAGGTGCAGGGAAACAGATGAAAAGTGTGAAGTTCTGAGCCCTTGTCTGAGTCCTGAGCTCTTCTCTGTCCCATCAGTCTTGGCCGGGGCTTGGGGTGGGCAAGGGCTGATCCGGCTGGTCCTGCAGAGCCCAGGGCACAAAGGCACTGCTGTACCATGACACCTGTGAGCTTTGGCTCACTACTGGCCCATGGAAGGGAATGCTACTAGCTCTGATGAGTTCAAACAGCAGGCACAAATGGGGTGACACAGTTGTAGAACCCGGGCCCATTATGCCATCCCTTGTTCACAGAAAAGGACTCATGTGACAAAGTCTAATCTGTACAGTGCTATGCAACAAAAAGATGCAATGGCTCCAGGGAGTGTTAACTCTCAGTGGCCCGTGGCTTCCCATCAGCCAATAGTGGCTGGGAAGCAAGGCTTTCTGGAGACTGGCAGGCCATGCACCATCCCATCCTACTTCTCTGGGCCCTTTGATGGCAATGGGACCCTATCAGGAAACACGAGAGACACCCTAGTAGTACCTCAGCTCCAAGATGTTGGTGACATTTCCTGAAGGGAAGATCCTGCGGATGTAGTTGAAGTCACCCACATAGAGGCTGCCATCAGAGCCACAGGTAAGGGCCACAGGGGCCAGGAGCTTGTTGCCATCAGCAAGGCCATTGCAGCTGGGGCATGAGATGCTTCTCCGGCGCCCATTCCCCATGACACTGCCAATGACAGGAGGCTGCTGAGACACAAACTGGTTCTCCCCATTCCCTTTGTGCAGGATACCTGGGGAGGAGAGGAACAGAATCACCGAGGGGCCAGGATGATGGTCCCTCTTTTGCAATCTCCACCATCACCCTGAATTTGCAAAGCACCTGCAGCCTCTCAACTGCCTCCAGACACGTCTCCCCAAGAAACTTGCCCTGGGGGTCTAAGGCAGGTTATACTGCTGTCACAATTTTCTTTTCACCTAAACCCTATAATATGGCACTGTTCTTCCCACTCTTATAACAATGGGTGTGGACCAGGCAGCTTGCTCAGGATGCACAGACAAGAAAAAGAGAGCCGTGGAGGTCAGTGCTCGGCCACTCAGCCACTTGGGCTGCATGCTGAGCATGTGGCCTGCCACATGTCCATGACAGTGTGGGTTCTCTATTCCACTTGCTAGTTTTTCTCCTTTTTGACTAACACTTTCTCAAGTATGGATATAACCTCTTTCCTTTCTGTGTTCCCTGTCCCTAGCACAGGGCTTGGCCCGCAGTAGCTACCAATAAATGTTTATAGAGAGGAATCAACAAAGCTCAATCTCTTCTTACCAAAGTGGAACTAAAGTTGGGTTTTACTAGGCTTTGGGGGCTGACCTCAGCAGACATTGCTCCTGATTTTCTGCCCAATGGCCTCACTTTCTTACCAACGAAACCGGACAACTGACCTCAGTGACTTGGAAGTCCCTTCTACATGTGTGCTACTTCTTTTCATTCTAGAGTATTCTTTCCTGCCTGACATTGCTGCCACTTCCATACTGAAATTCATGTGGGTTTTGTCCTTTTTAAGTCATAAACATCTTCCTTCAAGCTATTGGCAAAAGCTGTCCTTTGGGCCAGGAAGATAGGTTAGTGGGATAACTGCTTCCTTGGCAAGCACAGGAGCCTGAGTTCAATCCCTGGTTCTGCCAAAAAAAAAAAAAAAAAAAAAGCTGTCCTTTATTCACTGAATTTCTTGTGTAGTTTAATAAATTCTACTTTAAACTTTGTGCTTTTTTTTTAGGCCTTTGGAAACCTTTCCTGAGATTTATTTAATTTTCTTTTTGTGGCATCCTCCACTGAAATGTAATGCTGTGTCTACCAGATGCCAAGTCTCTCCTTGCACTTAGTGTGTGGCAGGAATTCCCTATCACCCATGGTCCCCTTTCCCATGCACCTTCACTTCATCTGTAGATACAGAACTCTCCTCACATCAGGCTGGAGCGGTGCCTGGAACAGCTCGTGCTCCTCACCTCCACCTGCATGTCCTCGGGGGCAGCTCCATCTGCAACTATATAAGCTGCAGCGATGTGGCAGCTGGAGGGGCTTGCTTGTCCTGTTCCTCTGTGCTGTTTGAAAGGTTGGGACTAAAGTGGTCTCCTTGGACTCTGCCCTTGTGGTGCAGAAGACCTGAGTGTACCAAGGAGAGCAGGGGTGCCGGGCTTCTGACCTCACGGCCTGGCACTCTCGGCACCAGGCCTGTAGATGAGCAAGAGGTCAGCTCTAGCGGCTTTGCAGTTCAGTGCTTTGGCTTTTCTGACACTTGGGGCCACTTGTAGTGTAAATCCTGCTCACAGGTTGGTTCCTGAACTCCTTGCTCTGACCCATGGAATCTGGTTACTTGTCTCTGTGCTGGTTTTAGCTTTTGTGGTTTCTAATTTAGCCTACTATCTGGTGATTTCGTTTCCTGGGTTCTTACATTCAAGGCTGCCTTAGCTGTTTAAAAGTCTTTATTTTATCATAAATTTTAGAATTAGTTCATCAACTTCCTCCCCAAACCCGCTCTGGCTTTAGCAAGCACTTGCTGCCTTTCAGATTAGCCAAGAGAGCTGTGATGTGGACTGTGTTTAGCTGCCCCTGCTGGAGTACAGTCAGGTGGCCTGATCTAAAGTACAGGTGTGACTATGGTGTACCTGCGAGGCTCTTGGAGGCCTTGGGGTACAGTCCTGGGCCCTGGTCTGCTTACTCTGGGCTCTAGCAGCTTGGGCTCTGGCCATGATCCCTTTCACCTCAGTCTCTAGTAAAATTGGAAAGGACTGTTTCTCTGATTCCCCTTTTCATGGCTGCAGCACTTGGGTGTATGTTGGGCTCTCTGTGAGAACGATCCCCTTCCTTGGTACACAAGGCTCATCCTGTAGCCCTTCTGAGATCCCTCTGCCCCTAGGGATGCCTGGAGGAACCAAGGAACTGAGAAAGGCACCGCTTATGCCTCTGTCTATCCTGCACCTTCCCCACGGCTATAGCACAGCACGGAAACCTTCTTGTGAGAATTTATCTGCCCAAACAAAGTCTTAGGCCTCTCACTCTGCATCCCCAGTGCCTGGCACAGTGACAGGCTCAGGGCATCCCCCCAAGCAATGTTTGTTGACAGCCTCTGACTGGCTGACAACACAGGAGCTCATGCATGTTACTCCAAGTGTGCATGGAGGACAGACAGGGAGGGTGCTGGAGGGACATCCCCTCCACTCACCGCTCTGGATGTTCAGGGCGTGATGCTTATCCAGGCTCCAGCCTCCAAGCTTGGATGCGTCAATTTCATAGCCCTGCAGCACCGCTGTTCTTTTTTCCCAAAGAATCAAGTCTGGGCAGGACTCGTACTCATAACCCACAGAAACTGTCCAGAATAAGAGGAACAAAACACACCAATGAACAAGGCCTCTTCCTGGGCCCTCTTCAAATGAGACCCTCTCCTTGTCTTTTGCAGAACAGAAATAAAGGACCTTAGGTCCACCTGGGACCAGAATCATGTTCAATACTAGCACAGCTATGCTGAATATATATATATATATATATATATATATATATATATATATATATATATATTAGTGTTTTGAAAAGTTAAACAAGTGACTAAATACTTTTTAAAAACCCAGGTGAATCCATTCCAGGGAAGTAATCTTTAATACACAAAATATTTCATGTACAAAATTCTTCACTACAGCATTATTTCTAGTGGTGGAAATTAGAATTAATGTAAAAGGTCAAAAGGGAAGAGGTTGCATGAACCCAACCATGTCCAATCCAGGAATATTAGGCAGCCCTTGGAAATCATGGTTGTGGAGACCAGGGAAGGCTGATGCACGGCTGGAGTGACTGCTAATCTTCACTAATTTATCTGCACTAAATAACATAAAACACACAAAGCTCCCAAAACTTCCATATGAAAAAAAGAAAACAACTTAAAGTATTAGCAGAGTTATGTTTGTTATAGGAACACATGACTTTCTTTTCTCCTGTCCTTTTCTCAGGTTTTTATGAATGAACATAAGACTGCTTTTGTCAGGAAAAAAAGACACATTTCATTTATAACGAACACATGGGGTACTTTTAAAGCTGGGTGCTACTTTGCATTTTCGAAGCTTGAAAATGGCTTGGTTTATTTCATAAAACCTGACCCTCAGAAGGTCCCTGGGATGAAGGCGGCTCTGGGCAGGCTCTCTGTACCCAGGTTGTGAAAGCCCTGCAGCTGACCTCGGGAAGGCAATTAGGAGGGACAAGCATGCCACCTGCTTCTTGTAACCCAGGGTGAGGTGCATCATGTGATACCCCACCATGTGTTTGAGAGAGGAATGACAGCCATACGAGCTGCACTTAGGACATTTGACTTTTCACAGTGAGGTACAGCTGCTCTTTAAGGATAAAAGCAGTCCTAAGTCGCAGCCAGGCTGTGTGGGCATCTCACTGGGTCTGTCTGGTTCCCAGGAAGAAACCTTAGTTTCTTGTAGGTGCTGTAAAACATGATTGGGCATATGGCCTGGGGGAGTGGGCTGGGAGATGTGACTGCCCGAGTCCTGCTGGTCGTCCTGGTGCCCCTGCTGGTCCCTGTGGTCTCGCCCTGAGATTTCATGGTGTGGGTGCTTCCCCTCTGACTGAGCGCAGTGTGCTCAGCATGTTCACTTCCACTGCGGGGGTGCTAACACTTGTGTTCATGGCTGTGACCTGTTCTGTAGAAGGTCTGTAACAGTGAGACTGCATCTCTGTCTCCAGGGTGCCACCTGGATAAGGATGCCACCTACTGTGAAGATGGGGGGTGGGTCAGGGGAGCTCTGGGCTGCGCATCAAGGGAAGCCATCTCGCTTCTCTGGGCCTCAGCTTCCTCAGACAGAATTTAGAGGTAACAACTCTGTGTGAGGTGGCTGTAAGGATGGGGTAGTCATAAGGATTCATTGAGATGCAAGTGGACGAGGGCGCAGGTGCTCCTCCACGGCCTGGCTCTTAGTTCTTCCCCTCTCATCTTGCCTTTCTCTCCTTCCTTTCCTCCTAAAAACAACTTTACTTCTCTGGCCCCTCCTTCTTCCTTTGCCTGAAAAGGAAATGGTACTGGGGTGGGGTCCCAGGTGAGAAGAGACTTGTGGGGCTGTCTTTGTTAGATTGGCCTGCAGGTCAGGGCTGCTAATGTCCAGCTCTATACCCTAGCAGGGGCCATGCTCTGCTATGGAAGTTGAAAGGAGTCCAGCCAGACTTGGAGGGCAGGGTCTCAGTGGGGCAGTGGAAGCTATACCAGCTCCCGCTTCATCTCTACAGAAAACAGCAGGACCAGCAGAGATACCTCCTCATCCTGGCTAGCACAAGGCTAAAGTGTATTTTGGATGAAGGGAGTATTTTAGCTCCTGGACTTTGCACAAAGGAAAGAAGCCTGAATTTTGAGCTCCTCTACTTTACTGTGTATGGACAGGCAGGATGGCTGTGGCAGGGCAAGGCAATGTCTGCAGATTCTACTGCAGTGACCCATCACACAGCACCACAGTGTTTTTTCTAGGGCTGTTTGGTTTTGTAGCCATTTGTAGAGTGGCATTTCTCACATTTGGGTCTTTCTTGCCATTCTTTCACATTACACAAGGCCACTGAGAGGTCTTACAAGCCAATTAATCTTGAGGTATTTTTGATCTGACAGGAGAAGGGGGTTTAAGATGTAGCCAGGCAGGTGGAAAGGCCCCTCCTCTGCACTCTCTCTCTGAGGTAGCACTGTCTCCTGTGGCGAGGGGGCTTACCAAAGGCTTCAGACAGCCCAAACACCTTCTGGTTGTAGACATCTGTCTTGTCCCAGATGAAATAATAGGACAGTTCGGGGGCGGCAGCAAACCACTTCCGGAAGAGGCGGCCCTCTACTGCCACCATGAGGTGGACCTTCATGAGGTTGAAGGGGATGGTAGGGTGGGTGAGGCTGATTCTCAGGACGGCCTTGTAGCCTGGCGTGCGGCTACTCAGGTAGCTCAGCCTTATCTTGCAGCCCGAGATGGTAATTTCCTCTTGCAGAGCCTATAGCGGAGACAGAGCCATGGGTGGTTACTGCATCACCCAGGGGCAGGGAGATAGCCACAGCCTCTGACTCTGGGTTTTCAGGGGGCAAAAGATAGCAGAGGGGAGAAGGTAAGATGGGGTGGAGAAGGAATCAAAAGAAAGAAGGGGATGAAGAAGATGAGGAGGGAGGGGAACAAGGGGTGAGAAAGGAAGAAAGGGCCTGAGGGGAAAGGAAAACAAACCGGTAGGCTTTGATTTGAGGCCAAGGTTATAGGGCACAGCCTAGCACTGCCACTGGGCCTCCAGGCACCTCATCTCCTTTTCTGTGGCGCTAGCACCATGCTCCTGCTCTTCTATGCGGCTGGCAGGAATGCGCAGGACAACGCGAACGCGAATCAGACATTTAAGCAGCACACAAACTCTAATTCACTAAAAAAAAAACCTCAGGGCACCTCTGTGTCCATTTCCTCGCTGTGTGAGCACAGGGGGAGGAGGTTACACTTGAGAAGCACCTGGTGTGCCGATCATTAGGACAGTGGTGCTGCAGGTACTGGCAGTGCTGGAAGCAGGGGCTGCTGGCGAGAGAGTCTTATCTCTCCAACTAATGAGGACAGCTGCCTGAGACGGATGGCTTTGCTCTGAATGTTTCCTAAAGGAGGATCCATCTCCAGTGGTGCCTCTTTCTAGGGAGGAAAACAGCCTCTGCATGGTTGGCCAAGCCAGTTGTCAGCCTGGCAAGACCTGCTCCAATGGCCCTGCTCAGCTCAGAGAGGCCACGCTGGTGGTGGAGTTTCTGTGCACAAGGGCCTGTAAAGGGAGCTGAGTGGTGAGGAAGGCATGGCTTCATCTGCTGGGACCCAAGACAGACAGAATGGATGAACGACCAGAGATATGGCACATGGCAGCAGCAATTTCATGGACTTGGTGCTCTGGGTGTGCTTTCAAGAAAGGACTGTTTTGTCAATCAGAACTAACCTGTTTACTCAAGGGACAGTGATTATTTCACCCTGTATTCACAGAGGGCCTGGCCTCTTCATTTTGCACAGTCCACAGAAGGGCATGAACCTCACCCAATCTGCTCTCCTGACCTGGGGCATGTGGGGGTTGAGCTAAAGCCAAGGCTGAGTTCTGCAACTGTGGATTACAAGGTCCAATAGAGGAAGGCTCTGCCTGGTGAACCATGGGCAGGGCTCAAGGGCTCCTGATGCACTTACAAACACCTTCCCTCACGATTCTGACTTCCTAGCACTTGCAAAAGCTAACCCATGACAGGCCTGGGGAAACCCAAGTATTTGTTTCTGGAGTCTGACAACAGGTGTGGCTCGTGCCCAACTGAACCTGTGGGCGCCCAGTCAGAAACACTGCAAAAAAGGCATGACCTTCAACCCCACTTGTCCCAAAGTCCCCACTCTTGGGGGAAAATGTCTCCCTGGAGCGAAGGCAGGGCTGAGTAACAAATTAGCTCTCTTCAGCAAGTTCTGTCTCCACTGACAACCATGTCACAAGAAAGGTCAGCCAGGTCATTCACACAGGAGTCTGGAGCTGAATCTCTGAAAAGGAGTGTGCTTGCAACCTGCGAGCGCAGGAAGAATTCTGACATGGTTGTATTTCTTGTGCACTGATGTTGGAAGCCTTGCGCCAGGGCACATGCAGAGATGTGTTTGCTCAGCCAAGCGTGAAATACACACATGGAAATGTATAAATGCTGCTCTCCCTGCGCCCAGGCAACCCAGCACATGCACATTTCCTTAAGTGGGGGAGGCAACAGTCCTGGGCTCTGCCACCTCTCCCCTTCCTCAGTACTTCCTTTCTGCCCTTAGAGATCAGGCTGGGGATGCCAGAGGACATGCAACCTGGTAGAGCTTTGTTAAGCAAAGAATTTATCTTGATTTGCCTCAGATTAAAACACATCTTTTCTAATTATTTCTCTAATGATAATTAAGTAAAACACTTGGGTGTGTAGATTTGAGCCAAAGTACTTCTTAATTGGCATGGAGGCAGCGTGTGTTAAATAATTTTAATAATAATAATAATAGCTAGAATATATCGAGCACTTACTAGGTGTCTGACATCGCGCTAGGCACTTCATATGCATTTTTCTCATTTAATCTCTATTATAATGCTCACTATTTGGGACCCTGCGGCTTATTCCTCTTAGTAGAACCTATTGTTAGAAATACTTTGAGCAGACATACTGAGGGTGGGACTCCCTGGAAGCTGCGGGATGTGGAGCAGAATTGAGCCAATGGGGCAGTAGAGGGTAGAGGAACCCACCTAGCCCAGGTGTGCAGGGAGGCCGGCCCATCTCCATGTTTTCAGCATGTAGGACAGTGGCCTCCTGTCCCATGCCTGCTGCAGGGCTTGGCAGCTGGGCTTTGAAGACTGGACTGATAGCAGGGAGCTTTCTTCTTTCTAAGACCCTACAGCACCGCCAAAATGGAACAGAAGTGTAGAAAAATGCAGTTAGGTACCTGAATTTCTGGCACGATAGGACCTTTCTCTGAGCAGGAGCTGGCGAAGGATGTCAGTGGGGATGGAGACACAACCGGGTTGGGGCGGGCAAAGTTGCTCAGGTCACAGCTGGGAATCTCATTCTCCTCGTGCCTCATGACGATGGTCTCCATGACAAAGAAGCGGCTCCAGGGCAACCAGAGGGTGTGCTCCTGTGTGATGAAGGGCGCCCGCTCGAACCGCAGAATGATGGAGATGCCCCCATTTGTGACCAGGTCGAAGCTGTGGCAGTGGGAAGTTGCAGAGACAGCAGGAGGAGGAAAGAGAGGAGAAAATTACAGAGCTCTGAGCACCTGGCGAGGGAGACGCCAGCACCTGCAGCAGTGGTGGCAAACCTGTGGCAGGCGTGCTACTGTGCTTTTCTTTTAAGAATAAAGATGTTAATGTAGATTTTTTTCCAAAACTAAACCCTCAGTATAAGTAAGAGGGCTTGGGGTTGTATGTAGTATGGCACTTAGCCTCTGAAAGGCTCACCATCCCCAACCTGGGGACTCAGCTGCACCTGAGGGTCCATGATGCCAGAAAGCATGTGCTACTATCCAGTGGGTCACCAGAGAGGACTTCTTACTGAAGCCAGATTAATCCCTGAGACAGAAAGCCCTTTTCTAGACATGAGAGAGTTGAGGGCCTGGTGCTTCTGGCACCTCAGGCCCCTACACCATGGGAGCTAACACCTGGCAAACTTTCCTAAAAGCGGAAAATGCTGTGACCTGGGAGTCAGGAACCCTGAGCCTGGTCCTGGCTCTGTTATTAGCTATAGTGTGATCTTAAACAAATCACTTTGCATTTTTGGCCGTAAAATGGTAAAATGCACAGGTTCGGGTAGACAGCTCCTAGTTGACTCGGACTCTGTGACTCCTGCGGTTTTGGCTCTTATTACCTGATTGCTCAACAAAGGCCTTTGCGACTGCAAGGGAGCTGAGCTGTTTAGAGACAGCATAATAGAACTGCAGCACAGTGTCTCAGGAAGGGAAGGGGAACCAGATGATGGAGCACCGAGCACCGGGTGGGATGAGATCACTGCGGCATGGCAGCTGGGCTCTGCTCAGAGCTCTGTGGGTGGATGGCAACCCCAGCCTGGTCCTGTGTCCAATTCCTGCATCTCCAGCTACACAACCCCTACTTGGGCCTCTTATTCTAGACTTGCAGGGGATGTCAGGGGCAGAGTTTTCCTTGTCTTACCCTGCAACTATCTCTTTTTCTGCTTATTGATATATTTCTTGTTAGCACAGGTTTGCTGAAAATAATGACTGTATTCACTGTGGGGATCTGCTACAAATACATAACAATACAATTATTTTTGCTTCCCTTCCTCTCCACCTCCACCCCTGCTTTTTCTTTTTAACATTTTCTTTTTCTGTTTTTGCTGGCATCAGATTTATTTCTAAGTCTTTATCCAGTTAATTATTGTAAAGACAGACTAACAGCTAGACTAGCAGACTAAACATTATGTAAGACACATAGGACAACTATAATAAATCAAGGCACATTTTTTAGATACATTGGCCACACTACCCCAAATACCCTGTACCCAGACAAGACTCCGCCAGAAAAATGCTGGTAGCTTGCTGGGCTCTGGTGTCTGAGCTCTCAGTAACTCTCATCACCTGCAGGTGGAACCTGGCCAGACACTGGCCCATCCAAGCCTTGGCAAGGACACTGTACTGTGGAAAAATCCAAGGCAAGCAAGTCCACAGTGGTGTTCCCCAGGGTTTCTGACAGTGCCTAGCTCCCAAGGGAGCCTGACCTGTGGTTCTGCAGCCTAGAGGCTAGCGAGCTCAGGTTACAGACAAAGGGAAAGAAAGTCAGGCCTGAGCTGAGGAGACACACTAATCCTGTGAACCAGGGCTGCTTAGCCAGCTTGGGTGTTGGCGGTCTGAGCTTCTGTGGTTAGCATGCAACCAGACCTTAGACCGGAGTTTTCTGTTCTTCCTTCTGTTAAGTCAGCTATATGACACCAACAACAGCTGAGCACCGCAGGAAACCTAAGGCCACAGGGCACAGCCCTATCCCCACAGGGTGCTCGGTCCTTTCTAGAGGATCCCCAGTACGGAACCACCAGCTCCTGCTCTGACTCCCAGGGACAGGGGTCTTGCTGCAGCCACAGAACAGCGGGACAGCTTTGGCTATAGTTCAACTTAAAAAAAAAATAACGTGGGAATTATACCTGGGTCCCCCTCCTCTAGTTCCACATTCATTGGCCTGGCTGTACCTGCTGACATGACCGCAGATTGCTCTCCTCCCTCTGTTCCACATCATTCCTTCAAGACCTAGAAGCAGTGGCCCTGTGCATCTGCTACCCCTGGCTGCAGTGTCTCTTGAACAAAGTCCTTATAGCTGTTTCTTTCAGGGTACATGTCTAGTATCTGTCCTTGTCTTGGTTTTGTGAGAAGTTCAAACATCATCTGACCCCCCCACCAGATTTCTCCCCCAGCCTTCCAGTCCCACCCCAGCTTGCATGTAGCATGTCCACTCCCTTTCTGGAGCCCCTGCCACATTACCCTGTAACTGCTCATTCAGCTCATGGGCCAGGGACATTGATTCCCCTGCCAGTCCAGGTCAAGCCAAGTGCTTGATGGTTAAAATTAACAGAATGAATGCAGGAGAGACACTGCCAGCCACTTCTGAACTGCTGTCTTGCTGAGCACTTGGAGTCCACGCTCAGTGTGGCTGGTGTCACAAACCATGCAGCGTCCACCTGGACTGCTGGTGTGAAACCCCAGTGCAGGTCTCACCTTCCCCCTGATGAGCCTTCTCTGGGGGAGCTGGGCCCTGCTCCAGGTTGTGTTTCCTGTTTCTGGAGGCCACAAGGACTGTATATCCAACTGCCCTCTCCTGGTGCCCAATCCTGCTCTTGTTAGCTGGTTCTCCCTGTTCAGGTGCACCAGCTCTAATGATGATTCTTTTGTCCTCCTTAGGAACTTCTTATCCATGAGGCCTGCCCCTCACTCAGCCCTTCCTGTACCACCTGGGAAGAAGGCAGGTGCCACCATCCTTCAATGAGGGGAACACCAGGACAGGTGTTTATCTTGGATCAAGAGTTAAGAATATCTATGGTTTTGGGGAAATGTTCAGAGAACCACTTTTCTGTCACAGAACTAATAGCATCAGTGCTTTGACAGAACATTTTAAACTATCAAACAGAATGTTGGCCTGACTCACAAGCTCCCTGTATTAGAGGCTGGGTGTGGGGCGGGAGAGAGGCAAACACAAGGCGGCATGCTCTCATGGTCGTGGTGTGCTCTCGTGGCATGGCAGCTGGGGCCACTGCTCTTATCAAGAGCTGGGAGCACCGGCTGAGGCCAGGGCCAGGCCTGCTCATCTGGCAGGGAAGCCATGTGGTGGATCTGACTCTGAAAGGAAGGCGGAGTTCACAAAGGAAGCTCGAGCAGCATAGAGTGGGCTGGAGCATGGCTGCCTTACAGCACGCACCCCTGGGTGACTTGTAGCACTGTTCAAGCCTCATCTTCCTCATCTGCAGAATGAAGTTGACCACCACAAGCACTTGGCTGGCTTGGTATTTAGATGGGCGATGGGTGGGAACACAAAGGCCCACACATTTCCGGTTCATGCTCTGTATCCTCCCGTTTCTCAACGCAGTAAGCCTGAACTTTTTCTTGCCTGCTATTCTTTTAGTTTTTCTTCATGACTTCTGTTTTGTGACTTCTTAATGAGCTCTTTGGCTAACTGCTCTTCTATAGTTTTCTGTTCATGAGGTCTTGCTAAGACTTCAAGCCTGTTGTTCCAGCATTGTGTGCATGTGTTTCTGTGTGTGGAGGAGCAGGTGTGGGTGTCATGGAGTACACACAGAAGGTGAGGGTCACACAGACTGGCCAGATGCAGTCCCTGGGCCCTCAATGCAGTTCTATGTATTTCTATCTCAGACTATCACTAGCCTTATATTTTCTCCCAGAGTAGAGAAGGACAAGGGAAGAATCTACAAAGGGTAGAGGGGAGAGTCCAGAGGCTCCCTGCTTACAGATAACACATGGGAACAAGTGCTGACTCTCCCTGTATGCACGTTCTACTGTGAGAAGGAAGCATGAACCCACCAACGTGCTGGTAAGAAGTGAGTTCAAATACAAGCTCCAAATGACAGCCATCCTGGCTTTTGTGCCACAGCTTTGGAGGCAGATGGAGGAAACAACTCTCCCAGGACATCTAGGCCCACAAGGCAGCAGACATTGCAGGAGTGGCACAAATAGGAACAATTAAGGCCTTAAAATATGAGACAGTGAGCTTTTTCCCAAGGGAGGCCACCCTTATCCAGGCATGGGTGTTTTACAGACCTATTCTAGCTGACAATTTGCCGTCACAGGTGAATGACAGGGAGGCTTCACAAACAGAGCAGTCCTAAAGTCTCTTACCAAGGACTATTGGAACACCTGCTAGGATGTCCATGGCTGCATTTTCATAAGCCAGGCAGCCCCAGATGGGGGACGCTTAGCATTCTTCTGTGCCAGGGGTCTGCACTGAGGTGCCTCAGGGTCCAAATGTGTGCAGGCCAGAGCGGCTGCCTTGCCCGGCATGGCCAGGTTCCCTTTGGCACACAGCCACCCTTCCCTTTTGGCTGGGCCCTTCCTGTTCACACGGAGCCTGGGGTCCCTGTGCTGGGCCTGCCAACCCTGTCTGGAAGGCACACATGTGGACAAGCAGGCAAGCCTCCACTTCATTAGCACCTCGGCCGGGATGCACTCACGTCTGATATTGGATTAAAGAGGTGCTAAAATCAATCAGGCTGGAGCATAATTTCCAACACAAAGTGGAAAAATCAACCTTATGGACCCACACTGAGCCAGATGGACTGCCACCACCTGATTTTATTAAAAAGAGAGGGCTTGTCAGCACTGACAGCCTAAATATTCTACATCCTTTCTGTTCCTCCTTCTCCAAGTACTCTTGTAGCCTGTCCTGCCACCATCTCCTCACAGACTACTTGATGATCTGTAATTCTACTGAATAGCTGATATTTGCTGTACACTCACTGTGCACCGGGCCTGGCAATGCAGTAGTGAACACAAGGGGCACAGGGAGCTACGACTCACTGAACACCCACTATGGGCTGGGGCTGTAGCTCAGTGAGGGGCAGTGTACCTTGGGTCACCAACTCAACTCTTCCCAGGATTCTGGCTGCAAACTGAAATGGGTGAGAACTGAGGCAAACTCAGTGCTGACCTTATGGGGAAATTTGATTCGGCTCTTGTCTAGTTTGGTTTATGACTAAAGTCTTGGAGAGAATGACATTCATGAGCAAGTCACTGCTCTTCTTTATTCTACTGATGACTCTGAAGAACTCAAGGTGCAGGACTCAGCTACTACCCAGCCAAACAGGGCCACCTGGCAAAGGTGCCCTGTGCTTTCTCTGTGACCCAATGAGAGGAGGCTGCATGGTCTACAGCAAGGTGCATGGAGTCCAGAGGCAGACAAGGCCACACAACTTGGGAGCCTTGGAGCTGGCATTTGGTTTCAGGCCTTCTCTGCATGTTGTTGATCCAACAGCAACTACAGCGAGGTCTCAGACCTCACAGCCTGCCTTCCTGGGCCCATACCTGCCATCTTGCCTGCTGACTGTGTATCCCAACAGAGGGTTGTTGACAAAGCTGATGTTCACACCGACCAGAGGGGTCCCATCTGATGTCATCACCTGCCCACGGATGACACACGCATGCCTGTGGGGAGAGAGGAGAGAATGACATGATGTGCCGCTCCTGGCCGGAGCTCTGGTCAGCAGGGGACCCCAGAGCAGGGGATGGGAGCCTGGTCACCCAGATGCCTCCTGCTCCTCGGGGCTCATTTGCAGCTCACTCCAGATGAGCAATAGCTTTTCAAAACTATCATCTCAAGCTATGGGCAGTGGTGCACATTTCAATCCCAGGACTCTGGGAGGCTGAGGGAGGATGATTGCGAGTTCAAACTCAGCCTGTGTAACTCAGTGAGATCCTGTCTCAAAATTGAAAATAACTAAGTAAGTAAATAAATAAATAGGGCTGGGGATGTTCTCAGTGTGAAGGCTCTGGGTTCAATCTCTACAACAATAACAAAAATATCACCTCAATTAAGGCATCAAAGTGTCCTTGAAAGAAATGCCCTTGGGAAGTGTTTTCAAGTATCTCATCCCGAGGTTATTTTTCTGAGGTATCACACGAAGCAGAAAGGAAAGGCTGGTCCTAGCAGGCAACATGCGGCAGTGCTGCCTGCAGACTGAGCCAGGCACCAGCTCAAGCCAGCTCTGCTGTTTCTGAGCTCTCAGCACTTGTGTAGCAGCAGGATGGTTTTCGAACCTGTTGTTTCTCCACCCTGGTGCAAAGAAGGCTCCACGGATGGCAACAGCCATTACTCATAGCTGAATCATTAGGAGTAAATACATAAGATGGGGAAAGGGACGGAGGGGACTTCTCCCATCTGGCATTTGGGGCGTGGGGAAGGGCAGGAGCTAGGGTCCTCACGCCTTCCACTCCGCCCTCCCCCACCCCAGCTCACCAGGGGAATGTTGCACCTGTCCCAAGTGTTATTCCCTGCCCATGCCAACATTTATGCCCTTTCAGGGGTTAGGCCTTTGTTTTTTCATCAGACTAGTTCTTTTCCCCAACAAAGTCCAACACAGACACCTTGATCTCTTCCAAAATTTAACCTCCTCACTCCACCAGACCAGCCCTCTTGAGGGCAGGCCCCAGCTTAATTCTCTTCACACTGCCTGGACTATGCCAGACAATTACTGGGTCAGCAATGTGGTAGGGGAATTGGTCAAATAAATGTGACAATTACAGATCACCTAGAATTCCTAGAAATGGAATCCTTTAAGAGAGGACATTTTATACAGACCCCAGAGTAGGACACACCAAGAGAAGACCTGCCGTACATGTGGTGGAGGTAAAGACCTTTTCTGTCCTGGAGTTGTCAGAAGGCTGATATGTGTAGCCTTAGACTCTGTAGAAGGCAAAGCACAGCAAAGCAAAATCACTGAGCTGGTGGCACCTCTCATTTTCATGGAGGGAACTTGGAGGTTTATATTATTGGCTCAAAGCCATGTAGGAAAGTGGTGATTGAACCAGGCTACATTATGCGTGTACAACTCTGGGACCAATGCTAGATCCTATAGGCAATAGGTGGAAATGACGGTGCTGGCTGGTGTCCGCAAAGGATCATGGGGACACAGTGCTTGATGACAAGAAAAGCCTGAGGCAAAAACACAAATGCTGTTGCCTATTAGCTCTTGCCACTTGCCATGCCTCAGATTTTTTTCTGGTCTAGGGAAAAATCTACTGATGAGGGTGAGGGGTGTTCATTAAAAAAAAAAAAGATGGCACACTCTATCCTTGCTTTATTAGGTGCCCACATCTCTACCTTCCCAGAGTGATAAACTTTTCTCTGTTTGATGAGGAAAGCAATTAACACCAGGCTTGTGCACAGCTGGTCTCACTCATGTCAGCTCGTCCTTTCTGAAGGTAAGAACAGCTACCCACAATACAGCAGGCATGCCACCCCACCCCGCCCCACTCTGCCTCACTCCACACAATCTGGTTAGTGTTAATTCAGTCAGTGCTTTCCTTCTGAGGCCCTTGGTCAAAATGCAATTACATGGCAAACAAGTGGAGCAGGCCAGGCCCCACATAGACATTCAATCCTGCTCTGAAGGTCTTCCAATACATTTATGTGAAATTATCTCTCCGCTAATGGGAAAGGGTTAGTCCATCACATGTATTCAGCTGGTACTGAGAGATGCTTTCTTTAATGGAGGCCAAATGAATTTCTTATTGCTAGGACTCTGTCCCTCCAGAGAACTCCTGCAGACCTGCTGTCTTGAGGCTGGCTACCACCCAGCCTTCTTCTGATATATGTACCTATGGATTCTGCCTAGACAACAGCCAGACCTCTGGGGACAGCTTCCTTCTGGGGTGGCCCTGTTCCTGCCCCTCACGCTGCCACCCTTCTCTGATTTCTTTCTCCTTGGGGATCTCCCACTGGTCAGCCATAAAAAAGCACCTTCTGGATGTCATGCAGCCTCGGGTTCAGAAGCCAGCAGCTGCAACTCTAGCCCAGACTCATGGGACTGCTTGTGGGTTCTGAAGAAGATTAAGTTGATGCCTTGTACTCTGCTAGGCCATAAAGTTCTCATGCTAAGACAGGCATTCGGCTCAGAAAGCAAGTGCTGGAGAGAAATACTTCTATCCACCTTCTATTTGACCATGATTTTCATTATGAAAATCCATTTTGGGCTGGGGAGATAGCTCAGCAGTCAGTGTATTTCTGGCAAGCACAAAGACCCAGGTTCAATCCCCAGTACTGCATGCCACACCAGCCCTGCACCAAGGTGACTACTGAAGCCAGGTGTGGTGGTGCACGCCTATAATCCTAATGCTGGGAGGCTGAGACAGAAGGATCACTACGAATCCAGGCTGAGTAGTGAGACCCTGTACCGAATACATAAATAAATTAAAAAAAAAGAAAACAACCAAAACCCAGTTTAACATAAAGCCTTTCCTGGAAAAAAGGAGATAGGAAATTGGCTCTGCGGAGGCTGCTGAAGTACCTCCTGTCACAGGAGGTGCCTAGGGTCTAACAACAGACTCTTGGACTGGGGAGGTATCTCAGCAGCATAAGTGCCTGCCTGGCAAGCACAACGGCTGGGAGTTCAATCCCTGGTACTGAAAAACAAAAAACAAAACAATACCAACACACACACACACACACACACACACACACACACACACACACACACTCTTAGAAGACCAGCCACAGTTTGTGGCACTTGCTCATTGCTGTGGTGTGAATGCTTGTACCATGGCTGACCTCCAGGCTACCAATAAGACGCAGCTGCGCAGGACTGCAAGAGATGCATGGCGGAGTCAGAGGACCTTGTGGTGCCCCCGTCACAGAGATTCAGTGAGCCTGTCATCAGAAGCAAACTAACATACAGTAAAATATTTAGAAAGTGGTAAGTATTGAGTACTCATCATTTAAAAAATAATTTAATATAATTTTTAATAGTGATTGCATTTAGCAACCAACTTCTACAATTTTTGAACACTTATGAATCTATTCTTGCTTCCCCAGACCACTGTGGAACGCTGTCCCCACAGGAAGGGTCAGGGACACACTTGGTGTTGAGGGTATGGCTCTGAATGTGGAATGCCAGAATGGAAAACAATATTGGGGAGAAATGGCTGCCTTGAGCTCAGGCCACTGTCGACACCAGCTTGGCCCTCCAGCTGCTGAGGTGGGCCCTGGTCAGCAGGCATGCACGTGCCGGGCTTTATTTCTCCGGATCACCATTTTGGAGTAATGGAGTTGCAAGGTATTGTTTTCTCCGTATCTTTGCATCCTTTCTACGCTATCATCACCTCAGTAAATCTGTCACCAAGTCTCCTGGCACAACTGATCATCTTCTCCTCTGGACTCCTATTTGCCAGTGTCTCTGCTATGACTGTCATATGATTACAGTACCCACGTTTACAAAGTGCTTCTGTGTGAGCTTGAGGAGGACTGGAGCCTCGTCATCAGGGCCAAGGCTAGCATGGATATTGCTCCATGGTGGGTAATGATTGGAAGAGTAACACCAGGGGAAGAAGACTTGCTCAGTGCCACCCTGAGTGCAGCTCAATTGGCTGCGCTAGCACGCACAGCTAGGACGCCTCTCCTCCAAGTCCACACTGCGTCTACTGCGTCATGTGTCTGGCCTCATTAAAATGCACTGTAATAAAGTCAGGGCACCTACTATGAGCCAGGCACCAACTGTAGGTGCTACAGCTAGGAAACAGTGTGATTCGCAATCTCCAATTACTCTTTCTAGAGCTCACAAAAGCCAATTTGAAATGCCCTGTTGTAGCTGCCTCCAAATCAGGGAGTCAACACATGGGCTTGGCATATGTCAGGCAGCTGGGATACAACACAAGCAATTAGGCTGAGCGAGCTCTGCCAGGAGGGAGTGCTCGCCAGGCCAGGGAGGTGACAAACACACTGGCATTAGTCCAGCCACACACTCAGCAAGGTGCCCTTGCTGATGGTAGGGAAAGAAAAGATCTGTCTGATAGCATCCTGAGGACAGTGGCCAGGTTTAGGATCAGGAGGGGTCTGTGTTGGAGAGACAAAACCATGGCCAAGCAGATGCAAGCAAAGGAAAGCCCAACCTTGTCTGTTATTCGGGGGGGAAGGGTGCAAGTACCTCTTGGCAGGGGTTGCAATCTTAAGATCTGTCTCTGGTCACTACCGCTGAGACTTTGGACTTACCTGACCTCTGGACCGCCCTCCCTCTTCTCATCTGTCAAGTGAGCTAAAGTTCTTCCCAGCTGGGCATAAAGCAGGATCCAGCATCTGTTTCAGAATTTATGATTGTTTTAATTTGGCGCTACATGAGCTAGCTCAAGTAGCCCCATCGACAAGTGCTTCAGGGTCTTAATGGAGCTCACATGACGCTTACATGTGTCTCTGAAATGTTCCTCTGCCCAGATCCTTGTGCCTGTGTTGCTCAACTGAACACTGCCTACCCCTCCAGCTGTTCCCCCAGCACTGCCACGTTCTAGCCCCTTCAGAGTCGATGCTGCATAAACTGAGTGCTGTCACACCCAGGACAGCCCTTTTCCCTCAGCGGAGCAAGATTTCTTTGGACCAGTGGCATCTTCCTCAATGTTCTGTCCAGCACTGGGCATGGTTCATGTTTGTTTCTGAGTGGGCAAAGCAAAACCTCCTCTGAAAGAGGTGTCTGAAGGCAGGACACAGGGCAAAGTCTTAAACCATTTACTGAATAAAGAAAGAAGTGATGTGGTTGTTGCTTAAGGTGAGAGTGATGTCAGAGACCTTTGGGCTGCTTGGTCTTGCCAGGGAAACACGGGGTTAGATGCCTCGTGCTGCAAGGCCTTTCCAAGGGGTTGACCCAAAATGTCCTCAAGGCAGGCTCCCTTCCCCTGGAGGCTCATTTGGCCCCTGCCTGTACTTCTTATTTGAAAAACTTCTAAAAAAAGGCAAAGAATGGTAGCGATTAAGCTGTACATTATTTAGAGCATACTGACACAGAGATATAGGAAAAATGCAGCCTTTTCCTTTTTAAAAGGAATCTAGCTAATTAAACCGGTATTCATGAGACTGAAAAAAAATCACTTGAGATCTAGCAAATGACGGTAGGCTTTCTTTGCTATGGAATATGTACTGCCCTGTGCTGTTACTGGTTATGGAAGTCATGCCTCTGCATCACACTGCATTCTTCAGATGGGTCTGTACGCCGAGCTTATACTCTCCTGGTGACTGAATGGGTCTGTGTGGTATCTACCACATTTTACCCAAGTCTTCTAAGGACATCACCTGGGCCTGAATGGGAAGCCTCACGTGGCAGCCTGCCAAATTCTCACCACGTGGTGGGGTGAGGGGGTGATTCCTGGGACAGCCTGACACTTTCTGCTGTGACTCCTAAGACCACTGATCCAGCCTGGCCACATACTCTCATCTGTAAGGCATTCTCTTGAGTTTTCCATCCAATGTTCTCCTTAGTTTCCTTCATCAACTTTTCAGCCTGATGTCTTTCATTCATGTAATTCCCTTGCAAGTGTCCCAGTCTGAAGAGACCTTCCCAATCATCTCTTTCAAACTTCTCATGGTACAGGCAAGAAAATAAAGTGCAGACAGGGACCAGATGAGCCAGATAGATACCAGACTTGCCCATTCTTGCAGAGAGATGCCAGCAAGCCAGTATTCAGTGCAGGACCCACTAGATTATTCATGGTAATCTGAGGGAGTCACTAACATACCTAACTGGGAATCTCAATTTGTCTTAGTCGCCTCACAAATTAGAGCTGCCATCAAGAGGGCAGGGCTCTTGAAACTTGCTTGATTGTGTGTCTTTTCTGCAAACATTTTTCAAGCAGGCTACTTTGGTATATTTGCTTATAAATTGTTCATATGTGCTACCACCAGTTGATATTGGGAAGCATAATATCACTTAGTACTAGGCTTAGTGGCTGAAAATTTGTATTTCAAATGACTTTCTTGGTGATTTTGAATATATTGGCTAACTTTCTGTTGGCAATGACAAGAGTGATCATTAGTATGTTGGACCTCATATCCATGCTGAGCAAGGCTGTCCCCGAGCTGGAGACCCATCTGCTCTGCTGTTTTCATGCTGGCTTGTAATTGTGCTGTCAGTATTCTCTTCCTTTTCTAATTATACTGCAGAAATCTTCTTAGACCACTTGATTTTTTAATGAGTAGGTCTGGTTAAGAACAGATACACACACACACACACACACACACACACATACACACAACCCTGAATCCACAACTCAACTAATTACTGCAGATGTACTGGCCCTCTTTCTTATTGCTGGTCTACATATACAACCAAGTAACAAGGGACCAATGGAGCAAATTTATGAAAATTAATATTCTATAGGAATAAAACATTATCTTGCCTTCTTACTTTTAAGGTAAAGGTAAATATAAATGGAAGGCCTAACGTTTTTCTTCCTGTACTCATAGACGGCCTTGGGATCACCTCTCTGTTTAAAGTGGAGGACGTATCCAGGTGTGGTGGCACATTTCTGTAATCCCAGTACTTGGGAGGCTAAAATAGGAGGATTGCTACAAGTTCAAGGCCAACCTGGGCTACATAGTGAGACCCTGTCTCAAAAAAAAAAAAAAGGAGGAAGAGGTGGGGTCAACTCTTCATATGAAAAGTAAACTCTAAAAGACACATATCATTATATAAAGAGCCTACTTCTTGTTGTGTCTCATTCTTTACAGCTTAGGTCAAAGTTCTTCCTTTGTTTACTATGTGTGTCTCTCAGTGATCCTAAACTAATCCAAGAGAACTTGATCGTATCTCTATTCTTTAATGTTTTTGTCTTTTTTTTTTTTTTTTTTTTTTTTTTTTTTTTTTTTTTTTTTTTTTTTTTTTGAGACAGGGTCTCACTGTGCAGTTCAAGCTGGCCTCAAACTCACTTTGTAGCTCAGGCTGGTCTCGAACTCACAACAATCCTCCTGTCTCAGCTTCCCAAGTGCTGGGATTACAGGCATGCACCACCACGCCCGGGGCTTGTTTTTGTCATATTAAGGATGGGAGTGGGATCCGATCTTCCTTTGAGGTACCTTGTAACCTAAGATCTCACTTTCCAAATTTTATCATTTAAAAAAATTATTATTATTATTTTACCCTACCACTAGCCCCTCAGTGTCCTAGCTACAGACAGAATCCCGCCCATCCAGTTGGGCACATGGAGCCCTTCCGGCATGACCATAATCCACCCTGTGAGTAGAGTCACAGTGCCCAGATTCTGCCTGAGGGCCCATTTTGCTGGGAGGCTGGCTCGGCTCAGGCTCTCCCAGAAGATCATGCGTGTTTCTCTGGGAACGTGGACATACATGAGAGGGAAGGACTACTTAATCAAAAAAAAAAAAAAAAACAAACAAAAACAAAAAACAAAACAACAATAACAACAAAAAAGCTGCCCACAGATCATTCTGAGACCTTTTCTGGAGACTGATGGAGACTGAGAGGAGGTCTAGACCCCTTGGCCTGGGCTGTAGCCTCTGAGGGGCAGCACTTTCCACAGCAACTGTGCCCATGCTCCTCATTCACAGGTGAGAATGCGACTGCTCCCTGGGGGGCAGCGCTTCCCCGAGGCCACCCAGTGACAAGATCCCAGCAACCCCTACGTCCTTAGGAATCCTGGGCCCAGCTCCTAGACAGCCCAGAAGGCACTGCTTTGCAACCTCCCAGCTCAGTGAGGCTGCCAAGATCCTGCAGGGAACGAGAAGGATGAGCTTCCAGCTGCAGCTCCCACCATGCATGAGGGGACAACTCCTTGCTGAGTGCTGATGCCTTGAGTCTGCTCCTGTAAGAATCTTCTGGAATGTTTTATGCTGTCTGGCAAAGGTAGATACACAGGAACAGAGTCCCTGACAGTTTACAGCACTTGCCTGCTTGATTCTAGGGAAGAGCGCTCACGACTGGGGGAGGGAGAGCCGAGACGGCGTGAGTGAGGGCAGCAGACAGCACGTGCTTATGGTGTGAGGCACAGTGTGTGTCTGAGAGGCTGTTCCTGCGTGGTGCAGCCAGAGTCTGCATCTTGAGACTGCCAGGAGGTGTTTCCTCACTATGGAAGCGTGAGGTGGCTCAGCTCTCATCTGCCCCAGACACAGTCTCCCAGTGGGCCAACTCATCCCATGGTGGTGTGTCTTGCTTTCCTATCAGGGCCCAGGAAAGGGAGATGACAGATGACATGACTAGGCCCACTTGCAGGGCAATGGCGGGGAGACAGCCCTGGCCACAGGCCTGGCTGAGCTATGCAGCAGCACACCTGTGGCACTCAAGGGAGACGGTAACTCAAGGGACAAAGAGGACCTGATAGTGACAGGCACGGCAAAAGGATAGAGGCACCCAGCTGTGCATGCTCTGTGTGTCACCAGGCAGCAATTCTTGAGTCTCTAAGCACAGCAGGAGTGAAGCTTCAGCCCTGGATGGGGCAAGTGCAGACACCAGGCAAGGGGAGGCAAGGCATGAGTGGTGGCAGTGTCAGGTGCTCATATTAGGAACACAGGCACAGAAAGTAAGCCCTGCTTGGCAGAGCAGTGGGCCAGCAGAACAATGGTAGGAGTAGTTGGGCATGCTCTGAGGTCAGAGTTGGGTCTCTACTGCTGTGGGGATCAGGAGGCAGAGGTGGGTGGGTGGGGTCTCTGGCTTCTGCCCAGGTCCCTGCAGCGGTTATGTCTGTCCCAGTCACAGAGTGCCACTCTGGGACTCACTCTTGAGTCTGGGACTCACATTTGCCAATGTGGGCAAGTGAGGCTTGGCTTTCCAAAGACATTATCTTCTTATCGCTTGGAAGTAACCAATTTTGGATGGAAACTCAGTGAGCCCTGACTTACGAGTACTAGGAGAACCATGTGCAGCTTGGCTCTTAGGCTCTCAGGGCAGCAGGCGCAGCTGCTAACCTGCACAGTGAGCAGTTTCCTCATCCCTCACAAAGGCCTGTGGATGTCCAGGGCCCACACCCTTCTCCATCCTAGGTGGTGCCATGGGGTTTCTGGCCAAAATGCTCATTTTTCTTCCAGTTTGACTGATACCAAAACTTGTGTGAATGCTGATCTCTCATTCATGCTAACATGAGCGCTATCTGTGAGTGACAGTGGCCACTGACAGGAAAGGACACCTATATCCTATGTATCTTGCCACAGAGGTGGACTGTGGTGCTCATAGACTGTGGAGGAGAGTGGGCCACAGAGAGCTAAGAGGCTCAGGATCACACTGGTTAGCACACGGTGGGCCTGGGCTCCAGCCTTACTGCACTCCATGCCCGCTGTGTTATGCAGGATGTGAGAGGGAGGAGGGCCAGCTGGGGAGGAAGGGCGTGGCGACACATGTGGTGTGGGTGTCTGGGATGACGACACTGTGCTGGGAGCACACAGGGCAGATACTCTGCGCGCCAAGCTCGGTGCTGGGCTCTGCCACCTACACTGTGGTGGCCTTGGCCAGTTGATGCAACTTCCCTGGGCTCAGCTTGTGTAGCTTTACAACGAGGGGGACATGGCCAGGCCCTGTGTCCTATTGTCTGGGTGGTAGTTAAAGCATGTGTACTTACAGGATGCACTTGCATGTCCTTGGCTATGGGTCCTCTTGTGGGCCAGTCATGGGGCTCTGCATCAATAGCTCAGTTCACCTGCAGAAGCACCCGGCCACTTGGGAATTAGTAGCCCCATCATGGAGCGGCAGCTGAGTGCCCCCATGCCCAGGGTTTCCCCTGAGCCCTTGCTTGTGTCTAGGTCACCACAGCATGCCCTGCTAGTGCCTCCTGTGAGGGACAACGGGGAATGTGCCTGAGTGCCAATGCAAGCACCGATCACAATTTGCTTTTGAAGTCAATAAAGGGATGATCAAGTGGCAGAGGAGGACGCTGCTCATCCGGTGGTGTGAGGAGTCGCCCCCTGTATCCGCTGCTGCCTTCACCGAGTTGCTTTATCATCATAAACATTCATTTCAGCGTGGGGAGGGACTTTGAAAAAGCCAACATGAATAATATATTATAGCTGACATTTTGGAGGCAGTAAGATCTTTACCTTCTCCCATCTTCCATCAGGTAATTTATCACTGTCTTTCTTTCTTTTCTTTTTTTCCCCTAACTGATGGGATAGCTTGTCAGCTCAGCTTGTTCTGAAAACGCAAGAGTGTAACTCAATAATAAATTTGCTCAGAAGCTAGCTGTCAGGGAGTTGGTGTTTATTTGAAGTCCATTAGATGATCCGCACTGCTTAGGCTCTCAAAGGGTCTTGGAGGACTTGGGTTGGGTGGGCTGGGGTCTGGTTGAGGTGCAAATGCCCTTCTGCAACTGCTGTGCCACTGCCACTTGTGTGTGGCTTTAGCTCTGCAGTGGGCCAGTAACAAATCATACTGCATATCTTATCATCTCTCTCTCTTTTTATTTTTCTCTCTTCAGGGTTTGAAGGACATTTTGAGCCCTGTGAGTCAAGGCTACTTTGATTCTGTGTGGGGCTGGTGCCAAGTCCTCAGGAGATGGACCCTTCCAGCCCCATTTGTGGACAAGCGAGGGTCAGATCTTCCCGAGTGCCCGCCCCACCCCTATTCTGGCCTCTCCACTCCTAGGTTCCCCCTCCTCCCTGTGCGTGCCATGGTCACACACCTCGGGCTCCCTCTGCTCATCTTGACTTCAAAGGGGAGAGTGTGTCTCCTGACTTTGATTTTAGAAAACAGTATCATCGTAATTATCTTCCAGCCCCATTAAAGAAGGAAGGAAGGAGAAAACATACATGTATATACCCAGGATAGCTTGGGTAATTGTACTGCTGATTTCTGCTGGTATACTGAAAGGAGCAGTTCTGACTTAAATTTTTGTCTCTTCTTTTAGGTTGTTTTTGTTTTTACCACCAATTTTGCATGCTTATATTTGGTAATCAGAACAACCAATTTGAGGATAACAATAGGCAATGCAATGACCACTGTTGAATTCCTATCACTTTGTTTACTGAAATTCCAAATACACAGTTAGCAATTTGCAGAATGAAGGAGTTAGCATTCTGACAAGCTGGCTGCCCAATTCATTCTGACCCTGAAGCTCACACTGGGCAAGTCCCTCTGCTTGGTAGTGGGGTTCATTGAGAAGGAAAGACCCTCCATGGAGCCCTCAACTAATGGCACTGAGGCCAGATCTTCTCTTCCATGCCTAGTGCGGAGCAGGAGCTGGGGGGGTGTCACCTGGCAGCAGCGCCCCTCTTTGTGACCCTCACTTCTCCCCACACAATCTGATTATCTCTATAGGACACCATCCTTCCCTTCTACCTTTCTAAGGTCCATCTGACTCTGACTCTTTCCCCTGTGGGCTCTGGGCCTCCGCTCAGCTGAGCCTTGTGGACCATCAGTGAGCTGACAGCCTACTAGGCTTACAGGAGCCCAGTAGGGTTTGTCAGCATCATGCCATTGCTCAGACCAGATGTGGTCTGAGCCTATACTCAAGTGACCTGGGCTTCCCCATAAAGGAGGTGACACTTTGTTATGGATGTGGTGTCTGGCACTGGCCATCTGTAGCTGCATCCTGTGGTGACATCTGCCTATGTCTAACCTTTCAACTTGGCTAGACTTTTCCAGGAGAGCAGACAGTCAGCAGTGGGAGAAAGCTCTGCCTTCTGAGTTTTTCTAGCAGCCTTTCCCCAGATGTCTGACTCCGAGCTCTCTGTCTAATGGTCTGTCTCTTCAGTTTGGGTAATTCAGCTAGAGATCCTCCTCCCACCTTAGACCTGGAGGTCTCTCCTCCCCCATTCAAGTCCTAGTGGCAGGTAGCCTTCTGCTTATGACTGCAAGTGAGGACAGGTGTTCCACTAGACAGACAGCCTAGGCCCCTGGCTATGACAGACAGATGGTATTCAAGTCATCTCATCTGGTGGTGGTAGTCCCCATGCCTGCCATGTCCCTCCTTGGGATTGGCTGGGATCATGTATAGTTTTATCACTGTATGTGGTGACAAGGACAATGGTGGCAGAATGTCAGGCGGAGCCACTGTTTTCACCAAACCTGTATGAACATGTGCTCGGGGCCAGGCATGGCACTTAACTTGGGACTAGAGGAGTAAAGCAGGGCTCCTGAAGGCAGCCTTCCAAAGCCTCTTGGTCCATCTGGCAGTACTGGTGCCTCCACTCTCAGTCAGCACTGTATCAGCCCAGTGAGCTTGGCTGGGCCCACACATCCTGGGAGCTGCTGCGTGCCTCTCTCCCTCAGGGAGTCCCTGTCCTTCTCCTCTGGTGCTGGCCGGGATACAGCCCAGGAGCACCCTCTTATGACCTACTTCCTGGTATTATGGTCCCTGTGGAGAGCTTCCTGCTCCTCAGCTCAGGCACAGAGCCCCTTGTGAGGAGGCCTGGACCCACAGGGTGGTTATTTGTCTGCCTCAGTGACTGCAGACTAAGGTGCTCTGTCCAGGCCTTGAACTCCTCACCCTCCCAGATGTGCATAGCCGGCAATTTGCAGAATGGAGGCACCAGCTCTTAGGGCCTGCCTCTCCTGGCAGTCTCAGTGGTGCTGCTGGTCTCTGGATGGTAGCCTGCATCTTGGCACTGTTCCATGAAGCCCAGACAAACCAACCAACTCGTGGCACAGCATGAGGCTGCAGGAGGATACAGGGTTTCTCTGACTGGCACAGGCCGTATAGCTCCCCTCAGGAACTGAGTCAGGTCTTCTGCCCATTGGAATGCCTGCTCTCTGGAGAAGCACCACAGGATCTTGCTCCGACAAGGGTCCTGCTGACAGCAGCTGGCAACAGTGCCACCAATTCCTTCCCTCAAATGCTAATTCAACAACCTAGTCCCAGCTCCTCTCTGGATGGCTGTGGCCTTCCCTAGGGGACTTCCCATTAGGTAGAGCTGCAAGTGCTTCTTCACACTGTCATCACCCCCACCATGTCATGGCATGAGCAGGCACATTTCTATGAGGCAGGTATTAGGTGGAGACTATGTAAATACCCCTTCCCCACTGATGTTCCTCGGCAACTGAGACAAAGCCCTCCTTATCCCAATCTTTGAGATGAGATGGAGCTCCCATCAGTTACGGAATGTTCCCATGGTGACAAAGCCAGGAGGAGGATGCAGCAGCCTTAGGATCAGATCCCAATAGAACAGATAAGGATCCACCTGCCCTTCCTCCCTCGCTCTCCTGTCTGATTCTGAGACTTGAGTTACCATCGTTAAGAAAGGCTGCCACTTTGAAAGCCCCACCACTGCTCACTTGCAATGGACCATGCTCTGGCTTTCACAGACTGGTGACTATTGTTACCAGCTCACACCCGAAGGAACAAAGCTTCAACCAATGCCCCAAAATCACACTCAGCAAGTGGGGGCAGGGCCAGGACTGGAACTCTGCACCCTCACAAGACCATACTTCCACAAGTAGGAGGAAAGGAGCCATGTCAGATGTGGCCGTGACTTCACTTTGTCCCAGCTATGGCACTAGCACTGCCCACTGGCCCAGGCCAGGCCATGAGGAGGCAGTCTAGTGGGTAGAGGGGCCACATGGCCTGCATCTGTGACAAGCCAGCCCCCCAGGTGCACTTCAGCTGGACTCTTGGGCGAACCTCAGAGACAGATGGTTGTTTCTTTGGAATCTAGATCCACAAGAAGCAGTGATGCAATGATTCAATAAAGGGTAGGAAACAGAAATTTCATAGCAACATTCCAAAAGCTTCCATCATCTAATCATTTGTAGTGCTGTGTTTTGGGCCCTGCCAGAAGTCTTTGGTTTACAGAGATGAGTGGTTCCTGCTTCCAGAGTGTACCACTCCAAAGGTGACGGGTGCATGAAGAACGATCTGGGCCTGGCTTTTGTGTCTGAGACCCATCTGGGTGGCAGTTGCAACAGGCAATTCAAACTCTCTGGACTCTAAATCTTCAACATAAAATTGAACAAAACAGATAATGGATCCATCCAGTATCCCTCATTTCTTCTCTGCTTCCATGCTTGCCTTTCTTTTCTTCCTTAAGTTCTTCATTCTTCTAGATAATTCATATGCAGTATGTGTCTTGAACCAAGGGTGAAAAAAGTAAGCTGCAGAGTCACCCAGGAGGACTCAGTAGCGGTGGGATTTGCAGACCTTCACTGGATGAGCCACCCGCTGGGGCAGCAGGGCCAGGACCCAAAGCCCATGCATGCAGCCTGGCACCTTGGTCACTTTGATGCATTCATGAGTCCATTCCCCCATTGTGGATGCTTGGTCCACAGGTGCCTTCCTTGAGGCAGGTCACCTCTGCTGGAGTGACAGTACTGATATCCCCCTGCAGGTCTCCTAGTGACTGTGTCACCCACGCACGAGTTCCCTGTGTGATCAGGAGGACATGCAGGGGTAGTCCCTGCTATCATAGAGCAGGCTGGCATGGAAAGGCACCCCTGAGCATAACAGCTCTGGGCAGCCACAAGCTGTCTCCCCATCAGACACCATATGGGCCCAGTAA
The DNA here is from genome assembly GCA_004027165.1 of Ctenomys sociabilis. Taxonomy (NCBI): domain Eukaryota; kingdom Metazoa; phylum Chordata; class Mammalia; order Rodentia; family Ctenomyidae; genus Ctenomys; species Ctenomys sociabilis. Next base: position 93,147 of record PVKA01000658.1, on the reverse strand, counting down.
CGAAAGGCTGAGCAGGTAACGTTTCCTGGGTAGGAATATTATTTTTCTCTCCAGTTGATTAAAATAACTCATGCTGTGGGAAGGCCCACAGCACACATACACAAGCACAGAATTGAAAAAATAGCAGAGAGCTTACTACCTGGAGACAGAACCAGGATAAAGGAACGGGCTTTCCCTCACTCCCTGCTCCTGGCCCCACTGATTGACTGGGCTGTGTGTGTGTAAAAGCCTCCTCCCAGCCAGGCTGTCCATGCTCTTGGGACAGGGAGCGGGTGTGCACTCCAGTGTACTCCTCCCAACCACCATCTGGGTGCTGTCTTCATGCTCCCGCAAGGACAGCAGGGCAGTGGAGTGCATGTGGGCTCTCAGAGCCCACACTCCATGAGTCCACGTCCTGGCTCCGCCAGCCACAGGCTGCTGTCCCCAGTCATGCTGAGACAGGAGCAGCCTCACAGGGCTCTCCACCTTCAGTCTGTGCCCTGGGACAAGCTCTGTACACCCACGGACTTGGCCAGTGCCTCATCATGGTTTCTCAAATCAAGAACTTTAGGCCTTACGCTCCATGCAAGTGACTGCTAGGATTTCTTAAAACTGTAGACACTTCCTCTGGGGCATCCTACTGTGAAATGTTCTTGTTGCACCCTCCTGTTCCAGGTGGAGGTCGCTCCCCCAGCCCTGCTCCTGCTGTCGGGTCCTCCTGATGACAGCACTGCCAAAACTCAGGCTTCCAAGGGGGAGACCCTTTTCATGCCCCCAGTGACAAGGCCCTACTGATGGCCCCTTCTTACCTCTCCTCTGGCTAAAGCCAGTAACATAGAAGGCACACAGGCCGTGCCTCTGAGCTCACTGGGTGGAGCTGTAGTGAAAGCCCTATACGTAGAAGGCATCACTCCCATGGAAGACATTCAAAAGAAATGATTATAAATCCCTCCTGTGGTTACGTTGTCCGGGCTCACCATCTTGATGCAGGGAACAGGGACAGAAGGCGATCCTTTTTGCTGGCTTCCGTGCCCTATCTGGCCCCAGGTCTGTGCTCCAGCTTGTACTCTCTCTGAACCACCCCCAGCACAGACAGCTTTCTTTAGCTCTGAGTGAGGTCATAAGCCTTGGTTTTCACTGCCCACCAACAGCTGTCTGTGCCCCAGAGCTGCTGGGTGTGTGATTCCACCCAAACACACAGGGAATATGCCCTGCGTTAAGTATCCTAGGGGACCACGAGGGACTAAAAGGCAGAGACTACCCTCTTCTGTGGTTGTAGCAATGGACCTGGCATGGAGTAAAAGTAACTGTCCATTGGAAAAAGAAAGACTATGGGCACCTGGGCTGGGACATGGCAGATACCCTGGCACCCCAGGCAGCAATGACTTCTGGTGTCAGCTCTGAGGATGAATGGAGCCAAAACCCTTGAGCTTGCCACAGGATCAGCAAGAGCTGACTGCAAAGTGGGTATTGATCCAAGATTCCCCCTGGCCCTTTGATTTTTCACTCTCTCCATCTATCACCCGGAGGGAGCAACATGACTTTGCTCATAAAAATTCTGAGTGCCTTGGACAGCAATTTATGAAGTAGCTACTGGGGGCTGCTGCACCACCTGTGCTGACATCACATGAGAAGATTCTGGGGACTGGCCTCCGGTCGGGCCCCTCCCACCCAGTATAGCCCGCAGGGGGCTTAGTTCTTCCTCAGAACTTAGGTCCCACGCACTCACCCTCCATCGAAGGGGCTCTCCCCGGGGATGATGTGTGTGCTGTCCCTGCCCACAAGGAACTTGATGCGGTCATAGAAGGAGTGCAGGCCCTGTTGGGACACAGGGCTCTTCGTCTCCTGGATGATGTCCAGAGGATCAGGGGAGCCCAGGCACAAGGAGCTGATGTGGCAGAGGGGCTGCAGGCAGCAGTCCGGGTCCATGCAGTCCACCAGGCCATCTGTGGGGAAAGCAGAGTGTGCGGCTTGCACAGCTGTGCTCTAGGCATCACATGACCATGCAGCACCTGCACCAATTTCTTCCTCATTTTCCATGTACTGAAAACATGATGTGCCTTTCTGGGCACCAGTGAGGTCTGGTCAGTGAGGCCTGAGCCCGGGCTACCAGTCTGATAGGAGAGACAGGCAAGAGTATGAAGTGTCTGGTTTTCTTCTAAAGACATGCAGGGATGGTACACATGAAGGGCAGAGATGAGGGTCACATGAGCACTCCAACTGCTAGATTCAGATACTCATGTTTAGAAGGCAAGTGGAAGAGAACAAGGGCGGCAGGGACAGACGATGGGGTGCTTAGCGCAGGTAGGGAGTGTGTGCTTCATCTGTAGGACTGCAGGTGCCACCAGAGGCTCTAACCTCAGGGTGATTTCATTGATGCCTACTTCAGCTGAAGCTGAAGAGAGGCTGGGTGAGGTGATAGGTGGGGTGAAGGGCGATGGCACGAGGATGCTTAGCGAGGTACTAATAGCAGACACTGAGAGATGGAGATGGTTGGTTTTGAGACACAGGAAGGAGAGAAAACCCTAAGCCCTGGGGGGAGGGGAAGAGGCGCACACTGGCGATGGCCTGAGATCCCCATGCTGCGCTCTGTGGCATGCAGTCATATTATCAGTCCCTTAAAGGCCCAGCTCTGCTTCTGTAAGTGGCTATTTGCAAGGAATAATCTGTACCACAGGGATGAATTTCTTTAGGTCTGAAAACTGGCTCTCAGCTCGGTCATCTTCTGAGCCCATGGATGCTTTATCAGATTGCAGGGTGTGGCAGTGTCAGCCCAGTGTACTTTTTTCAGACATCCAAAGAACAGTGTAAGACAAGTTAAAAAAAAAAAAAAAAAAAAACAGCTGAGCTAACAGGACAGCGGCCGCAGCAGAGAATAGGAAACACCTGGCCTGTGTCTGGGTGTTTTGTAGGCAGAAAACAGTCTGATGACCTGTATTTGCGACTGAGTTCAAATTCTGGCTCTCCTACTCTGTTGAGTGACACTGGACAACTCTCCCTGCCACCCTGGTTACATATCTGTCCTGCTCACCTCTGATGCACCCTTAGCATATATTAGACATGTTTAGAACATGACTATCAAAAGACATGTGGGCTGGGGAAGATAGCTTGGCAGTCTAAGCACCTGCCTGACAAGCACAAGGACCCAGTCCCATCCCCAGAACCACATGCCATGCCAGCCCCAGAACCCTGGGTGTGCTGTGCTGGCCACTGAGACCAGGCATGGTGGCACACACCTGTAATCCCAGCACTGGTGAGGCTGAGACAGGAAGATCAATCACTATGAGTCTGAGTTGTGTAACAGGACCTTGTATCAAATAAATAAATTTAAAAAACAAATGTGAGGGGCTGGGGAGATGGCTCAGTGGTGAGTTCAATCCCCAGTTCCACCAAAAAAAACAAAAACAAAAACAAATGTGAAATGAGTGAAGTAGAGGAAGACGCAGGAGATGAGAGCAAATACCAGCCCAGAGGTGCTGGGAAGGCTTATCTATGGCCAGTCCTACAGCACAGTGGGTGAGGGGCATGAGGCCCTGAGACTCAAGTTCAAGGCCCAGCACTGCCCATAAGACTGACCAGGGCTGACTCTTATCCTTAATGTCCCCAAGCCATGGTGCCCTCCTCAGTAAAGTGGGAGTGATGCTGGTGTGCCCACCGCATGCCTGTCTCCATGGAGTCCACAAGCAGAGTGCTGCCCACGAGGATGGGATCCATGTTAGCTAGGCTGGCCCATCCTCAGAGCTGAATGGGCTCAGGCAACATACTCAACTGTCCTAAAATCCCAAATCGGGTACAACAATCCTTAAAAAAATTAAGGACAAAATCTCTTGTCTTTTTTCTGATTTGTGCACAAGGCCCAGGCAATCTAGGACCTGAAACTTCTTACTGAGTGATTGAAGACCTCGGGTCTCCACTTCCTAAGGCTCTCAGTGGGGGTGATGCAAGTAGCATGTAAGTCATTTGCTATAGAATGAAAGTAAAGTGCGGGCACTCCTGCGAGTAGGTCATTAAATGAATGGCCACCAAGTGAGGACTTGAATGTGATATGCACGTTTTCATATTCAGAACAAAGGAGCAGTCAAAGGAAACTGCAATTTTGTCTTATTAGTAATTATTATTAGAGGCTGTGGTGATAGCTCAAGTGGCACAGCACCTGCCTGGCAAGCACAAAGTGGTGAGTTTGATTCCTGGTTCCAAAAATTGTTATTTTTATTTATTTATTTTTTTGTCTTTTTTGAGACAGGGTCTCACTATGCAGTTCAGGCTGGCCTCGAGCTCACTTTGTAGCTCAGGCTGGTCTCGAACTCACAAGAATCCTCCTGCCTCAGCCTCCCGAGTGTTGGGATTACAGGCATGCACCACCACGCCCGGCTCAAAAACTGTTATTATTATTGTTATTATAATAAGATGTCTTGCCATGTAGCACAGGCTGGCCTTGAACTTGCAGTGATCCTCCTGCCTCAGCCCCCTGAGTACTGGGAGGACAGGCGTGTGCCACCAGGCCTGCTTATTTTTCGCTCCATAATGAAGGAAGATCCCCAGGTCACTGTAAGGGACCAACGAGACTACAATACAGTCCTACTCCTACTGTATCACAGAACCAGGAACCTGCTTGACTCTGTAAAAATCACCAGATGTCCTGACGGTGACCTGGCCTGGCCACCTCTGCCGTAAGGCCCTCTGAGGACAAAGCGATGCATAAAGTACACAGTGAAGGGGATGGCAGCCAGGAGTGTGAGACACCAATTAAACACATAAAACCACCACAGCCCAAGGAGCAACAGTGACGGTCTGCTGTTCAGTTCTTTCCTGTGGCTTGGGAGTGTTTACCACCCTGGAGAAAACATGTCCACCATGCGAGATGAGACTTTCTACATGTCGAAAGTTTCAAAGGTAAAACCACCTTTAAGGAGTTGGTTTATATCTGAGAACTTATTGAACTCTAAATGAATCAGTTTTGTTATCACCTGAGCACGTGCTGGAAGCAGAGTCCCAAGAGGTGAGCCTAGTAGGACGGGCACGGTGATGCAGCTTTCTGCCTTTGGCCTGGCTGCACTGTGCTGCGCATCCATGCGGCCAGCAAGTGCCATCGACCGTGCTCCAAAGCCCTCCTTCTGTACCCAAATGGGGAAGCCACATGTGATTTTGGACACTGGGGCAAAGCAAGCACCCTTCTTGTTTTGCCTCAATATGCAAAAAATGTCAGGTGGACTATTTACCCCCGTATCAGACACTATAGAGGTATCACATACTCCAAAGACACTGGTCTTTTCACAAATGCGGTGCCCAGTTGCACGTCGTGCTTGGTGAGCATGTCTGCAATACAGCAGGCACAGGCACTCCTCCTCCGATGGTTGAGCTGTGCTCCTGGTGCTGAGTCATTTAATGGGCTGGTGGCCAAATGGGGGATTGAACAGAGTTTGCGTGTCACAGCATTCAGAACCAAGGAATGGTTGAAGAAACTAACCTGATGACTTTGCTTTGTTTTGCATAATTCTTACATGCAATTCTGTGATATATAACAACATGAAACTACAGTACCAGAGGAGTCACAGTGCTGTTTACACAAGGTATACTGCACAAAAAGACATGGAAGCTCTAACAACAAGATGTGCAGAGCTCTGCAGAAAAGCATAGGCTATAGCACAGGCTGGATGCAGACCTTGCTAAATCGTCACTGAACACGTGGGTCACTGAAGGGGACTTGCTGCGTGGCACCGTGTGCCCAGCCCCAGCATGTGGCAGCTGGCACAGCATGTGCTTACCAAGGTGCCGTTTCCTTCGCAGCTCCTGGACTCGAAATAATGTGACTTGCTGTTTGTTGATCCAGAGCTCATCTGTCAGGTTCTTGGTAGGAGGTGGAGCAAGGCCTCCTCCACCCCGCTGCCACCTGGCTCTTCACTGTAGCTCCTGTTCCGGCCCAGACACACCTGCCTCACCATGCACCTGTCCTCTGCTGCAGTTGCAGGCCCCACCATACGTCCGACTCTGCCCCGACAGGCCTTGCTTAAACCCTCCCAGGCGGAGGGTCATTTGCATTCTGCTATTGATGTTAGTGCGACAGATTCAGCTGCTGCATCCACAACTCTGCAGAAATGCTCCATTATTCAATCCCAGTGAACAGGACACTGACCATTAAATCAGCTGGTACAACTGGAGGGCCGTGAAAAGTCATGGCTAATTTGAAATTTTAATAGCTCTTTCCTGCTCTTTTTTTTTTTTCTTTTTCTTTTTCTTTTTTTTTTTACCACTGACACAGTCTTTCCCTTTTACAGATACTCTGCTCTGTGGTACCTGGGCGGAACTTCTTCCTGCCTGAGGATAGACGGGGGCTCCCGAGCCTGGGAGAGGCCAGCTGAGAATGGGGCTGGGCACCAGCACCATCTACATGAAACTGGCGATGTGTGGCAGCAAGGAGTAGGCTCAGGAGCTGTGCTAAGCACTTCCCAAGGAATGTCTCCAAGTTCTTCCAGCGCTGTGAGGTGCTGCTGTCACGATCCTCATCCAGAGAGGCAGAACCAGAGGCTCATGGTGACAATGTAACTTGAAGGTCAGGGACAGGGTGGCTCAGCTCTGCAGGTGTGGGATCTTCTCTGAGCTACCCTGGGGGGCCTTCAGGAACTGTTTCTTAAGTGGAGAACATGGATTTATGAATCTGGCTGACACACACCCCTTCTGGTCTCCGGGCAACTCTGGGCACATTCTGCTCAATATGTTGCCCCAGTGTTGCACTTGTTTTTTTTTTTTTTTTTTGTCTTTTTGAGACAGGGTTTCACTATGCGGTTCAGGCTGGCCTTAAGCTCACTTTGTAGCTCGGGCTGGTCTCGAACTCACAACAATCCTCCTGCCTCAGCCTCCCAAGTGCTGGGATTACAGGCATGCGCCACCATGCCCGGCCCGAGTGTTGCACTTGTGATGGATTTTCCTCCCTAGATAACAGGCCGGGAGCTCCAGGACCAATTCCTTTCAGTCTCCCAGGACCCAGGACAGAGCAGAGCAAAGGACTGCCCACTACAGGGGCCTGAACAACAAGTACAGAATATATATATTCATATTCTACTTTATTTTCCCTTCATTGGTATCTGGTCTACTGTTAAATTTGTCCTTGGGGCCATTAATTTGAATTACCATACTTTAAAATTTCTCAGTGGTCTCTTTAGAACTTTGCAGAATTTGCTTGCTTCTTTCTTGATAGTATTTTATTCCATTCTTTTGGTTTTATACATTATTTTATCTCTGCAATCACATACAAACTACGGCCTCTCTCTGCCTGTTAAGTTCCCAGTGGTGGTGGCATCCTCCTGTGTCATCACTGCTGGCTGTGGGCTGGGCACGGTCAGCGTGTCTGTGTTCTGTGGTCTGACTGTGAGCCTGGTCAGCTTGTTTTCACACAGGGATCAAGCTCATGTTCCATGTGACTGCCACCCAGCGCCAATGGTCTGGACTGCTCACTGGTAGGTTTTTCAGCTTGGTATCCCGGCCACTCTGGAATGCAAGTTAGGATTTCAGTAAATTTGTGGCATATGCTCCACTTCTCACAGCTGTGTCCCTGTCCCCACTCCCCAGAGTGAGAGCAGAAAGATACCCGGGTCCTGACATCCCACTTCTCAGTCCTCGCCTGTGAGGGTCCCAGCATCCTGTGGGCCTCCACAGCAGTGCCCCACAGTGAGTGTGCCTGCCTCCTTACTCGAAGAATGTGCCCCGGTTCTGTGTTCACTCCTCTGTTTCGTCACGCTTCTGGGATCTGCAGCTCTGCTATCTCCTCTTTCCTTCTTGGCCCAGTTTTAAAAGCAAATTGTTGGACTTTGTGGTCAGCAGCTCCTTGTGATGACCTAGTTAAACATCATCTTGGAAGTAACAGTCCTAACAAAGCTCTGAGCTTTAGCTCTCCATCTGTGAAGTGAACCATCAAACTTAAGAGATGATGTGAAGATTAGCATAAGGCGAACATAAGCGAGGCCTTGGCAAGTGATGGTTACCAGGTGCTCCGGTGCATCCTCTGGGCTCGTATCCTAGCAACAGCACCACTGGTCCAGACCCTGGACCCTCCCTGTGCACACATTCCAGGGTGCCCTTTCTGAATGCAGTCTGGCCTTAGAGATAAACAAGGCCAAAACCCCAGCCATATAAATTAGGAATGTGGAGGACACAAGGCACTTGCAGGTCAGTGTCTTGAGAAATGGGGCTGTCACAGCACCCTGGGAGGGGCTTCCTGCTGTGTGCCTCATGGCGAGAGCACTAATGGGGGCTAGGGCTTCTAGCTGCTTACACCTGGCTATATTGCTGCTTCTGTGATACAGCAGTACTGTGAGCAAAGTTCTGCCCACAGGAAAAAAAATCAGAAAAATAGGGAGGTTTTCTTCCATTTCCTTTCAATTTTTGGTAAAACTTTGAGCACAACTTTTGAGAAGAATTGCTTTCACTTCACAGGAGCTTCACCCTCTTCCTCGAGGCTCTCAAGCCCCTCTCATCTACCTCCTGGTCTCATTCAGTGAGGATGGACAGGAGAAAGTGCCAAGAAAGCCCTGTGATCTCCTGGACACAAGTACAGAGCAGCAGGCAGGCCCTGTGCCCGAGGGGCCGCTGATGGCAGAGGTAGGGTCAGCAAAGGCACAGCAGGAAAAGGGAAGCATCTGGAAAAGCAGAGAGCAGATTAAAAAGCAAACCCAAAACCAAAATACAAGACACAGGCTCAGGCCTCTGCGATGCTGAACAGAGCACTCTCAGGTGGTTCAAACCATCCTCGACCTTGAAGGCTGGGTGTGCATGGTGGCTGGGTGTGCATGGTGGCTCGGGCACAGGCTGAGGAGCATCTGTGCGCTCCAACTGCAAGTGAAGGAGGGTCACTTCAATCTTCCATTCCTCCTCAGAGTCTTCCTCAGAGCTCACCTGGAAAACTGGGGTTGGGAGCACAGGAGAAAGAAATCCAGTCTGGAAGCCCAAAGGTCTCAGCTGCTGTCCTCTAGCAGTGGGGACTTGGGCACCTTTTTCTTTAGAAATGTAAAATAACAATGTGATACTGCCTGAGTGACAATGTCACATTGCACACAGCACTGCTTGCCAACTAAAAACAAATGTGTAAGTAAGTGACAGGGCAAGGCTCCCAAAGTGAACTGCTCAAGCAGTTTGGCAGGGCCCATCCAGGGTGAGGGGCGCTAGCTCCTACCATACCCACGCTGGAGCTAGCAGGGCTGCTCGCTTCACATCTAGACACTGGACACAGGAATAAGATAGGCTCGCCCAGAAGAGTTCAGTACTGTAGGCCAGACAGAGACAACAGAGTCCAGGATGGAAGGACGCACACGGGAGTACAACTCAGGTTGGGGAGGGACGCTTCCTGCAAGGGAGAGTGCTTACATGGAGAAGGGAAGCCCGAGTAGGATAAGCGGGTGGGAAACGCTGTTCCGTGGTTGTTTGCATGTGTCCTTAAATTGATGGCCATGTGGTCATGGTCATAGCAAGCCCATCAGTCTCCACAGGTTGACCTGCTCCCCAGGTTTGAGAACCCATGAGACACACCCACCTCACTGCTGTCTGCAGTACCCCACAGAACTGTCTTACAACAGGTTGAGAGCAGCGTCACGAGCCCTGGGGAGGAGGGAGGAGTGTGCTTCCCCTTCCCCCACACATCTGGAGAAGTTTTTGTCATTTGCTATAATGCATTCTGTGCCTTCTTTCAAAGGCTGCAAAATCTTTATCTCCTCCTTGGAACATGAGATTTTTAAAGGTCAATTTTTCTCTTGTCTCTTATCACGAGAAGCATGTTTCGGAGATAGTCAGAAGGGTAACCATGTCTATGGCTTCATGGACACTCTCCATTCCTGCAGTGGGAGGTGGGGGCAGGAGAAGACAGAGAGCGCTTTGTTCTCAGTCTCCCTGCAATTTCTCCTTTGAGAGTGCATTCACCAGTTGCCACTATGCATTGCCACCACAACTGTTCACCATGGGGCTAAGAGCCGCTGAAGAGATGATTATACCTCGAAGCTGCTTGAAGATCCTTTATCAAAAGAGGGCTGGCTATTTAAATTCCAGTGGAGCTTTTACTCTGGCATCTTATTTTTTAAATACACGTTCCATCTATTCCCAGCCTTCCTACAACTCACTGTGTGGCTTGGGGTAAATCACACGAACTCTCTCAGATGTGGCCTCTGCACACCAGGGTCTGCCTGCAAGTTTGTTGCAAGTGTTCTGTAAGTTATGGCTATTATTTTCCTTCATGTATATTTGGGTTTTTCTTTCTAGCAAAAAGAATGTTACCATTTAGAATGCAGAATTTTAATAAAGAAAACGAATAAGGTAAAAAATCCACTACTGTATGGAGAACATTATAACCTTAGGTTAAAAAAAAGTAAGAGTATAGAATGTTATAGACAGCATAACTCCAATTTTAAACATAGTTATTTATGTGTAAACACCTTGATTATAACAAATCATACTTCTATTTGCTGGCACAAAAGTATCAATTCCTTCCAAGTGCCTGGGAGCTTCTGAGGGAGCAATTGAGCCATCTCAAGGATCTGTATATCCCATCTTGGAGGAGCATGGTGCCTCGCTGACAGCAGAGGCCTCTCACGTGTGCTGGCCTGAACCGACACAGCCCAGGGTCGTGCTATGCACAGAGCCTGCCTTATCTCTCCCTCCTCTCTGGCAGGATGTACTTAGGGAAAGCCCAGCAGGGATACAGAAGCTGGTGGAGAACCGCAATTTGCCAGTGATAGAACTAAGCCTCAAGAGAAGCTGACACAGGTCACTCAGTCAGCAAGCAGGGAAGTCCAGATCTGAATCCAGATGTTATACTTCTGACCTTTGTACTACATTGCTTCTTAGGTAGTTTAAATACTCAATAATCACCACAGCAACCTGCCAAGTATTCACTGTTGTCCCAGATTTACCGTCATGGCAGATGTGGGCATGGTTCCACCATCTTTGAAATGGACATTATGTGAATGTCTGCATGGGAGGGCCCAGCATGTGACAGCTCCCAGGGCTTCTGCACTGGACATAGGGCCGGCAGCGGTCTTGGCAGGCGTGAGCACACAGTCACACCACTGTCAGAGGTGGCAGGTGGTGAGGCAGTGGACACCGAGCTGAGATCAGGGCTAAGGAAGTGCCCAAGCCACACAGAACTCTTTGCTGTTTTACAATCTCGATGACAACACACGTGAAAACCACAAACAAACTGATAAAAAGCTATCCTAGGTCAGCCATACTGTGAAACTACTGTCTCACATTTTAAAAATACTGCAATAGCCCTCTTCAGGAGGCTTGGCACTCCAGTTTAATTTGAAAAGGGCTTCTCTCAGCCCAGCAAGTTAGGTGTAAGGGACACGAAAGTCCTTAGGTCATTTGGAAAGTGGTGGTGGCACATGGTGGAAATGCATGCCGAGCTCTGGGCAAGGGAAAGTGACTCTAGGGTGGCTGAACCTGCAGGCTCTGGCAGATCTGCATGGGCCAGCTACGCCTCGCCCATGCCAAGAGGAAACAGTGGGTGGGGAAGACGCTGGAAAGCCAGTGAACTGAGAGGGCCTTGCAGTGAGGCGCTGCCTCAGTTCCCAACTGAGGAAGGCCAGTGGACAGCTGTCCTGCCCAGGTGGCCATGCCTGTAATTGTGGTGGCCCATGGCAGGGCACCTGCGAGGTGACACTGGTGGAATGTGTGGCTCCTGTCACCCAGTAAACCTCCTGTCTTATCATTACCAGCTCTCTCTCCCTGTAGGTAATGAACTTTGCAAAGGCAGGGACCCTGCTCTATTTATTTCTGAAGCCCCTGTGACCAGGACAGGGCCCAACGTGGTGCAGACTATCAGTTATCTGTCAAGTGAGCAGATCAACTCACATCAGTGTTTGTATAGCTTTGCTAAAATTACGTACAAGCTCATTTTGGTCCATAACATACTCAAAAGGCACAAGTGCTACATTCTCGCACAGCTGGGGATTTTCTGATTGTTCATTTGCACTTTCTGCTGGCTCATCTCTCAGAGCAGCCTGAGGAGGCCCTGCTCCCCAGGGACTGGGTCAGTTCCATTTTCTGTGACAGGTTTTTTCTTCCACAAGCAGTGAGGCTTCGTGTGCTTCACCTCCCATGAACACTGGTGCTCTCTAACACCAGGAGAGTTGCTGTTGCGGTGTGGCCAAGAGGTCACACTGATACTGCATTTTATGGGCAGCACGAAAGAACCTGCCTCCACATGTGTGGGGAAGGAGTGTGCTTTTCCTCCATATTTCCCAAAGACGTTCAGTTCTTGTGCTGTCCAGATGTTCAGCACCTGTTTGGAGGCTTTGGCCAAGATCCTGGCTGCTTGAGAAGGGAACGGCTTCTCTCCCTGTCTTCTATGCCATGCATGTTCCTGCCTGTCACTGAAACAGTGCCCATGTAGGCGAAGGGAAGGGTTCACTGTGGAAACCATGCAGGTGACGAGGGCTGACATCTCTGTCCTATGAGAAGCAAACAAGACTACCCTTTATTTGGCCCACAGAAGGGATCTGGAGCCCTCCTTGCTTTGCCCTGCTTTCCTTGTGAGGATCTTTCAGAGCGGAAAGCCCATTCCTTTGCAGGAAACTTCTTCCTAGTCAAGTGTCACCTTTTCCAGGAATGTTTTCTGGCTGCCACAGCAAGCAGCCTGCAACCTTGCACTTACTACAGGCCATGAACACTTGACCCGGAGTTTCTCCCACATATGGGCTCCCAGAGTGTAATGATAGGACTCATGCCTCTCCAGGCCTGGCATAATGCCTAGGCCCATAACTGAAGCTCTGGATACTTTGCAGCACAAGGACTGATGAACCCCTAAGTTTCAGACTGATTAAGGGGCATTTTAACATTGCAATCTCAGAAGGGGCCTACACCTCAGCTGTCCCTGCTGATACCAAGGCCCCTAAGCACTTGTCCACAGCTGCTCCCTGAACCTGAGTTTTCTGCACTGGGTCTGGCTATCATGCCACCTGGCCTTAGGCAGCATGTGGGAGGACTGCAGAGTGGCTTGAACAGAGAGCAGGGCTCCAGGTTGACCCTTGCCAGGCTGCCAGAGGCAGCTCAACGCAAGGCCATGCTGCTGGCCTCTCCTCATGGTGCTTTAGGGTTTTGGAATCTTCTGGGTAGAGTCCCAAAGGCTGGGACACTGAGTTTTACCTTGTTGATGCTCTACTCAATGCAGTGTGAGGAAATATGCATCAATGTGTGAGGGCCAGGACAACTGCTAGACCAACAGGAGAAAAAGAAGGGTAAACTTTCAATTTTTTTATATCTCCATCTTTTTACTCTCCTAATAACTCCCTTGAGATTGGTGAAATCAGGTATCTTCCAGGTGGGAAAGTAGGACACACTGCAGCTGTATTTATGTCAGTGTATGTAACAGAAACAACAAGACCCATTCTATGACTGACAAGCTCTGGATGGCCCTGTGGTCCAGTGGCCTCACTTCCTAAGTGTGGACGATGGAATGCAGGGACCTCATGGACCTGCCTGAGGATGACAGGGAGTCCAAGCCAGAGGCAGAATCAGAACCCAGGTCTCTGGTCTACAAGACTAGCTCCTCCTTTGTCATTCTGAATGTGGTCACTTGAAAAAAATTCAAAGCAAAGGCAAATACTATTATAAACCCACAGGAACAGAGAGTGTGGAGCTACAGGTATCCTTTGGTATGCTTGGAAATAGTTGTCACCAAATTAGAAGTGACCTTACCAAGGTAGCTGAACTTCCACCTGTGGAAGCATCCAGCATCCCCACAATGAGGGCTTCTAGGACACAGAACAGTCTCTTCTTATCCACCGCGCAACAAGGGGGACTCATGGCTTTCCCAGGCAACTTATCCCATTGTGGAATTATCCGAGAACTGTTCTCAGTCTTGTTTATACCAGCTGCTAGACATGACTGAACTTTATTTACATTAGTTAATTTAAATGGATACACAAGAGCTAGTGTGTACTTCTGCCCTCAGCCACACACAAATACTTGCGTGTGCCCTGTCAGGCCCTAACGGGACGGCTGGTGCTGATAGCTGCTGGCTCACAACTGCTCACCCTGCACTCTGGGCCCACTATCCTTGGAACTGCCTACCTCCATCATTGTCTTTGTTGTCCCCACAGGCGGTTTCCATCGCAGTGTCACAGCCTGCTCCTCTCCAGCCCAGGTGGCAGACGCACTGCCACCCGTTCAGGTCCAGTGTGCACTTGCCATTTCCATTGCACAGCCCAGGGCAGCCCTCTGCAAGACAAAGGTTCAAGGTCAAGGTCTGGCTGCTCGGTGGCGACCATCACACACACACTCATGCTGTGCCCACCTGCAGTGCTTGCACCTGTCAGCACACTGATGCCACAGCCCCAGGAGATGCAAAGGACAATGGACGCGGGGGACAGGACTCGTATGGGTGCTGTCAGACATGGAGCCTTGCCTGGTGCACCCACAGCAGGGACTTCCACCAGTCCCTGCTGGAGCTGCCATTGGGATGAGGCCTGCTAGAATCTGACCCTGGAGTTCCCTCCTGGTCTTGCTCCTTGGTCACTCACCTGTGCTCCCTCTTTCCCAGTGGCTGCCTGTCTGGAACAAAGCAAACATCTTTCTGCCTGCTCCTCCTGTCCATCAACGCTTCTACCCCTTGTTCTAAAGGATTTTGCCTTTTTCAACTCTTGCTGCTAGGTCAATTTTCTTGGCCTCAGGGCTTCCCTTGATTTTGTTGTGATTTCTCCTTAGGCTATCTTCTGTTTGAGGGAAACATGTGGGTCTTTTCCTTGCCAATATATTTATACACTGTTCTCTGAAGAGGGCTTTGCACCCAGAGGAGTGCCAAGGACTGTTGAGAGACAAGCTCAACAGAGATAGAGCTGCAAGTGCAGCTCTAGGCAGGCTGCTCCACTTTTCCCTCTGCTGCTGGAGCTCACCAAGTACTTCCCTGGGCAGGGCTAGGGGCACAGAGTGAGTGAGACCCAGTTCTTATGTCTGAGGAGCAAGCAGTCTGCAAAAGACACACATCTGTGCGAGCTGAAAACTCATTGCTAAGGCACAGGAAGGAGACATGGTAAGAACCTACCATGGTGGCACCTCTATGGGAGGCTATGAGAACCTAGGCCAGCAGGCCAGGCATACTTGGACTCCACTGTGGCTCTGCATGGGCCCTGGGATGGGGGGTGGGGGTTCTACTACTACTGACACAGATTTATGGGTTTTTGATCATCATCCTTTCAAACCACTCTGTTTGTGGCTCAGAAGTGTGTCTGACAGTGTGTCAGGCTTCATACACCATTTCAGCTTCATTTTGCTGTTTGGTTTTCATTCAAGTCCTCATCAGAGTACAGCTGTCCCCACTCTCGGCCCTTGCTCAGTCTCAGGGAAAGGTAAGGACCTGAAAGTACTCTATCAGTTAGAAAACCCAGTGTGCTTTAGCATTCTAAGCAGCAAACAGCTAAGTATGATCACAAACTGAGTTTTCTGCCACAAAATAAGGGGAAATTGGCCCATCACTGTCACATAGGACAACAAGTGTGCAAATGGCTGTGAACATCAGCCTGGCCCATGGCATGCTCCCCAAGTGCACAGACCAGCAGAGCCCACGACCTCAGTGTTCTAGGACTTGGGCAGGGTTGCTCCAACAGAAAAGAACATGTTTACTTCCAGCTGAGGTGGTCACACAGCAGTCAGGCAACCCGTCTGGCCACCACATTTCCCATTCAAAGGAAGGACCAGCTTTGAGCAGATAGTCCAAGCTGAGGACGGGGTGCTGTGGAGGTTTAGGAGGAAGTACAGAAGGGGAGGCCTTTGCACAGCAAGAGTGAATGGTAAGTGGGAAAGCCACCAGTGTGGCCACTTCTTATAAAACTGGGCCCCAGACATGATACTGTGATCCTGGGTGACTACAGACCCTCTGACTTGGCAGCCAGCATAGACCCCCACCAATAAACCTCACTTCAGTTTTTATGCATCTGGCTGGGAGCTGCTTTCAATTAGGTCTCATTTATACCTGGAATCAGTTCTGGAGACTTTTTTTAAAGAATGTTAGTTAATTGCTTTGTTTTCCCTACAAGACTAAAATGATCTTTTTTCTTAAGAGCCCAAGCTTGGAAGCCATGTCCACAGCTTGCTCAGCACTCAGGGGCTGAGTGGCACAGGCCCAATGTCACACACCCTCAGGCTCCAGCCTTTCATGGTATGGGGATCTGAGAGGCTAAATGACATGAGGGATGTGGGGTGTGCAAAGCCCGCTGTGCAGCCGGTGCAGTGTGCCTGAATGTTCTGCTTACCATTACCTTCTTCTGGGGGCAGAGGACATGTGACACTCCAAGCTGTCACCATACCCCGATGTAGGCCAGGTAGGTGCTAAGTTGCTGAGCTATACCCCTGGCCCTCTTACTCTGATTGAGGGCTCACAGAATGCAAACTGGGTGAACTAAGGCACGGAGGCAGCTGTGTCCATCAGGGTCAGCCACCTCGTTCTGGTAAGGTCCAGCTAGCCAGGAATCTGATGTGGTTTCCACCTCTGCTCCTGCAGCTTGGGTGCAGCCACACACGCTGTAGGTGCATAAACATTGTCCTGTTTCAATGCAATTTTATTTACAAAAATAGATGATGGGTTTGATTTGGTCTGTGGCTGTAACTTGACAATTCTTCAGGACAGTGATAACAATGACAGCTTCCATATTCTCGGGGTCCAGTATGGAGTGGCTCTGGTGTGAGGTACTTTGCATCAAATTATTTCTAAAATAAGTTTTAAAAAATTAAGACCCTGCTCCAATTTCATATCATTTAATGTTTTTTAAAAATACAAGTGACATGTTATAATAGTAGGGACTTTGGAATTGGATAAGCCTCAGTTCAAACCCCAGTACCACCATTTAGTTCCCACTGCTGTGACTGGCAAGCTAACTCCAAGCTTCAGTTTGTCTATCTGTGAAATGGACACACTATGTAACTATACATACAACTGTTGAGAGGACTGAGTGAGATCACATATGCCTACAAAGTGGGGACCCCAAGTAGGCAGCTATTGTTAGATCTGTTTTAACTCTGTACAATTTCATTAAGAAATTCACGGACCAGAAAATAATCTTTTGTGCAATTCTGTCAATGTTTGGGTCAGAAGCTATGGTCCTCACAAGGAAAGGAGACCACCTCATGGCCTGGTCCTGGGGTGCAGGGCCACAGGCACCCCAGGAGGGGTGGGCCCCAAGTCCCAGTGGGGCCCCCATTCATGCTGCTGGCACACCGTCCTTTGGACAGTGGCTGCACTAGGTATAATGGAGTGACCAGCTCTGCAGCTAACAGAATGTCCCAGTCTCTCCTTGGAATGCAAACCCCAGATGGGTGACCTGGGGAAAGGCACTCAGTGCGTACTTATTGAACTGGAACAACAGATGTGGAGAACCAGGTTCTCGTGTCTTCTGCCTGAATTTCAGGGGTTGGGGAAGGTACCTTTTCTTCTTTTGGACTCGATTTCCCACTCATGAGAATTTGGACAGGATTGGGTACTGTATCCTTTCGGCACAAGTCACCTAGGAGAGGAGCTCAGAGCAGCAGGTTCAGCGACTCTGTCTAGACTCGAGGAGACGAGCGGTGCTTGCAGTCAAGATTTTTCCGTTCTGCTTACCTATAAGCTACTTTGTTCTTAGCTCTTAATACTTATAGAGAACTTTGTGAAATGCTACTTGTAAGAGATTCTCAAAGCAACAAACAAAGTGCCCTAAAACCCTTCTGTGGTAAATAAGTTGGGAAAACACTGCAGCGTATCAGAGCACTTTCCAATCTGACTGTGGAAGTCCTCCCACTCTGCCAACCCTACAAGGTTTATTCTATTCCATGACACCTGCTATGGCTGCTCTTTCCTCTTGAGGTGGTGGTGAAGCCGAGTGCTGCCTGTCATCGCTAGAAGCTCTAGAAACTCTGCTATCATGGGCTGGTGCTTACACTCTGTGCTGCTCAGAGGCTGCCTGGTGGGGCATTCGCTCCCATGGAAGGACGCTCACCATGCAGCAACTGGGATGCTTTATCCATTGTCATTTTCTTCAAATGGACCAGGTTCATCCCTATCCAGTAGTTCACTCTGGAATAATCATACCCCAAGAGGCAGGAAGCCTTCTTGGGGTGACCTGTTGGCTTTCTGAGAGCAACATGCCCACACTTCCCCACAGTGGAAGTGCATTAATTCTACAAGCCCTGAAGCTCATCAATAATTCAGATACCCAAGCGACATTAACAATCCCTTCTGGAAGGGCTCACACCAGGCATCTGCTTAGAGCCAAAATAATGTAGTTTTAAGGTTTAGAGAAAGGCTAAGCTTTTCAAAAGAAGTGATGCCCTTTAAATGACAAGGGACTGCTTTATCTTTAGGTCTGCCTAAGCCTACGAAGAAGCCCCCTTGCAGCTAGCATCAGGTATAGCTGGAGCACGTTCAGGACCCTTGAAAGAATTAGTTCTCAGGTAAGTTGCAAGAGGCCATTGTTATACAGCTATCATGTACCAGTGGCCTCTCTTTTTGTCTCTCAGAACTTACTCATCACTGCGTTCATTTCTCCATACAAAGTTGCCATCTTTCCGCACTGAGATGATGGCAGTCATCTCCTAATGGGCTTTTCTGTCCTCAAATTCCCCATCAGTTTTTCTTTCACAATAAGGCCAGATAGTCTTCCAGATCACAAATCCATGCCAATGGCTTCTAAAATCTCTCACTGGCCGTTACAACCTATGCTACATCTCGTAGCCTGAGGGTCTCTTGCTGAGTCTTTCCTGATGACCACTGGACTTGCCCTACCAGCTCCATCATTAAACTTGGTTAATATTATTTCAGTGTCTTTCCCATTAAACTGCAGCGCTCTGAGAGCAGGAGCCATTTCTGCTGTGTCACACCCACATTTCCTGGCACTTAAGGGGTTCCACATACTTGTGTGAATATTTATTTTCTTTGTCTGTAGTAATACAACTGGAAAGAGAATACAACTGGAAAGCTGGTGTTTCTTTGGACAAGCTTTCTCTAACAGGTCCCAGGCTTGCCTGATGCAGAGCTCTGAATTCTTTTTTAGAATTAGCACCCTAATCCACAACATCAGTCAGAGGAGGCCTTGGCTAAAACTTGGATTTAGCCAAGAAACATTTGCCTTCAAAGCAAAGTATACTTCGTGACCTAATCCAACTACAGTTCTCATATTCTCTGAACTACAGAGCAGAATATTTATGTAGAAAAGAATGTAGGCCACTTCCTGGTAAGGGTGCCAATCTGGAAGATGCAATTTGGAGGGAAAATATATTAGAAATTATAGGATATTCTTGGTGACATATGGTGATACAAGTTAGAACATTGGGACAGGTGCGATGGCTCGGGCCTATAATCCCAGCCTCTTGGGAGGCTGAGGTAGGACAGTTACAATGTAGGCCAGTCTGAGCAACTTAGTGGGACCCTATCTCAAACAAACAAACAAACAAACAAACAAACAATACACACAAAAAGAAAGAATGTTGGAAATGGATTGGCTGGGAAACCAGAGCCCTGGCTCAGCTGCTTCTTAGAAATGAGACCACGACCAGCTGGTCAATTTCCATTTCCTTTTTCTATCAAATTTGTTTCATTCATAGGATTCTTGTTAAAACTCAAGCATATAAAAAGCCTTCGTGCTCTCAGAACAAATACATTATTAAATTTAGTTCATCCTGAAGATTCCTGATAAGGTGTGAAATAGTTTGTTTTAGAAAAGGCTCTGAGGTAATACTCTTTCCTGCTTAAATGGTGGGATTTTAGCTTGAGGGCTAGTGGGTGAAATGCCAGGAACCTGCTTCTCAGCCTGACAGGTCCTACCAACTCCACTCTTGAATTTGCCAAGCTGTCCCAGTGGAGAAGAATGTAGTCAGAATTGTTCCCTAAAAACTTTTCCATAAGTTTTTCAACAGGCCAGTTGGTTTATCTTATTACAATCCAATCCAGTCTTTTCTATTCCAATTTCAGAAATTAATTTTACTAATAAATTCTTTTTTCCAAAGTAAGGGAAAGAACAGGAACACAGTGAATAAACTAGTGTGACTCAAATTCATGGAGCACCATCCCTGCTTACATGGTAGGCGCTTCACAGTCCTTACTTCACACAGTCCCCATGCTAAGCCCAGGAGGTCGGTTCTGGTGTAGAGCAGACTGAAGTGACGTGACTCATGGAATGTCACTCAGCTCACCAGGTGTGGGGCTGGGCTCCAGCTCTGGGGTCTGGATGCAGAGGTGTGTCTCCATCCAGATAGCAGATGCTCTGTGTCACACGCTATGTTAGGCTTGGGAATGGGGAAGGAAGTGTGACACGACACTTCTCATGGAGGTGAGAATGCTTCAGAGAACACATGTCTCCTCCTTCTGAGCATATCCATGGAGCAATGAGTGCTGTTTGGAAACTGGGTCTTACCTAAATCATGCCAGTGTTTGAAATGTCATGAATTAGTTGGCCTTAAGTATTCTTCATAGATAAAACTTACCAAAGTCGGGCTTTCTCTGAAAAGGAAAACAACACACAAGCAGACCATCCATGCCCAGGCCAGAACCTGTTTCCCTGGTCTGTAGAGCTTGCCTGCTGTGCCTAGCACCCTGAGGAGCTCTGTGTGGCTGCTGGGTGACAAAGCAGTGATGGAATGAACATTACTTTCCTTAAGATTCCTCAGCTTGCTCTTGGATCTCTTCCTTTCTTGGGTTGCCCAGCCTGGTACCCAGGGTCTTACTTCTGATAGACCAAAGGCCATGGGAGTATGCAGGGTGACATGAGATGGCGTGGAAAGGGTGCAGGCAGGGAAGGACAACAGCACAATGGTGATGTCACCAACAGACCTGAGTGGCAGAATGACACTCCAGGCACATCGACCACCTTGCGACCAAGAATCCCACCCAAGTTGGGCGGCAAATTGTGTGCCCAGCCCGTGGCTGGGGCAGCATCTACACACACCATGCTGTGGGGCTTGTACACATTTTCACAGATACATTACTTCTATTTTGTTCATACACAGACACACATAAAGACAACCGCAAAATAGAGGAAGGAAGACCATACCTTTAACTACCCTATCCAGATAGTGAGCTTGGGAGATAAAACACAGGACATTTAAGGTCGGAGCACGCAAGTGCAGCACAGAACGGCCTACCACATAACCAGGCTAGGTGCTGCAGAGGCACGGAGAGCTGTGCCCCACGTTGGGGCCAGGCCTTTGCCATGAGGAAAAAACAGCACAAGGACAAGATGATGCAGGAGAGGGGGAGGGAGAGCAAGCAGGGTCTCCAGGAAGGGCCGCAGCATGTCGACCACTCTGGGATCCAGGGGATGGAGTCGTGATCAGGTAAACAAGACGACAGACAGGTAAAGGAAAGGACAGAGGTGGGGGCTGCAGGAGTGGCCACGCACCTGCTCTGCCTGTCAAGAGTCACCCAGCTTCATGAAAATCTAGGCCTTGCCCCTGTGTGCACCTCAGTAGTAGCTCGCCCCCCACCAGGGGAAGCAACTGCCCTGAGAACAACTGTCAGGGTGGAGGCAGCCTCAGAGGTTGGAATGGAGAACTACACAAAATGCAGATGTCCCTTGCTGTGCCCCTGCAAGAGGGCTGAGCCTGTGGGCAAATGCACACAGCTGGCCAGCTGGCCATTCTGGAATCTCCTGTGTACACACAGCCCACATAAACTTGAACGCAGAATGCCTGGGGCTTTATGTAAGATGCAGCCCTCCTTGTGCATCTTACACAGAATGTGAAACACAGGTCAATGGATGTCACTGGAAAAAATAAAAAAAAAAGAAAACCTAACCAATGTTCAGGGCTTACAAGCTCCAAGGACAAATGGTATATGCTGTGCTTTACAATGCAGGGGTGGTGTTCAAGCCTTGAATTATCTGGTAAACTAAGGCCTTGAGTATTTGTGAGGATGAGTGCTAAACACTGCCCTGGTATACCCGTGCCTCTGCGGGGTGCCTGCCTATGCTCAGAGCAGGGCGGCCTCTTCACCTGCCCCATGAGGCTGCATCAAGGGCCCCCGCTTGCCTCACTCTTTCTTCCCACCACCCTGTGTGCTCCCACAGGGCTGCACAGCTGGCTCTCTTCTCAGGTACCAGAGGCCTTCGGCTGGGTGGTCTGTCCTCAGCTCAACCTCACATATGAATTAGAAGTCCCAAGACATCACTGGGTGTGATTGTATGGCCTGACCCAGAAGCCCCAAGGGTCCTTGAACAATAAGAACATTCTTTATCTCATCATTAAAAAAGTGAATTTTACTTTTTCAATCTTCTGGATAGATACTATTGCTGTCTGTCTGTCTGTCTGTATGTCCATCCCACTTACCTAGCTACCTACCTACCTATGCTTTAAAAGACTGGTATGGGCTGGCCAAATCACTTAGTGGATTAAAGCACCTGCAAGCAGACACAGGGGCTGGGGATTTGATGCCTGGGCCTGCTGTGCCAGCCCCACCACCAGGGCACGCTGAGACAGTAATTGAGATTGGGTGTGGTGGCACATGCCTGTAATCCCAGCTCTTGGGAGCCTGTAAACAGATGGATCACTATGAGTCTGATCTAGTAATGAGACCCTGAACATCCTGTAGAACTTTCCACATATAAAGAGTGGTGGGTAGGAAGCTCTGTTCTTAACTCAGGTGTCCATGTGGTTGGTGTGTCAAGATAAAATAGGCTCTTGAGGGCTGCAAAGCCACATGGAAAATGGCAAGAACCTTAACAGGGCCTGTGAGCACTCTTATCTCTTACACAGGACAGTGGGAAATAAAGTGAAGGAGAGTGGTTCATGAAGAAGGAGTGAATAAACACAGCTGTGGAATGCCAAACACAGGGGCTGCCCATAGGAAAAAATGAAACATAGGGCTTGCCCACATGAAAAACAGCCTAGGAAGCATCTCTAGGTATGGACAAGAGTTCTTTGATTTTTAGTTTATTTGATACCCTGGTGTTAGATATGTGTATCCATTTAATTTTGCAAAATGGTTTCAAGTTTCTTAGATAGCATCTTTCAGGGTGTCAGAGTGCTGCTATCAATGAGCAGGAATCCATGGGACCTCCTAGCCAGGTGGTTCTCTCAGCTCTCAGGTCTGCAGAGTCTCTTGGAAGGTGCTAGTTATAAATTCCTACAATAACCCTGAGCCTCCCAGTAGCAGAGGTAGAGTGACTAGCACCCATGCTGAGAGAGTTCTCTGAAAAGGAAGCATCTTTGGTTGTTTCTAAACTTGGTGGCAGTCTCACAGGTCTGATGGTTAGTGAAGATTAACTCACTGGACAATCTCTGAGAAGATAGGGCTGACTCTAGGGCTTGTGATTTTTGAAGGCCATTTCATTTTTTAAAATCATGTAGTAATAATGATCTCTACTAAATGCAAATATGTTCTTAAACTCTTACAATTGCTTGCTCACTTTGCCAGTCTGCAGGTAGCAACGAAGCCAGTAGGCATGATCAAGGTAGCCTCTGGGCAAATCAACATTATGGATCGCAGGAGATAGGTGAGGACTTTCAAAACTTCAAATCCCGACTGTGCAAATCAAAGGGGACTCCTGTGCTACAAAGAGAGCTCACATTACACTGTGAATTCAAAAGCTGATAATAGCCAGTCAATGCCAGGCCCAAGACAGGTTCGAGAATGGCACAGAGTTTCCTTATCGCTGGCTGTTGAAAATGGAAGTGACAACTGGGTCTCTGAAGTCCAGTTGCATTTATTTATAAAAGGCATATGCAGAGCCTATACTGTTAATGCTGTCAGGCTTGAAAACCTTGACACATGTGCTCTTAAGTGCAACCATTTAAAAATTGGTGGCTTTGGAGTACCAGCTTTGAAGAAAAGAATTTTCTTCCAAGTTTGCATTATGGAAGGAGATTCAGATTTCACTAAATTCTTGCATCTTCACAAAATTTCTGCCTCTTTCTTCTCAGGACCCCAGAAGAGGGTGAGGACAGCACAGCCAACTCTTCCACCAGCCACATTCACTGCTCTCTACTGCACCAATGAGTGCTGAGTTTGTATTACGTTCTTGTCATTCATGTGGGAGCTGGGAACAGTGTGTGTTCCCAGGGCTTCTGGCACACTCTGCGCCTTCAGCACACGGCTGGCTGGTCTGGGAGCGCTTGTCTCCGGCATTTCTATGTCCACCATTATGTTGTGAATTTTCCTCCAGTCACCTGCCTGTTCCAACAAAGCTTCCAAGAGTTTCTTTCAAGATAACCTCACAAGCTTCAGGGTTCCCATCAAGGTTACAGCAAGAAGCCTTCCATTTCTTCCCCTTCAGGAGCCTCAGGTCAATCGTCTACATTAGAGCAGATGAACCAGGAGTCAGTACAGAGAGTGTGGTGATTATAATCACCCAGATGTGGAGACCAGGCACCAAAGAGATTTTCTTGTTAACAGCCCAGACACACTCATGTTCTTCTCTCTTTGGACGAAGGATTAGAGAATAAGTGGCCAAAGGGACCCACCCTGAAGGGAGCCCACGAGTCCAGCAGCTCTGCACTCTGTCATGTGTGCTGCAATGGCCCACTGCCATCAGCAACCGACCCACACTCTGATGGCTTGGGGTAGATCCCTGGAAGTCTTCTCTCTCTCCTTGTCACCATTTGTCCTGATGGATTGCAGCTTCTGAGGGAGAAGTGGGGTTATCACACAAGTGCTGGCATTTCAGGGGTGACTTGTGAGCTCGTGATGAAGAGTTCTCTGATTACAAAAAAGAAACCTGAGCACTAGCGTTCAAACATGGACTAAACACGCCAAAAGATTCTGTGGCTTTTTTTTTTTTTTTTTTTTTTTTTTTATAAATTCCCCTCTTCATGAGGTCTGGTTTTGCTCATTTAAGTAATTGCACCATCTGAGTATTATTTTGATCTCTACTCCAAGAGGAGGCTTTTGTTTAAGAATCAGGATTTATATGATTGGACAGCTTTTGTGAAGTTGAGTAAATAATTCTGTGTATCTGGCATTTTGAACAATCACAGCTTTGGGGTCAAGGTTGGAATTTTATAAATGTAATCAGAAGCTGGCATCACACACACACATGTTTTGAGCCCTCATAGGGATCATCAATTATGAATAAAATCATCATAATCAACATAGAATTAATTCAAAATGCTAGTAATGTTTTGAAACAAACAAGAAAAAAATTACACACCTTTTTAAATTTAACTGTGATTTTTAGATTTTGCTATGGAAATAAGAGGTCAAGCCCTGAACTTAAGGGCTCCATATAATTTCTGGAAAAGACATCCAAAAATAGGCTTTTGAAGACTATGCGATCCTTACCCTTGAGATATAGATTCAAATAACACATCTTACCTTAATGGCTAGACTAGGAAGAGTGAGTTCCATAACGCAAGTAGGACCGTGAGTGTTACAGAGGCAGAGCCAGAGATGAAGAGCTCCGTCCTGCTTCCTCGCTGAGAACAGGCGAGTCAGCTCTAGGCTGACAAGTGCTCAGTTCTTCAGACACAAGGGAGAGGGCTGAAACTTCTCACCCTTGGGGACCACCTTCTGCCCCCTATTCTGTGAGGCACCAGGAGAGAAACTGAGGCCCAAGCAGTCCTGCATGTTCCTCACAGCACTTCCACTCAGACCTTCCTTGCAGATGCAGACACAACTATTCCTAATGTATGGCATAGGTTTTAAATTGAAGTGTTCTAGACGTCTGAAAAAAGACTGTCCTGAAAGGGGATGCCACTCTCAAGTTGTTCCTTCTTCTGAAAACCATCCTCTTCTGAGAAAAACCAACTTGCTTCCATGAAAGATAAGGGAGGAAGATAGAGGTATTTAATTCCTCCCATAATAATCCACTCTGGGAAATGTCTTTGGGGGGTTGGCATTTGTGCGGGACGGCACTGTATAAGGCAACAGCCACCTCCCTTTTGTTTCCACTACTTGGGGGTCCCTGAGTTGGGTGTCACTGATACCATCTCTCCCTCTCCTGTGGGAAATGGCTAGGCTGCAGGCAAGCAGCAGCTGTCTGGAAGTGACCCACTGCATAACAATGACATCTGATAGCAAGAAAAACATTTAACAATTCAAATTTCTAACTTTTCACATCAGCAGTTATTTTCTTTTCCTAAATGACCCTCACAGGGAGTGAATTTCTCTTGAAACATAAGAAAAATACTCCTAGCTATCATCAAAGCAAAATAGCACTTCTGCTCATTTCCATTTCAACAAGAAAAGGGAAGTTGCCCACCATTGTTTCTTTCATTCCCATTCCCCCTTCTCTGCTAGCCTACAGAGCACAGAAGTGTTCTTTCAGCTGAGGTGTTTGGTTTCTTGTGGAGATGCAGCTGGCCACAGTGGAGAGCCACAGAGAAGGTTGCCATGCAGGGAAATAGACAAGGACAAGGGAATGCTCACCAGACAATGAAAGGCGACAGAACTCAGAGCCAAAGTCCTTTCATCTGAACCTTGGGACTAGGCCATCACATCTTCAATGTCCTAGGATGTTTTTCTGTTTCTTAGGACTGTCAACCTCCCTTTTACATCGTGCACACTTGCTCTGATACCTT
Source organism: Ctenomys sociabilis (assembly GCA_004027165.1). NCBI lineage: Eukaryota > Metazoa > Chordata > Mammalia > Rodentia > Ctenomyidae > Ctenomys > Ctenomys sociabilis. Next base: position 66,708 of record PVKA01000658.1, on the reverse strand, counting down.
TCCTATCTGCATGGAAAGACCATCCCTGCACCTCCAAGGGTGAAGAGTTCTTCAACACTGTCAACAGGGTGAGAGCGAGTGGTGGGGCGAAACGCTAAGTTCCTGGGATCAAAATAAACACGCCCTCCTGGAAGCCAGGCCAATGCATACCTCCAAGGCATGAGACCTTGTGGAGCCCTCCTGCGGAGCCCTCCTGTAACCTCTATCACACATTATCCATGACTGGCGAGAGCCCCAAAGTCGCTGGTCATTTGACTCAGATGAGATGTTTTATCTCATGAGTTGATCTAAAGCTTCTGGTGTTTGGTAAAGTAAGCTGAGGGCTCTGAACAAGTAGGAATGAAAAAACAATGTGCTGTGCTCAGGCTCTGACTTTTTTAAAAAAATGGCAATAGGACACCTTCTGAACTGGGAGTCAGAAAGTTCAGCCTGGCCTCAGCCATGGGGAACAGCTTCAAGAGGGCGCCCGGACTGGCAAAGGAGTGCCAGTCCCTGGTGAGGAGCCTCAGGGCAGCAAAAAGGTAGGGTGGCACTGATGCCCAGGGTGGGGGTGGGGGGGCACATCACAGTGGGGCAGCACAGCGCCTCCTGCTGGGGAGCAGAGGGAAGGGCCAACGCCCTTCTCCAGGGAGGGGTGTTGTTAGGTGTGGTGGATGCACTATTAAGAGAAGAACTCAGTGCATCTGGGAAGAAGAAAGGCGCAGCTCCGAGGGTCCAGAGCCTCAGAGGAAATCTAGGCTTTGCCATTTGCAGTTGCAGAACAAAAAGCTGGTGAGAGAAACACCAGGCTGCAATTCCTGCTGCATCTCTGTAAGCTACATGACATTAGCTTCAGGTCTCCATAAGGAGAAAGTAATCCACACCTCTGCACTCTGCCAGGAGGACAGAATAAAGCAGCTCGAGCTCTTTTTTTTAAGCACAGCTCTTGGTGTACAGTAAATCTTCAAAAAAGGAGATGCCATTGCTGTAAAAAATGTAAAGTATTTGGTGGCCATTTATATAGTGATGTTTCTGGGACAGAGATCAAGAGTATGCACTTGTCCTTGGTGGCAAATGGCAAAAGGACAAGGACCAGGACTAAAAGACCCACAAAAAGATAGGAGGTAGCTCCCTTTATTTAAATTCCTTTGTCCTTCGAAAGCTTGCGGGGCTGTCCTTCAGCTCCTGTGGGAGCCACGAGGCCACTGTGGGAGCCCAGGGGCACCTGGAACCTGCCTTCTGTAGCCACGTGCTCACCATCTGACTACAGAGCCTTCCTGGAGAAGATGCCAAGGGAAGAAGTTAAAACACACATCCACAGGCCAGCTGATTTCATAAAGAGCCTTTGGTGAGTGTTCATTCCAGGATAACAAACCAAGAAAAATGTCTGGCTGTGCTTAAAATCAACAAAACCAGCAGGAAAAGCAGAGATGGGGAATGAAGTGATCCATTTGTTTTTAAAGCTGCCAACAGTGCTGCTACAGCAGGGGCCTGTGAGGCGGAGCCAAGTGAAGGGAAGGAGGCACGTGTGTGGGGCAGAAGCTGAGGATGGGAAGGGTGGAATGCATGTGTGCCAATGGCTGGTGGGGAGCTTCTCTGGGCCTCGAGCCTCTGCGGTCACCTACTAGGTCAGTGGGTGAGGTGGCTGGGCTGAGCCAGAGCTATCTCAGAACACAACACAGCTGATGCCGATGGCTGCGTGCACTGAGCCCTGTGCCCTGCCCACAGCCTCCTCGGCTAAGCTCTTATAAGTGGTGAAACTGAGGCTAAGAGAGGTGACAGACTTGGCTGGTGAGGGGTGGCATCCAGCTCCCTCCTGTGCACAGAGCTGTACCATTTGATACCTATCACCAACTAACTGGGGCCCAGGAAATGCAAACTGGGAGGCCTGAGCCAAGAAGTGCTAAATCGAGAATGAACTTAAATCCAAATGGTGTCACCAGATGAAAGGACTTTTGGCCTCTCTCACATGCATTGGGTCCAGGCTGGCCCCAAAAGCCCCACACACATGGCCTGCGGCCGCCATACCAATGGTGCAGTGCTCGCCGTTCCAGCCCACGCTGCACTCGCACTTGCCATCCCGGCAGGTCCCATGCTCGGCACAGCGCGGGTGGCAGGCTCGCTGGTCACACGCTGCCCCCATCCAGCCATCCTCGCAGCGACAGTTGCCCCCCACGCAGACACCATGGCCACCACAGTCCGCAGTGCAGATCTCTGTGGGGAGGGGAAGGAGGGAGGACAGGGAAAGGAGAGAGAAAAGGACAAGATTTGAGCAAGTTCTTCTCAGGCTTCCGTGTATGGATGGCATGCCAGAGGCTTGGGAGACTAAGCTCCATGGATAATGACCCTCTAACAGGAACGGTCCCTGGGCAGAAGCCCACTGGCCACCCATTTCCTCACTGGAACAGGAGCGATCGAAGGGCTCCGCTGTTTGCTTTTTCCCCTTGCCAGCCTTTCTCTGCTGCTGCGCTAGCCACTTCTAAAGGGGACCGGCCCTCCCAACGAATGTGAGAAAAAGTCCAATTTAATTAAGAGCCGGTTATGTGTGAAAATCAAGTGTGAGGAGTTCCTGCTGCCCAGTGAAGGGCTGGCTGGGTGCATGAAGAGCTAGGGTGGCACAGAACTACAGCCTGGACTCTAACGGGATACGGGCGCTCAACCCTTGCACCCTGGACACACTCTGAGTTGTGAGCCAAAACCCACAGTTTATTCCATGCTTTTGCTGAGTTTATTCTCTGTTCTCTAACATGCTGTTTCCTGCCCCGGCTCCAAGAACCATCTCAACAGCTTTCTGATCCAAAAAAAACCAGCCAGCCATGGTGATGGTGGGGGGTGGTCAGGCCACTTCGCGGCCACAGTGCACTTGGCCGGTCCTTCACAAAGGCCCGTCTATGAGACTGGGTGGCACACACAGGGCCCGATTCAGAAGCCTACGGGCTCCAGGCCAGGGATGGCTTTGGGCTCACTGCAGGCAGGGTTGCGGAGGTTCCCAAGTACAGCTGCTCTTGAGGAAAGAGGCTGAGCAGCCGGGTCCGCAGATGTTCTCTGCCAGGCTCTGATGGAGACCCCCCAGACTCAACTCTCAAGCCTTGTGGCCAACAGCCTTCCTATTCATGTGCAAAGCCTAATGCTTTAGATTTCTTTCAGGCTACATTAACTGGCACCTGCATGATATAGCCTTCGCCCACTACTGCTGCCTCATGGTAGCTCTGGCCTAGGAGCTGCTGACATTCTAGCTATTTTGAATAAAGAAAAGAAAATTAGATCTTGGAGGCCCAGACTTTCTTTTCCAACCTAGAAGACATGCATGAAATATTTGAAAACATAAAAAGATATTAAGAACTACCAATCACCCTCCCAAGTACTCCACCTCAGAGATGAGGGGTAGGGTTTCCGACCTGTTTCCTAGGCTGCCCACAGGACAGGGTGCTGCTGTGAGTGGGACAGACATCTCTGGCCTGGAGCAGGGTCCTGGATCGAGGCCAGGAGCATGAGCTCCTGCATGTGCCTCAGGCAGGGGTCTGGCTTGCCCAAGCCGCAGTTCCTGGCCTAGAGTGGGGAGCACCATGGCACTGCTTCACAGCAGCTCTTTGTTCGCCTAGCAAGCTGAGTGAGCACTCACTGAAGCAGACAACACCCAAGGCTGTGGCAAAGATCTAGAACATAGTCCTAAATTGAAGTCTGGACATTGAGCTTTACACTGGGAGCCCAGAGAGGCTTGTACTGTTGGCACCCCCTCAGCCACCGATCTGCTAGGAAGGAGATAAGGTCTCTCTCTCACTGTCAGTTTCCTAATCTATTTCAGGGAAACCTGAAGATGTGTTTGTCCTTCAGGCTTTATGACTGTGGGATTCTGCAATGCACCCCACGTTATGCATGGCCCATTCTTGGGCATGGCCTGCTTGCCCCACCTGCTGAGATGCTGGCAGTGGCTCACTGTGCGATTATTCTCCTGTTCCTTCCCGTCCCACACGGCACGCTACCGTGACTTTCTGTGCCCGCTTTGTTGTCAGGACAGGACATCCTGAGGCCGGGCTCCTTCCTTTGACCACTTCATTCCTGGACCCAGCACAAGCACTGGCATAGAAGATTTTTCCCTAAATAAGACTTGTTTGGTGGTGTTGACACAGGGAGTGCTCACGGTGACAGTAAGGGAAGACACAAAGCATCTCATACCCGAGCTGCTCAGCCAGGCCTGCCCCTTGCTCACCCTAGGGACTAATGAGGGTGCTAAGAGGCCTATGTCCAGGGCCCTCCTAGGAGAAGCTCCCTTCAGAAGTGCCTTAGGTTTTCCTACAGACACAGCATCCATCTCCAGGCCTCAGGCCTCCTTAGGTCCTATCTAAGACATCACCTCTCCTGTACAACAGAAAGGGTAGGGAGCTCTGGGTGATGCTGGAGCTTGAGCTCAGGCTCGAACTGTGCTTTTCTCTGAGAGTTTAGGGAGAGGTCAGTAGTGCTAGTTTGGGCCTATGCCACACTTCCTTCTAGGTGTCAGTGATGGTGTGGAAGTAAACAGCACACAGCGCATGCCCCCGTGCACATTGAGGCGCTTCAGGAGAGACCAGGCTTGGTGCTGATGGGCAGGGGAGGGGCAGCAGCGTGTGTGGCTCTCACAGGAGCCCAGGGCAGAATGCAGGCTTCGTCCTGCTCACCCCGTGGGGCCTTGGGCTTCATGAGCAGGTCCCAGGCATCCATGGGGGCTTGGTTCTAGGACACCCTCACACTAGAGTACAGGGGTTCCCAAGTCCCTTATGTCGAATGGCATAGCTGGTGGTTAACCTACATGACCCTCCTGTGCACATCAAATCCTCTCTAGGTTGCTCACCATCCCTATTCATACAATGTCAATGAAGACACTGTGCTGTGTTATGGTTTAGAATAATAAGAGAAGAAGTCTGTATATTTTTAGTACAGATGGAAAAAATTCTGAGTATTGCTGATCTGCTGCGGGTTTAATCCACAGATGCAGGCCCTTGGATACAAAAGGCAGGCTTGATTCCATCCATCTATCAGCCAACCTGGAGGCAGTGTGGACAGGTGGGAGTAGGACTTGGGATCAGATTGACTCCAAATCTCGTTTCAGCCACTGTGTGACCCACTCCAGTGTTCTGTGTTGTTTTTCTCCTCCCTGAGAGGAGGACAATGACAGCGCCCATGTCAGAGGGTGCTTTGTGCTTGATGGATCGTAGGCATCAACAAATGCTCCCCCTGAAGGGTCTCCCACACATGCCTACACATGCCAGAGACTGTATTTGGAGCTACAAACACAGCGGGCAGGAAAACAAAGCCTTTGTCCCCAAGAGGTTACATTCCAAATAATGTGCAAAGTGATACTGACATTCCAAAGATTATCCAAATGGCCTACAGCCACCAGTCATATCTGTATCTTCTGGATTGCACATAGTGGATTAAAATCATGGGCAGACCTGGGATCTACCCATAGCTTTGCCACTTATTGGCTGAAAAGATCTGCATATGAAAAGTTGCATACAAAGCAATCTACTGAGCTCTGCTTTCCATTTCTGTAAAATGGGCACAATAATTCCCACTTTAATAATCTCTAGGTTTGGTGTGACAATAACTGAGGTCATGTTGCAAGAAGGCCATGTGGGCTGAACTAACACTTACACCAGGTTCTGCAGTTTATAAAGCATACTTCACATACAATTTCTCACATAACCATCACAATAATGTTGCAAGAATATCTGGATCTTATCTATCTTAGAAGGGAGGACACTGAAACCCAGATGATATAAAGACACTCTGCAGGGTCCTGTATGTATTTTCTGCTTTGACAAGCCTCAAAATCATGGAGTACTATAAGACAGGCATTTTTCAGACAAGGAAACTGATCCAGAGACAAAGCAAGGAACCCGCATATAACTCACAGAAGCTTTCCTGCCAGCAGCTCTGTCCTGTCTGCTGCTGGCCCTGCTGTTCTCCTTTGTTACATCCAAGCCAGACCCTGGACACATGTGAGAACCAATGGCATCCTCCCAGCAGAGTTTCCAGACATGCGGTCCCATGCTTCTCATTTGGAGGCTGAGATCTGACCACTAAGGTACCCCACTTATTTGCTGGTCTACACTAGGGTGCCTTGCTGGTGTGAGGTAAAGCTGGCTGGGGCTGGGGTGCCCCCGCTCCCCTTACAAGCTGGTTTGTGAGCTCTAACACATTTTAATGGGAAGGGCCCTGAATTGGGCAAATTTGATGTTTACGGGGTGCTGCGTGGTGGCAGCCCAACATAGGAGCACAGAGGCTGTCCTTGGCATAGGGTCTGAGTGAAAGAGACCGAGGGTGGGGTGGGGACAGAGATACGAATGGACACTTTAAGATTCTGCTTTCTACCTGGCCTCAGGCTGTAGTCCTATTGCCTTTCCTCCCACAAGCAGCTTGATCTCTTATTTTTGTCCTTGAAATACAAGGAACTGCTTTACTTTTCCTTCTCAGATTCTGCTTTAACGTTAAGGCAGACAGAACTTCAGAGTGCTTGGAGCGAGCCAAACGGGGTGATGCTCTGGAAGGCTCTCTCAGGTTCCCTTGCCTTCTGTGTCACAGAAATGCCCCACTTGTGACCCTAGGCCACACTGCTCTCCGAGGCTCAGGTTTCCTTTTTTGTAAATAGGGATGGCATCAACTGCTTGGGAAGGCTGGAGGAACTGCCCTGGCTGGGTTGGCTTTCTGGGTGTTCACTGTGTGCACTGAGGGTCCAAATGGTGACAAGGACACACACTGTTCTGTCCCGACCTCAAGGCTTTTGCATTCTGTCATGGTGGGTGACACAACATAGACCTATTGAGGTAAATGAACGAGTGGGCACGAGCATGCTGCCAGGGGTGGGGCCAGAATGCAATCAGTTGCACATTCCCCGTTTTCTTTTGTAAAACTGGAAATGAAATGCAGCTGTGAGTGTCCTAGGCTGATGTCAGGGGTCAGACGTAAACCGGCTTTTGCAACCTGCTCAAAACAGGACAACATTGATGACTGTGGGGTGATTTTCAAGCAGTAAAAATTAGAACTTTCTGACTGAGGGTGGGAGGGCTGGGCTCTGGGAGGACTCTGGAGGACTAAGGAATACATGAGGCCCAGGGCAAATGCACTTCCGAGCTGACCTCCAGTTTCCCAGCTATCTGGGGAAAATTACTTAATCTCTGAGCTGTAATTCTTCACTCCTAAAATAAGAAGAGTAATGGTGATCCCATACTGCAGGCTAGATGGTGACAATTTAAGGAAATAATGTATAAAAAGCTCCATGCACATCATCTCCTGTATGTGACCCTGGCTGGACCTAGCACGTACAGTATCCGCACAGCTCCACACCATCAAGCAGGAGGCAGCCTCAGAAGAACAAAACATTTACTCTGCTAGTACAAGCCTCAAGGTTGGGTAGGAAGCCCCAGCACTGGCCACCTCAAGGCACCACTATCCCAGACTATCACAACCTAGGTCGAAGCCATTTGTGTTTGTCAACTGTCATTCTTCTTGAAACCAGGCGAAAATCCCCAATTGTCCTAAAATCCTCACTCCAAACCAATGGTGCTCTTGCTTGTGCTGGACAGGGCCTTGCCAATGAATCTGCCAAGAACGTATCAGGCCTCCTTTCACAGGACACCGAGCCCAGCACAGGCACTACCTCCTCACCTCTTCCCTGCCTGGCTGTGGACACATCCTCTGGCTCTAGACTATAAGCCGGCATTCAGCAGGGCCTAGTTTCTTTTTCATCTCAATTCCCTGGCACCTGCACTAGGAATGATGTGGTACAACACAGCTTTCAATAAATATTTGTTGAAAGAACAGATGAATTTTAAAATAGCTCCATGGGAGAGGTGCATGAGAGTTGGCTCAGCTCCATCCCAGAGCCATATTGCAGAAAAGTTATTTTGTCAAATATATTCACACAGGGGTCCAGCCTCATTTGCATCTAAGCTTCTTAAACACCCATCTCTTCCACTCTCTCAGTGTGAGTTCTCTGATAGTGGAAAGTCTCAGGCCTTCCACCCGCTGACACCTCTTCCTCCATGCTGGCGCCCAGCTGCACCTGCTGTCTATGCAAGGAGTTGAGTGCACAAAGAAAACACAGAGAGGACAGAAATAAGAAACACTGGCATGGCTATTGGTAATCAGGCCAAAAAGTGAACACTTCAAGGAGAAGCTGCCCCAGGCTGCTCTCGTTAAATGCTAATCCCCATACAAGCTCAGGTGAAACCTGGGGCCCAGCACAGCTATGTTGTAATTTGTCTGGACTTACTTTACAATCTTATTTGTTAAAATAGCTGGTATAGGTGAAGCTGTGTCTTTCCCCTAAAGGAGATTTATGCATAATTTTTCCATAGAATTTCTTGTACTGTGAAAGGTGTTAAAAGTTGACCCCAGTAGGGAGCAGGCAGAAGCCCTGCCAAGGCTGTGCACACTCTCGAGCCAAGCAAGGGATGGATGGAGGTGCTTCCAAATGCCAGGCATGCAGAGACATACCTGGGGCCTCTAGGGAAGCCTTTTCATATGCCTATAGCTGGCACTAATAGGAATAACAAGCAAACTTTGTCTGTGTTGGTTAGGACCTGAGATTTGGAGCATGACCTTAAGAAACTTAACAGTGAGTTTAAGAACTTACAATGATAGAATTTTCTGTTTCTTCATTAGTTCTCTAAAATCCTGGAGCACTCAAGCCCATGTCAAACTTGTGGGTATTTGAGGCAAAAGGGGGAAATGAGGCAGCTGTACTGTTCTGGGACTGCTGCTGGTGGCACACAAATGCGACCTCATTAAAGTCCTTCCCTGCATCCAGCAGGAATGTGTTCACTCTCACACTGCAGCTGAGGAAACAGCCTGGAGCACTGAAGTGACTTGAGCAAAGGTGCTGAGCTGAAACGAAAGGTGACTATGTTCATCGTGGCCTTTTTGTCTGTCCGTTGTGGGATCATGTTAAAGCAAAACTTTCAGTGTAATCTGACAGTATTTCCTGACCATTAATTGGATATTGAATTATTGCCCCATAGACTATAGTCTCTGGAATCAGTCTGAGTTTCCCTCTGCACCCCAGCCTGACACCTGGTGGATTAAATCCTTCTCATTTTGTTTCTCTGTTTATCTGCCTGTCCATCCACCTCCTCATCTAACTGCCATCCATCCATCTACCACATGTCCCGGGCAAAGCACTTCATCTCTTTGCATCTCAGCTTTCATCTACAGAATAGGGTATAGGAACTGATGCTCCAAACTCGTGTGCTGGCTAAATGAACTCTACATAACAGGCCTAGTGCCAGGCACGTCTATCATACAGTTAATTCAGCATATGGCTACTATACCATATTTAAGTGTAGGAAAGAGTAAGGGGAAAGGAGAGTTTGAAAATAGGGGGAGAGCAAGGAGATATGTGAGGACTGGACCCACAGCATAAGTGGGGAGACAGGGTTAGTGGCAGTTCATTCCCTGCAGCGAGGGATACAGGCAGAGAGACACGTCATTGTGTACTGTGTAGGAACCAGTCATGGTAATGGGAGAAGGACTGGACCAAGGACCTTGGTGTTCTCAGCAGGTAGGAGTCAGGAATCTCCTTGGAACTGACTGGTGGACAGACACAGATACTGAGATGGCCAGCTGAAGCTGGAGGGGCCCAAGAGAGCTGGACCACAAGCATGATGTGATTTTGTATAGGTAAGCTCAGAATCCTGGCTGCGAGATTGGAGATGGTGAATGGTTGGACAGATGCTGAGCTTTGCAAGGTGGGGCGGAACAAAGACAGACAAAGAGCTGTGAGTGACAAAGGAGGAAGTGCTGGTGGTCAGGGCCACGGTAGTGGGCACTGGCAGCAGGCACACCAGAGGCAACTGACTGTGCACGGCGAGGCTGCTTCTGGCCAGGAGAACTCCTTCAGGGAGAGGTGGGACTGAGGGACAGGATAATGAGGAACAGGTTCTGTGGTTACAGTGTAAGAAGCCGCCTCAGGGGTACCATAGACATTTCACATGGGAAAACAGGGTGCAGACAAGAAGATACTCGGCCTGTGTTGTCCTGAAGGCACTGTAAGACAGATACAGCACACTCTTTGGCCCCCTCAGGGCTTCTGCAGTGCAGACTCCATGGTCTAGGCAGTGATGGTGACCCTATGCATGAGTGCTGCACAGGCTGTGGGTGTCATTGAAAGCTCAGTGAGGTTCACCCCACTAGGGTCCCCTCTGATCCATCCCCATGTGTTCAGATACCAGTGTGTTTTCATCTTGGCTCCAGTGATACCTCTGTGAATTTGCACCCATGGCCCAAGCTGGAGGAATCCACTTCTCCTGCATTCCCCATGTTCTCCTGGCAAATCATCCTTCTTCAGCCCTCGAGCCTGCCACCTCAGGTTCACCTCCGCACCCCACCTTCATGAGCCTTACACAGGAAGCCGGTCTTCTGACCATGCTCACATGGTGCCGGTGGTCCAGACAGCACCGGGGAGCTACACAAGGCTTGGCCACTGCACACAGCTCAGAGAGGCCAGGCGAGTGGGGCTCCAGAGGGTCTCTGCTGCATCCTACCTACGCCACACAAGCACTGCCCCCCCTGTGAGCCTCACTTATGCTGTTTATGGGATGGAGATGATGATATCCACCTTCCAGAATTTAAAAGGGGACCTTGAAGCACACCGTGCCCTTACTGTGTATCAGCTGTCCCTGGAGGCTGGGGATCCAAGGATGCTATGCAATTGCGCCTCTCTGCCAGGAACTCAATTCTACCCACGTGTGTAACAGCATGAAGCCAAGCACACTGTCCAAGGCACAGAGGCTAACTGCGGTTCATCTTCTCTCCCATGAGTAAGACCTTTCTATATTTTGAACTAACTGGCATCTCTGAGTATGATGCCTGCCCCCTCTCCAAGTGTAGCACATGAAGTCTTGGGTTTGAGGATGAAGCCAGAAGGTGCAGGAAAGGAATGTCTGACTTCTTTCCAGTAATTAGTCTCCCTTAGACAGAGGCAAAACCCAAGCCACTCTCCTGTGCATTTCTGCCTCCCACCTTCCCTATCACCAGAAGCCAGGGCCACTGCTCCACAGACTGAGACGGCCATGAGCTAATGAGCTTTGGGAGCTCACAGCCTTTCACTGTGTTCAAGGAGCTGGGAGAGCTTTTGAACCAAGCAGAGAAGCGAATTCCAGTATGCTGGTCAGAGCCCAGTGCCATCCTATTACCCATGCCTTTGCAACGCAGCCATGGCAGGGGCAGTGAGTTGCTGCTAGCCATCCTAGTCAGAGGGTCTCTGGCATTCTGATTAGAGGACTTCAAACCTAGCCAGAAGGAGGCCTCCAGATAGGTCCTGACCAGGCCAGATAACAAGCCAGGAAGCACTGGTGAGCAAAGAAGCCAAAGAATACAACAGGATGCCAACCCTTGGCCAGGCTTGGAACCCAAACAAAAGCTCATCACGGGGTGAACCAAAGAGACAGATGACATTAATTCTCTTCCCTAAGACTTTTGTCCATTGCTAAAGGCCCATCCAGCCAGGAGTGCATCTAACTGCTTCCTGGACTACTCTACCTGTGTCTCCAGGTACCATAAACTGTAAGTATATCCCACAGTAAGCCTTCCAAAACTAAGCCCACCACATCAGACCTCTGCTTAGACCTTCGTGTGTCTTTGCATAGACAGGTAACACCCTAGCTCTTGCAAGGCCATTCACACGCTGCGGATGCTGGCCATCCTCTCCTCTTCTGCTTCTGCCTCACTCTCTGCCACAAACACCCTATGATAAACCACTCTGTGCTCCTGGAAGCCCCTGGATTTTTCCTATGTTGGCACATGGGGCAGATCTGTGACTTCTATAGTGGGCTACTATGGGTGCATACCTCCTCCTGCTACCTCTTGTGTGCTCATAGCTAAACTGCATCACTCACCTCAAACCACATATCTTCCAAGAGACCACCAGGATCTAGTTGAAATAACCACTCTTCTTAAACTCTTACAGCACTGCCAGGGATACCATGGCCATGGCACAACCCATGTGGCTCCTGGTAGCGCTACTAGGTAAGATAGGGCTTTACAAACCGGACACATCATTCACTGTCAATATCAGCTCAACTCTTGTTAATGGCCAGTTCATACTTGTGAGGGGACAAATATGAGCTCTGAACTTAAAGATCCCTAGCTTTAAAACATTTTTGGTCAAGCCACCAGATTCTCTGGACCTTCGTTTCCTGGAAACAATGCTACCTGCAATGTCAGAGGCGCATGTACCTGTTGTTTGAATAAATCACAAAGCACATCAGTGGAGTTCTGCACAATGTAAATTTCCCTTCAAAGAGGAGTTATTTTGTAAGCTTACGAGTTATCATCACTACAGTTTGATTCAGGAAGACAACTAGAGATTTTGTACAAGGTATCAAAGCGGGCATCCAAAGAGAAACCTGATTTTGAAGCCCAGTTGCAGGAGGGCTTGGATTTGCATACTGAAGGGCTCTAATTCGGCTAGCAAAACATTGCAGCCTGTCAGGGGAAATTCTACTAAATTACAAAGCTGCCAGTTTCTGCCTCATCAACCTTTAACTCTGGCAATGCTTAGCAGTGTGCCTGATAGACCCAATTCTCCAGCTTTTGCTTAGATGTTAAAAACTGACCATTTTGCTGGCTTGACTGCACTACTGCGCTGCTTCCCAGATCCCTGGGCTCTGCCTCGCCCCCACCCCAACTCCAAGTGCTGCGCCTGTGTCCATCTCTCGGACGTTCATTATTCTGAACTCTGATTCCTAAGCTGTCACTTGCTGCTGGGAGGGGCGCAGGAAAGGCCAAGTGTAGTGGTTGTCATTCCCCAGGTAAGAGTCTAACCCAGAGTTTCCGGCCCTATACTTCTACAGAAATAGCCTGGCTGGCCACTTCCTTTAGATCTTTAATTGGATGTCGCTGCTGTGCTTTCTGGGCTGGAAGGTAAAGCTTCTCAGAGAGGGGACAATCCCAGCTGCACAAACGAGACTTGTAACTGGGGAGAACGCTCAACACTGAATCTAATTTTCTCTCCCATCCATGAGCATAAGACAATTTCTCTGGCATTAGAGCATCTCAGTCTTTCTGTCATTAATAAGAATTAAATTCTGTTCCCTCAAATTTAAATGTAATTATATTTTGCCTCATAAATAAAATTGAATTACCACCTTCAAAATCTAGCACTAAAGCAACTGCTATGTTTGGGGCCTTCTTTCTTTTTTTTTTAATCCTGTTACTTTAAGGTCTTTTTTTTTTTTAGGAATCTGATTCATTTTGCTGTCAATTGTGACCTCATAACACAGCTTTTCAGCTCCTGTCCAGTCATTACCTAACGCTTATTATTTTCCTTTCTTTTTGGTAGAAGAGACTAATCGTTAAAGCTCAGAAGACCTAAGTTTGAATTTTGCAGTGTCTCTGTATGGTAGGACAGAGGCCGGTCGAGCTGAGAAGCCTAAGGAAGAACTTTGATGTCAAGTCTGAAGGGAAATGGTCCCTGTTCACAGAGAAATTTGTAAGCCTAAGTGCTGTTAAGATGTCTAGCAAGCACCATGACTCGGACCCTGCTGTGTTTGTGCTGTGCTTCCCATCACTGTTGGGGGGTGGCCTACCTTCTAGTCAGACGGAGGCAGGACTTCACCAAGAGCTTGTACATGGCACAGCTTGGGCTCTGCCTCTACAGTCCCCTGGCCTGAGTTCCCTCACTCCATAGTACCTGGGAGCCCCCCTCTGATTCCCCTTCAAAGAGCAGCTCACAGATCTCCCTGGTGAGGACCTGCCCATGCTCCATCCTGCCTTTCCTGGCCTGATTCATTGCCTCTGCCCTCATGCTGCCTTTGCCCTCCTGGGCACACACTGATCAGAGCTCAGATCCAGCTGCATGCTTGGCTATCTGAGCAGACTGCGGGGCTCTTCCCCTCAGTGCCTGAAATGGTGCCTGACATGCAGGAATTGCTGGGGGAGTGAGTGGAACAAAAGGTGTGCGGCTCTCCGCTCTCGGGTGGGGGCAGGTCCAGGCCTCTGCAGGATGCTTCTGCTGTGAGGCTCTGGGGATGAAATGCAGGAAAACTGTTGTCCTGTGAAAAGCTGATGCTAACACGTGGCCCTTGTGCTACAAGTCACAGACCTCAGCGTTTGGAGCTCACCTGGCCAGCACATCAATGCATTCTGGCCGGAGAGCCAAACCCAGTGCTGGGAGCTGGGGGAGGAAGTGGTAGAGAAGCTCAGAAAGTGCATGGGCCCAAGCCCTGGAGAGAGGGCAAACCAACTGTTTAGCAGTGAATCTGATCCAGGCCGCTGGCTGTAAATTTTCACTACATAAATGGTCCTCAAACTTCAATTTGTTAGTCTAAAGACTGTGTGGCTCATCTAGATCTAATCAGGCACCCTAAAAATACACACTGATGCTTCATTGTTAAGTGCTTACTGAATGCCAGCCCCCATGCTAGGCGTTTTATGCATACCTATTAAAACTAATTTGGAAACAGCTCTGCATGGCAGGTGTCATTAGCAGTACTCTCTGGATGAGCTGAATCTCGACGACCTAGCCTGGTTCTGCTCCAAGTACCAGGTGACCCTGGCTGAAAGTACTTGCTACCTACAAACCTACACCACTGCCCCTTTACAACACCTCCACCTACTATTCCATGACTCTCAAGTACAATCAAATGATAAGAATCAAAACCACCAACACGAACATTTTACAGGCAGGATCTATGCCATTTGCTGCTTCTGTGAGCCAGCAACCCAGAAGGAAAAAGTGTAGTGAGAGGCAACGAACTAGTATGAGGTCCAGAAAATGGCAGAGAAGGAGTCCAGGGCTTTGCTTTTAGCTGTGCAGACTGTACGGGATGTGGCAGGGCTCTGAGGGAGGGCATCTGTTGGGTGTGTACTGGGTCTTCTGGGCAGAGGCTGCTCCACAGCCCTCTCTGCTGTGTTTGTAGTAGGATCTCCTGCCCTGACTTTGACCCTTGACCACAGGTTCTTCACGCAGGAATCCTGAATGTGCTGATGCATTTGGCCCTGTGCTAGGACTACTACAGAATCTGACCTACAGAGCTCAGTGTGGTGTGTAATACATGCTCAGTTAGTGCAGTGCTTAGGGCTGTAGCACAGATCTCAGCATCTCCTCAAGCGTCACATGGTTAGGCCTTGGTCCCCAGCCCTGAAGGACTGGAGGTGGTGGACCGTTTGGGAGGCGGGCCTTAGCGGAAAAGCCTGGGTTCCTGGGAACATGCCTCAGAAGGGATACTGGGGTCACCTGCCCGGGACTTGGAAAGCGCCAGTGTGGAGCTCATTCAAGGTTTGCTGCTCATAAGCTAAGTCACTCTGGGCATGCCACCCTACTCTGACTCCCTCCTCTGCAGAACAAGAGTCTCTCTTTAGTCAGCATCATGGCTGCAACCCCCAGTGTCACTGTGCTCATCATATTCCCAAATGATCTAGGAAGTGACACTAGGCCCCAAGCTGGGGACTGAGGTGTGTTGGCAGTGAAGGGACAAAGAGTCCATGCTTGTAGGGCCCTGGGAAGGTGTTCCCTTGTCTTAGGTGGCTTGTCAAGAAAGAGGATGGATGGAGCTGCCTTTCAGGAGCTGCCAAGACAAGACTAGAAGCCAAGCTGTGGGAGCCAAGGAGCCAAGCAAACACCTGCACAGAGCCCGGCTTCGCTGCTTCTGCACACCTTGCCGAAGTATGGAGGGGCCTGTCAGCTCACACTTCAGCCCTGCACTGGCTACTGAGTGCAGTACATATTGATGTAAACTGCCTTCATTAAACCCTGCGCTGGGTGCTGAACATGAAGACCCACACCTCAGGGAGGAGACAGTCCTTCCTGGGAGGAGGCGGATGTCAGCCCATTCCTGCTGACCTGCCAGCCCACCGTCAAGGCTGACAGTGAAGCAGCTGCTCAGATGCACCTGCTGGCTGCAGCCCTGAAGAGAGCCCTGGCCGTGGCTTGCCAGCTTCGTGTGCCAGGTAGCAGAGTGCGCCAGTGTGGCCAGAGCTCCATCTCATCCAGGGTCTCGGCTGTACAGACACAGGGATGACCACGTCACCTACTTTTTCTCACCGACTCCTCACAACAGTAAGGAGGGTGCCTGAGGGCTGGACAAGCAGAGCTACTCACATGGTGGGGCAGGCCTTCCTGAACAAGCCCTGCAGTGTGTGCATTCCCCACCTCCTAGAACACATACACAGTCCAGACGATGCCGCCATGCTTGGCTTCATAGGAAAAACTCATTCCTTCCAAAACAGCTTCTATTCAGAAAAGTGCCCTCAGGGGGAAAGTGGCAGAAAGGTATGAAACATTTATTCTGTGACAGACATTGTTCTGTCACTGTTCCATGACAGCCATGCTACAAAACTGACATCATTTAACAATCATAAAACCTGCTGAGAGAGGCACTATTACCTCCATTCCTCAGATAAGTAAACTGATGTTAAGGAAAGTTAAGTTTCCTGTCACTGTCACAAGGCAGAGGAGGGCTGAGGCCAGGCAGGTAATGCCTTCACAGTCAGGATGAGAGGAGAGAGAATACGAAACACTTTCATTTTCTGACTGGTGGCCTCCGGGGGGGGGGGGGAGTGACAGGTAAGGAGAGAGTGTTCTCCGGGGAGCAGGGCAGACACAGTGCTGCAGTGGGAGCCAGACCCACTTCCTCACCTACCAGCGTATCTCAATCCCCACCACCCGGATGCTACGCTCCCATACCTGCCTTCCTTGCCTCTCATGGCCATGGCTGTGTATGTGTGTCCTTGTGAACACAGCTTTTGCTTTGGGACCTCCACAAACATAGTCTGCTACCACTGTTGGGCAGGGGTGCGTTGGTGCAGGCTCACATTCCAGCTTTGTGGCACTCGCAGCACCACTGAGGACCACCATCCATGCTCCTGGGAGGGCGCCTCATCTTGCCTCTTAGTCTCTGTTAATATCAAGCACTGTCACCAATTGCTATTTTGATCAATATCATAACAAGAGCTGACATTTACTGAGCTCAGACCATGGGCCAAATAGCAAGTGCTCTTGTCCAGTCTGGAACAATTCCTATAATAGTCCCAGAAGGCAGGTGCTGCTGTGATCTGTCTGTATCTGTCTGTCTGTCTGTCTGTCTATCTCCTCTCTCCATCTCTCCACCTCTCTCTGGCAGAGATGGACAAACTAACTTGTCTAAAACTGCAGTTAGCGCAGAGTAGCGCAGGTATTGAACTGGGGTCTGTCTGACCCAGGGCTTATTTCCTGCACAAGTTTCTCCTGCTTCCCACATACATTCACATCCATTTTTTTATGTCAGTTATGGGAGTGGTGATGCAGGCCAGAACAGGATGAGATCAACAAACTTATTCAAAGTCCCTTCCAAAGATCCTGCATCTCTTTTTTACAGGACATCCTACGGAACACTTAGAAATCCCACATAGAGTTATATCGGCCTTCTCCAGGCTGTGGAATTTCAGCAGGGATTAACAGTGCAAGGCACAGTTACAGACCTGTCATAAATTAGCTTTGTGGCCACATAATGAACAATGTAAGCCAGCACAACTTTAGAGAACCATTCATTATATTGCTGTAAACAGAGCTATGTAAGAGTTGTTCCCGAGACGCCACACATCTGTGCTCACAATCATGTCTTTACACGAGCTTTGCAAAGTAGGATAAAATCTGGTTCTCGCTTTGTAACAGTGTGGGACAGTGAGGTCAATGATTTAGAGTGAAAAAGTAGAGCTGGTGATTCCATCATTTTCTAGCTGCGGATTCTTTAAAATTCTTTTAGCCTGTGTCTCTTTACCATTTATTTGCTTTCATTTTTCCTGTTTGTGGTCTCCTTGCTCCCTTTTCTGGAAATCAAGTCTACAAGGCAGGGCTTTCTGCTCTTGCTCAGAGAGTCTGCCGTGGCTTGCAGGTGCTCACTGAGCCTGCATGAGCTGACCTTCTGCACACAATGGTGAGCCAGGAGTGGCAAGAACTCCTTTCTCCTGGGGGCTTGTATAGATTCAAGGAGATTACATGTGAACATAAACTACTATGCGTCAGTACCTACTGGTGGCTCATACATGTGCTTGTTTAACCCTCAAGAGGGTTTATGATTGTCACATGACTATACATAGGACACCGGCAGCAGCACCTTTGAACTTCATACATACAGGTCCTGCAGTGAATCAGCAGATCAAAACACATTTAATCATGTGTTCTGTTCATCCATTGATATTTACCAAGCAGCTGCAGTGGGCCAGGCCCATGCTGTGCTCCAGAGCCTGTGCTGTGTGTATACATGAGTGCTACCATCATGGAGCCTATTATCTGTAAGAGCATCTGCCAGAGGGGCAGGTGAGGCTAGATCCCAAAGAACACTAAATCCAACACTGAGCTTAGACTTTATCCTCAAAATGGATGAAATCAAAGAGTGCCGCACCTGGGATAAGAGCCTGCTTCTACCCCTCACTCCTGCAGTTCTTAGACAGGGGCTCTGTTTGCTGCCCTGACTCCAGGGAGAACTATTCCATTGTGACAGTGTTCAGTATAACACACTTATGCTTACAGGTGCCACTATTACTGCTGACAAGGGCACTGTTGTGAATGCAGGCCACCATTATGTGAGGAATAAAATGAAAATGTCATTTTTGGTTCTCTGCCCATCCAAGAAGGAAGGAACAGAAGACTAGGATCCAGGGAAGAAGAAAAGTTCTTAGAGACGTAACAGGTCTGTTGCTGGGTACTCGGGGCAGGGTTGTGCCCCAACTGGGAGCTGATGGGAAGCCTCCACTCCCACCCACCCCGTGACGCCCCTCCTGTCCCCTCATTTACCAACAGAACAGTCATGTCCAGTCCAGCTTGGGTCGCAGCTACAAAGCCCAGTGTCTGGGAGAAAGGTTCCATGGCCTGAGCACTGGTCCAAGCACGTGGCCCTGGGTGACTCGCAGTTGGTGCCTCCCCATCCTACGGTGCAGTGGCACTCGCCTCTCACACATACACCCCGGCCCGAACACGTGGGGTCCATGCAGTCCACTGTGACAAGAAGAAGAGAAGCATGTTAGCGTCTGGCCAGCAGTACAGGCTACCACAAGATGAGGTGCTAGGAGAAAGATGCTGCCTGCCAGTGGAGGCCGCTGCTGTGCTGACGTGCAGGCCCAGGCCACAACTCTGCCGATGACCGGCTGTCTGCCTCTTGGAGGCTTTCTCCTTGCTTGTAAAATGTGCTGAGAAATCCCAACCTCTTGGCTCTTGAGGTGGACAGAGTTCTAATGTAAATCTAGCACCAGCAGAGTACCCAGGGCCTACCTACCCTGCCATAACAGAGGACAGGGCTTGGTGTGTGCACTTCTGTCCCCCACCGCCTAGAACAGTGTGCAGTACATAAGAGGTGCTCAGTAGCATCACCAAACAAATGTTTGTTGCGTGTTACTTAATAATGCAGTTTTATTTGTATGAGCAGAAGACCAAAATGGATTCCTTAATTTAAACAAGAATCTACCTCGCAATTACATTTCACTAGATTTCATCATCTCCAAATCTTTGTGATTGTGAACTTAACATTATTTTCGTGTAGGCTAACACTTCAATAGTTCTTCAGCTGCACACATCCTGACTTTGTGTGCCTTCTCATGTGAGGGAGCTAAGGGGCTGTGGCTCTCAGCCAGGAAGCCAAGAGATGGTCTTTAAGAACCTGACTACTGCCTGCTATGGTGGTACCCGCCTGCAAACCCAGCTCTTGGGAGGCATAGGAGGGAGGGTCGTTGAGAGTTTGAGACCAGCCTGGGTTACAAAGTGAGCTGAGAGCCAGCCTGAACTACAAAGCAAGACCCTGTCCAGAAAAGAAAGAAAAGAAATCTGACTACTCCAAGCACCTCCTATAAGTGGAAACATGCCATATTTGCCTTTCTGTGGCTGATCTATTGTAATTAGCCGAATATTCTTGAGGTTCACCACTGTCATGGCATGTGCAGGAATTTCCTACTTTTAAAGGCCGAGTAGTGTTCGCTGTCTATATACACCACATTTTGTCCTGTGGGCTATCATGTGGCCACGTGGGTTGCTTCCCTGTTTTGGGAACTGTAAATAATGCTGCCATGAACACGGCTGTGCAAATACTGTTCGAGATCCTGGCTCTAATTTACAGGACTATATGCCCAGAAGAATTCCTGGGCCACATGGCCATTCTATTTATAACGCGAGAAAATAATACAGTGCTTTTCAAAGCAGCTCTACTATTTTTGTTTCTACTAATAGTGTGTGAAGGTTCCAATCATCCATGTCCAGAGAGGAATTTGAACATAAATCTATCTGATTCTGAAGGCTGTGATGTTTCTATCAGGGCTGAGTCTCTCAAGTAAAAGCTTTAGTTATGGGGCTCACAAAATTAATGAAGACAGTTAACCTTCCACCAAGCACTGCACTGAATCATAGGTGTAAACAACTACTGAGAATTAACATGTTAATTAACTTGCAGTTCACAGGCAAAGTGTGAATGATAGCAGAGAGAAGACAGAATTGGCAACAGAGGCCAGTTCTCACTCTCGCTCGCCTCTACCCCAATTTTTTTAGGTCTGTCTTTCATACTAAGAAGGGGATTCCATTCACTTTGTATTTGGGAGAGACCACAGCAATGTAGGGCCTACCACCCAGCTATTGGAGAAATGGTGCTGGTAACACTCAGTGAGGGTCCATCTCAGGAGCTCTTGCCAAAGCCCTTTGCTGCAGAGGGAAGAACTCGGCCCTCGGCCCTGAAGGCTTGGACTCTGGGGTTGGAGTGCACAGTGTGCTTGGTCTAGGTCCAGGGTCAGTTTACAAGCCCGCTCCTAGCTTCCCAGATGTAAGACAGGCATGTAA
The DNA here is from genome assembly GCA_004027165.1 of Ctenomys sociabilis. NCBI lineage: Eukaryota > Metazoa > Chordata > Mammalia > Rodentia > Ctenomyidae > Ctenomys > Ctenomys sociabilis. Next base: position 45,956 of record PVKA01000658.1, on the reverse strand, counting down.
ACCCCCATCCCTCAGATTGCCATGAGCACAAATGGCGCTGAAAATACAGAAGGACTTCTTGGTAACCCAAGAAGAGCTGCAAAGAGGTTACTTTTCTACCTGTAGAGTAGTACAACTTGGCAAGCTGTCAGCAGAAGTCCTTTGTAACTCAGACATCATTTTTATTTATTAATTGTATTTTACAACTGAGTATATTTCACTTTGGCCTTAAAGTCTGAGGAGCATGGCCTGGGTGTATAACAGTTATGGACACAAATAGGCAGAGACTGCATGAATGGCAACATTTTGGGGATGTTTAACTTGAGGAGCAGGTTATTAAGGGAGTTCTCTGAATCTTCAGCTTTTCAAAGGAGCTCAACTTAACCTAAGTGATAAATAAGATCAGGAATCAGGTTTGAAGCAAACATTTGGTAAAAGCAGTAATAATCCCAATAGTTGGCATTAACTAGATCACTATGTTTTGCCATTAGCCATTTCACATACACTATCTCATTTAATATGAGCACCACTGTAGGGGGGGCACTGGCCATTGCCACCCCAGCTGAGGAGAGGGAAGTGCAGTGAGGTCGAGGGACTGGCTCGTGACAGCATGGTGGTAGAGGAGAAATTCACATCTGTGTAACTCTTTCTCATTCTATGCCTCTTGCTGTTATCTCTCATAATCTTACTGCTTCAAAGCTGCATGCGTGAGAATATACCTTTGAAATCACATGGCATGCTCTGCAAACAGAAATCTAAACAAAGCACAGGATGAACTGTGGCCATGTGGAGGATTACAAAGGCCAAAGGAAGGCACAGACTCTCCTCTTGCAGTCTCTGGTCACTGTTAAGCAATGGCTAAGGCAGGGTCTGGTGGGGCTCCTGGTAAAATAATAATTACCAAAGTGACAAATCTGCACGGCCTACCTCGGATCTCAGGCCCTCAGTATTATGGCAGCTCTATAGGCTATCAGATAATTCCTTGGGTCCAGAGGGCTGTCCAATCTGACAGGAAAGAACTCAGCACTCCCACCCAGGGGCCTGCAGAGCTGTGTGCAGTTTAGTACTAAGCTTGGAGGTGTAGTGGTCTCTGAGAAGCCCAAGGCACCCTTAACGTCAAACCTATAAATGTACATCCAACAGGCAGGCTCAGGGCACCCAGCGAAAGGCCCTATATCACAGTCCTGTTTGTGATTCCCATGGCAGACAGCCCAGGCACAAAGCAAAGATCGGGAGGCTCTGGAGTGAGCTGAGCCCACCTCCAAATGCTTCATCTCCCCTGTGCAGGTAAAGCGCATGTGGAGTAGGACCCTGCGCCCCAGTCACCCTTGGCTAACGGGCTCAGGTGTCCATCGGAAGACTCTGTTCCACTAATCCTAAACCTGGTGTCATCACCCAGGCCTCTAGGGTGGGAGGGACCCAGGGGTGGGAGGGACCCAGGAGTGGGAGGGACCCAGCAATGGGATCAGGGCTGCTTCCCTCCTTCAAACCCCACCAGGATGGTCTCAGGACTCTAGGAATTTCTGGGAACCACATGGAACTCAAGAGGAACTAACAGGCCTGGGGTGGGACACAGATGATCCAGGAGAAGGAGTGGTCAACAAGGTTGTCTGTGTCGGTTTAGAGAACGGTCTTGCCCAGTTTCCCTTCAGAAGGCGTGCAGTTATAGCTTTGCTGAGTTGGCCATATGAGCCAAAGTTCCTGGCTGAAGCTAAGCCCCTTATCGGGAGGCTAAGGCCTCTCCAAACAGGCTAGAGACACAGCCCTTTTCCATGCTTTGTTCCACATGCTGTGTTCCACATACTTCAGTGGCCACACGAACTAATGTTCAGACTAAGCAGTTTCTCACTTTCCTGGTGAAGTCTAAAGCTTTTTCTCCTCCATCCTTACCCTCAGCCCCTTCTAAGAGGCCTGCTGGTTCAGTTCAAGCCTTAAAAAATATGAGGCAATAAACTTCAGAAGAAGGAAGAGAGAGAGAAAAAAAGAGGCTTGTTAGCTGATGTTTTATAAACACAGTGAAATGCACCAGTGCCAGCACAGAGCCATGGGAGGAGGGGGCAGGTAGTGGGGGAGGAAGGCCTGAGAAAACCCTGGCATAAACACAGGACTATGCAAGCATGCCCCACCAAGGAAGAAAAATAATAAAGGGAATCCATCCCAGATGGCCCTCCTCAGAAAGGAGAGCAGGACTGAAAACATTTCTTTTCAAGCAGATAATGTAAATCAGATTTCTAAACAACATTTTTCCTCCTTGTAAATAACCCTGCATCTCTGGGGCACTGTCCAGTGCCAGTCTGTCTGGGGACAGACACTGCCTCCCTGGCTACACCGTGAGACAGCCCACTGCTTCAATAGGAAGCTGTTGTTTCCCCCTCATCCTCAGGGTCTCGCCCTGGAGGGAAAGCAGACGAAGGTCCTATGCTCTGGATGAGAAGCCAAGTTATTTGGTCACAGGGCTGAAGCTCCTCTCCTCAGGCCACGGAGACCCCATCGAAGCCAAGAGCCCAGCATGTCACAAGGAGACTGCGCTCCTCAGATCCTAATCTTTTCTCATTCCCTATGCTCAGAAGAAAGCCTGTTAACATTCTCTCTCCTACAAGAGAACATGATACTTTACATGGAGGCTCAGTGTTATGTCTCAACTAGACATAGAGGACTAGCCCTGCTTGGGCCCTCCATGCACCCATAAGCTTGGAACCCAAGGTCTATCTATTTCAAAGGGCCTTGGATGCCGTAAGGAGGGTGCAGCACACTTCCATGGCCCCCAGAACAATACTAGTAACACAAGAGCCACATTTATGGAACATTTACTGCATGTCAGACCCTGACATGTTTATATGGGTCATTTAATTTGATACTCATAGTGGCCCTCTGAGGATGATATTCACGTTGAGAGGGTTGAGAGGGAGGGAACTGAGGCTAGTGAGGGGCATTGCTGTGGCTCAGCTATGTATCTGATTCTAGAATGCACATTTTTTTAAGTCCTGGGGACTGAACTCAGAGGCTCCCAAATGCTTGGCAAGCATTCTGACACTGAAACACATCCCCAACCCCTTCTGATTTAATTTTATTCTGAGACAGTCTTATTAAGTTACTCAGGCTTCACATTTGTGACCCTTGTGCCTCAGCCTTCAGAGCATCTGGGATGACAGGAATGTGTCCCTGTGCCCGGTGCAGACAGTGTCCTCCTAAGAGCATCTGTGTGCCTCTGACTGAGATGCCTTGTCCTGTCCAGAGTCCTAGGTGCTGAGGTAGAGGAGCACGAGGAGACACCTGGGCTGAGTCCTGGCCCTGCTCTTCGACCCTGGACATGGCATGGGCCTTCCCTGGGTCTCAGTTGCTTCATTTGTGAAGTACAAATATTCATGTGTCTCACATGGTTAAGCTTTGCATGAAGAAACGTCTGTCATGTTTGCCTCAAATGGTTATTTTCTCCCCTTGGCCTGCTTAGCCACGTGGTTACTTTATGAAGGAGAAAGGCATGTCTCTGAGCACTGACGAGCCACACAGGATCACACGTGTGCACATAGGCACACACACACACACATACACATATGTAGTGCAACAAAGGCAGGCAGAGCATGGAGGTCTACAGCAGACCCCAATGTCAGAAATGCACACAGAAAATGATCAGCTGCCTTCGTGGGGGAGGGTAAAGAACCCAACTCCAAAGCCAGGACCACAGAGGCTGGCTTGGGCAAATCACTGTGTACCCTGGGCTCAGTTTCCCCAACTTGGATGTGAAGATAGATTCATCCCTAGTGGGCTTGGAACTCAGGTGGTTGGTGGCTTCTAGCATGGAAGCTTAGGACATGACAAACATGTGGCGACAGGCCCATGCCCTCTGTGTCTTATCCTCTTTCTCTGAACTTATGTGTGTTACTGAGGACCAAACCCAGAGCCTCACAGCGCTGCCCACTGAACCACACCCCCGCCACTCTGCCTCGGGCTAACCCTGTTGCTGGTGGGCTCCTGGTGTATGGTGGGGTTGCAGGTGGCTGGGGCACCCCACTTGCTGGCTTCCCTCCCCTCACAGTGCTCTGGCTCCCTCGGAGCACAGCTATAGCTGGAGGCCTCACCTTCTTCACAGCTCTCGCCCTTGTAGCCAGGGTTGCAGATGCAGGTGCCCATGATACAGGTGCCATGGTTGCTGCAGGCCACGTCGATGCACTGGTTGGTGGGCACATCGCATTCTGCGCCCTTCCAGCCACTGTGGCATAGGCACCGGCCCTTCAGATACTGGCCATTCCCACTGCAGAGCACGGGGCAGGAGGCTGTGGAGAGAACACAGTGGGTGAGTACCACTCTCCTCCCCTGCCTCTCTGGCTCGGCCCCCAGCCTCGGTGGTTTTCCAGCAACTCCTGTGCAGGCCGATCTTCTATTCTGTTCTGCTGCAGCCTGGCATGCTGGGAGTTGCAGGCGAGGCCCTGCAGACAGAGGACGCTGGACATCACCTGCCCATCCCTTCCATTGCTGATGTGTATGATGCCTTCTGTGAACCAGGACCGGAAGCCCGTGCCTGCGCCTGGCTCCCCCAGTCTATCCTCACACTCTGTCTAACAATGCTCCACTTACCACCTGGCCGGCCTCATTTGCAGCACCCTTGCTGCTGCCTGAACTTAGCAAGCCTCAACTGCCCTGATCTTCACACCTCCACTTCTCTCTGACAGTGTTGCCCCCTTAAAAGAAGTGCTGAGCCCAACTAGGCTAAAGCATTCTCTTTCCAGTATGCAGCTTGGCAGAAAGGGTTCTGTATTCAGCTGTAGGCCACTCTATAAAAGTAAATTATGTTGCATCATTCTGGAAGTACTTGCCAGTCTTACTGAGACACAATGAGGCAACTTTACCAGTGACTCTTAACTCTAAGTGCACATGGGATGATACAGTAATTCTTGTGAGGAGGGATGACTCATCTTTCCACACCGCCTGTGCCAGCCCCCACCTGGCTTCTTCCTTTTTAAAGCACTCAGCAGGTAATCACTGTGCTGCTTATGGCTGCCAGCTCTACTGCCTCCAGCAGAGCCTACTTACATTAGCTAAAATAAGAATCCCCAGAGCAGCATCATGGCACGGCACTTGCGGGAAGCAGCTCCCTTGGCCTCCAAAGCCATCTCTATCTTCCACTCACAGACAACTTCGCTGGCCTCAGCACTCGGGTACAGCACAGCCCGTCTGGGAGCTGTCCTGATCTGGTCCTTGTCCCCTTCCAGTGCTGCTGTGTGCCTCACTGTGGTGCTGCCTACCCACTCATGCACCCCAGAGCATGCTATGGACCCCCAGGGCTGGGGCTTGCAGTGTCACTACCCCAGTCTCAGCAAAGAACTGGGCCTCCACTGGGGCATGAAGCAAACGGCTGATGGAATAAAATGATGAACCAACTAAAAGAGCCCGTTCTGTTGCCCAGGGCAGAACCAAATTCTCAGGACTCATGGTCTTCTTTGGAAGCCCCCCGTTCCTTCTTCCACATGGAAATGAAGCCAAGAATCAGTGTAGGGTTGCAGGTGGGCAGCCTCAAGAGCTCTCAAGTAGTGGTCATCACAGAGGTCAGAGTATTAGGCAGTACTACGGTTATGAGGGATAGGCCAGCGAGTCTCCCAGGTCCCTGCCTGGCATCTGAGCTAAGATGCCCTCTGATCCACAGGTCAGGAGGAAATCACACTCGCATACAGAGAAATTCTGAGGAGGTGTGGCAAGGGCTGGTCAGTGCCCTTCCAGGAAAAGGCAGTTTTTTTTTTTGGCAGGTCCAGGGATTGAACTCAGGCCCTTGTGCTTGCCAGGGAAACTTATTCCACTGAGCCATCTCCCCAGCCCCGAAAGGTAGCTTTTTAAAGGACCCTGTGTCACTGCTCCAGCAAGGGACACAGCACTCATTCTGGCTGCCCTGAGGAAACCCACCCCTCTGGGATTCTACCAACAGACCTTGCTTGGTGGGCTTCTGAGGTATGACCTCAGGAACCTTTTGGGCACAGGGGTGGCCCAGGCTTCTCTGCACCTGCTCTCAGAAGTGAAACCCAAGCTTCCAGAAGGGGCCCTGGACCCTTGAGCTTGCTCACCTCTGCTGCAGTCGGGGCCCAGGAAGCCCAGGAAGCAGTGGCAGGTACCCGAGATGCAGTCACCGTTGCCATAGCAATTGCTGGGGCAGTTATCCACTGATTCTGGGGGAGCAAAGAAAGCGAGAGCTGAAAAGAGAAACTTCTCCATGATACAGGGAGCTCAGAATCCAGCCCAGGTAAGCCAAGACCCTCAGGTCTGAGGGTCTCCTATGGAGAAAGGAACCAGTGTTACTCCAGCTCAGTGGGCTTAAGACAGTGCTGTGTCCACTATATGGAAGCCCATCTCAACCCACACTGGGCAATGCATGAGTCAAATGCTATGAATCCAATTGGTCTCTACAAATGCACTCACTGTAAGCTGTGCAACTAAAACACCACTGGGAGAAAGCTGAACCTGTGAGGAGTGACTAACTTCAGAAGGTGGGCTTCAGGGTGATTTCTGCTGTCTCATAATGGGCCACTATTCCATCAATTTGTTGTCACACAAGACTGCTGGGTATTTGAGGAATGCATTTCCCACCTCTGATCTGCCATCTATCCAAGCAGCTTGCCACGCCCCGCACCACAGGTGCAGTGACACCCTGTGCTGGCCTTCCAGCTTTCTCCTGCACTCTTCTCCTAATTTATCTGCACCCAGAACCCTCAGTGAAGCAGACTTGATCCTAGTCACTCTCATGTTTAAAACCCTGCCAGTGGCCTGCCATCACCCAATGGAAACCCTGCACCCTTTGAAAGGCATACACATCTCTTCCCTGGTCCCTTTACAGTTCCAGAAACTGCTGCCATGCTTATTTATTTATTTATTTATTTATTTATTTATTTACAATGCTCCTTCTCCTAGCCCCTCCTAATGCCATTCACAGTGTCAAGGAGATGCAGCATTAGTTTCAGAAATATTAGAATAAAAACTGAGGTAATGTTTTGTAGCTCTAATTAGAATCTGCTATCTGGAAAATCTCTTCTTTGGAACATCTCATTTCTCAAAAATGCTCAGTAGGAAATAAAACAAAGAAACAACTACACATCAATGTCTCGCCTCACCATTATTAAATCTGACCAGTATTGCGTATTGCTGGGACTTCTTACAGGCCACAGATGATTACATCACAGAGGCAGGACTTGAACCCAGGCCCTTTGATTTCAAGCCCAGTCTCTATTCATGCCACTGTGCTGTCAGGGTCCCACAGGAATTTACTCCAGAGCAAAAGCCAGGGCATGAACAAGGCAGGGCTGTGGGCAGCGAGGCCAGGAGTGAAGGCCTCAGAGGAGCTGACAAAGGGCAGAGAACTCTAGGGCCTTCAGGCCAAGAAAGTTGGGAGAGACACCCAGCCCTTCTTAACAGAGAAAGCACAGAGCTGGAGAGGCAGGGTGACCTCCACAAGGCTGCACAGTGTCAGGGACTTCACCTGTGGCTTAGTACCAATTTTCAGCGGAGACCACTGAGGCTTCTGGGGGGTTTTATTAGGTTTATCAGTAAAGTTTAGATAAATGTAATGACCGCATTCAACACAGAGAATTTGTACCAGTGCATTATGCATCTTGGTTTTTCCTTTCCCATTTCCTTCCCCTCCCTTTAACCCTTCTTCCCCTCCTTATTCAAAAATTTTGATCCCATTTTATCCTTCTAGTCTCATGTTTTTCTTGCCCTTCCTTCTTTTCTCTTCTCTTTGCTGAGTTCCCCCTCTCTTTTTGAACAATGTCTTCCTTTTTCATGCTATCTATTATATGTTTGGGCTCTTATCTATGCTTTCAATTTTTCACCAGAGACAATGCAATATTTATACATGTGTCTGATTTATTTCACTTATGAGAATGGTGTCAAGGTGCATCTACATACCTAGGAATGTCTCAAGTTTATCTTTTTTTATGGCTGAGTATTACTTCATCGTATACTTTACTAAAATGAAATACTACTTCACCCATTCATCAGTTGATGGACCGTCACGCTGTTTCCAAGATTTAGCTATCATAGACTGTGCTGCTCTAAATGTGAGGGCAGATTAACTCACCAAGAGTGAAAAGACAGCCCATAGAGTGGGAACTAAGTTTAGATAGTAGCTCCTCAGACAAAGGAGTACTGTCAAGAACATACAAAAAACTGATGAGGTTGGAGAATCGCTGCAAGTTTGAGGCCAGCCAGGGCTACAAGGTAAGCTCAAGGCCAACCTGAACTTCCTGGAGAAACCCTGCCTCAAAAAGAAACAAAGAAAAAAATCAGATGCCTCCAATTTAAAGACCCAATCCAAAAGTGGGCATCTGAGATGAATAAACACTTCTCAGACGAAGAAATACAAACAGCAAGTAAATGCGTTGTTCAGATTCCTGGGGCAAGAGACACAAAATGAAACAATCTGAGGGCTCTGTTAAAGGAGATGTTTGGCCACAGAAGACCTGTCTTTCTCCTTAAAAAAGGTGCAGGCCGACAGGGAGAGCCTGGGCAGCTGCTTGAGGGAGAGGAGACTGTGGAGTAAGAGGCCCTTTCTGTTTGCACGTCACCCTCTCCTCGCGAGCTCAGTCTGCAATGCAGAGGCGGCTGCCTCTGTAAGAGCCTGCGAGTCTGCAGTTACTCGGAGACCGGACACAGAAGAGGGCGTCAGGAGGGCCGGAGCCAGGTGGGCGACCTCCACGGCGTGGCACCATTCCGGCGGGCTCGAAGCGGTCTGCAGCGAGCAGAGGGGCCCAGGTGCGGGGATGCTGGGAGCGTCGTCCCCGGCGGCCGGCTCCCGGAGTGGACGGCAGCGCAAGCTCACGACTCGTCACCGTGGGCATGATGCGTGGAGGATTGCTATCACCACTTCCCGACGCCCGCTCGGCTGCGGTTGACAAGGCTCGCACACCGCCAGAGCGCTGTGGTGTGCACAGCCGCCACCACGGCTCCAGGCACCAGCCTCACGGTGGCCTACGCCACGGCGCCAGACTGGCCTGGAAGAGTGTGCGATCCTAGGGTGTTTCACTGGATAGTGGCCTCTTAAACGCTGTTTTTAGGAAAACCGTTTTCTGCATGTTTCCTCCTGACCGTTCTTTTGAAAGAATAAGCATTTTGCTGCAGCGTGCAGGAGCACAGGACACAGCGCAGAAGGTGGTGGCAGCTTAGGTCTGTGCTGGGCAGCTGTGGACCCCTGGCCACACCCAGGTCTGTCTGTACCTGAGTCCCCTGGAAGACCTAACTGGCAACTCCAAGTCCACTGTCAAGCCTAGTCCCAGTGCCGCCTCAGAGACAGCTTCCTGGAAATTTTCACGGGCTTAGTTATTCCCGGGGCTCTTTCCTTACCCCTATGAAACTGTCATAGTTTACTTTGTTGACTGTGAACTCGAGTCTAGAAACCTCCTTCATTTTTCTTGTGTTTATTTTGGCATCTAATACACAGCAGGGTCTCAGTAAATGTTTTTTTTTTTTTTTTCTGTCACCAAAAGAATTCAACTGCATGATCTTCCAGGTCCCTCCCAGATCTAAATGCCTATGGTTCAGTCCTTCTGAAAACTAATGGTATAAAATATGCCTCCTAATAAAATTTCTAAAATTGCCAGTCGTTTTTTTTTAACAGGAACAACCACAGATAAGTATTACATACTGTTTGGATTCTGATGTATGAAGCTTGCAAGATACAAACCTGTGCATCACTGTAAAGGGTTAATAGAATTTTGTGCCTTAGCTGTGGGAAATTATTTAAAAAAAAACAAAAAAAAAAACCCCTTGTGTTTCCTGTTATCTACTCTAAGCTCCCTCTCAGCTCAAGGCTGTTCAACAATAAATAAATTCTTGTCAAGGCAGCAAGCTCCCTCCCTAACCATCTCCTGTAATGTCGTCAGCTTAAGATGTATCTTGTAAAACATACGCTTATCCCTAAGCTGTGAAAGACCCTTTAAGTTACGAACAGTTTGCAGCTGTGTCAAATGAATATAGTCTTCTGTTGTTCTGTGCTAGATAACAAACTCGCTTACCAAACTGGATGTGATTTCTGTTATAAATACCCCCCTGCTACCTATGTTTGGGGCCGATCAGCCTTCTCCTGTGTGAGAAAAGGCTGATGGACCTGAGTTCAGTGAGTAAAGAACTCTATTCAAATTTCTATCTGGCTGATCTGGTTCCTATGCTTAGTGACCCACAACAATCACCTGCCCCAAAGCCTTTGCAGTGACAGAGTGAGGAAAGTGTATTTTCTGTGACTAAGTTCAGTTTGGGCTGCTCAGTCTGACAGAATGGAAGCCAGCGAGCTGCAAAACTCGCCCTGGGCTGTTGGTGTCAGGGAAGGCAGGAAGTTTAGGGGCATGAAATCATTGAGAAATGGCAATACGCGCAGCAGAAGGGAGACGACACGTGGAGAGTATCTTCTTCTAATGAAATGTTTATGTACATAGTTTTTCTTCCAGCTCGCAGAAGAATTTCAGCAACTTGGAGTCCGCAGGAGATTCCACAGATAATGGGTCTCCACTGACCAGATACTGCCTGCGAAACCCTAGGGCGGAACTGACACTCCCTGGCCTGGGAGAAGTGTGAACCTTACTGCATAAATCCGTTGTATGTTCCCAATTAGTGTGTGGTGAGTTTCTATGCCACGTACCCCTCCTCCATTGTTCATCGTGTTCACACAGCAGCTGCTTTCATTTAACAGGAGATGTACCTCCATATCTGCTTGGGTTGGAATTAGAAATTCAGCTGCCTATGAATAAGTATGGTGAAAAGGCATGGTGGAAAGCAGGAGCTTCTTTCTCCCAGCTGTTCATTTTCTATTATAGCAATGGGCTTTGGTAGGAAATTTGATTTCAGGAACTTGTTTTTCTTCTGTCAATTTTAGAATGCAGTCCCCAGGCCTGCCATGTCAGGCCCTGCCCTGGGGGTGTGCTGAGATGGCAATTGAGACTGGGCATGGTGGTGTGCACCTGTAATCCCAGCTCTTGGGAGGCTGTAAACAGGTGGACACTGTAAGTCTGATCTAGTTGTGAGACTCTGAACACCCTGTAGACCCTTTCCTAACATACAAAAATTTTTTTTTTAGAATGCAGAGTGAGTTTCTTTGGCTCATTCACTGGACACAGGTTGGGAGTGGGCTGTAGTGTGGCCGCAGAACGCAAGGGCACTGGAAGCACAGAGGGGCATGCGCAGAAGGAAGCAAGGACAGGGTATTCCCTCCCAGAGATGTGAAGCTTAGGGAATCACAGAGGTCTTGGGGCACCCATGGCAGGGTCCATCTGTCTGCTCAGTGCCCCTTATCAGATCCATTAGCCTGAGATTGTGTCAGAGTGAAGGATGGCAACATCCAAAACAGAATCTAGGGTTAAAACCTGTTCCTCCTTCCTGTTCTCTTGTAATGTGCCCAAGCTAATAGGAGCCTGCATTTGTCACCTTCAGGTTTCTTTTTTTAAATGCCAGAACCTTACTCTGTAGAACATCACAAAGGAAGCTGTCATGTCAAGCAGGATAACCAGAGCAGCACATTGCCTGCTGGATCCTGCTTCATGGGGCAGGAATACATATGCCCCCCCTCAAGGAGGGGGCCTTCGTCCCTGCTGGCTCACATGCCATCAACTTCCCTCCTGCCCCCTCTCCTGCTGAGCAGAACCCTCTTTGGTCATGGTGGTATGATGCTGATGACATCACACTGAACACAGGAGGAAGAACACTAAAGACAGGAGGAACAAGTGGTGCAAGAGAGGTCAGGCCACCTCTCCCACCTCATCCTTCTGTTTGGCTCACCTAGCACCCCTTCTCTTATTCCCTGTGATGCGTGTGAGCTCAAGAGGCCTGTGCTCACTACCTGCATCACATTCTTCTGTTCCTGTTGTCTCTCCTCAAGTTGTAGGAATAGATGTCAGAGACACGTGGGGAGTGCTTGGCTGAAAAGCCACAGCACATGGATGGCCTGCAAGCGACTGCCACTGCCACTTCCTCTGACTGCGCTGCAGGAGCCCAGGCGCCAATGCTACATACAGGTGGGACCTGGGCACTGGGATGGCAGCAGAGATGGCTGACACATCACCTGGAGAGCAGCGAGGGAAGCGTACTCTGCACCACTCCTGTTCCTGACACATAGGGACTAGGTTTATTATTAACAACCAAAGTGGGGATGGAAACAAACTAGATAGCACAGCTAGGTTTTCCCTCAAGGGTGAGGAAAGGGTCTAGAAGGAGACCTCTGTTACCCCAGCGGAACTGCAAAGGCACATGTGCACACATTCTAATTTAATTCTCAGGATAACAGAAATGGGCACTTTTACCACATAATGTTACTGTCCCAGAGGAGACTGAGAGCTGAAGTCACTTTCTCAAAGTTGCATGGCAGGTAATGGTGAAGTGGAGAGTAAGCTATATTCTACATGTGGTCCAAGTTGATGCTACACAGCCAGAGCCAAAGGAAGGCTCTGGAGCTTGTGGTCTCATGTGCTGCGTGTCTTTGGATGCCATCTACAAATAACTCTCCTCTTCTGTAGAGTGGAACTAATAACTGCACCCCCTGCAAGAAGTGGTCTGAAGAACAAATGCAATCATGTTGTGGATACGGAGGAGCTGGCCCAGGCCCCAGTAGAGGCGGTCTTTTGGTTTTAAGAAAGGGTCACACATGCCTTCCATTTGTGAAATAAAACAACACACTACCTTGGTCTAAGGAAACCAAACAAGGAAATGCGGTTCCTGAGGGATAAATACACACATATGTGTGCATGCAAAGGACAGAGAAACTCCCTGTGGTGCAAATAGGAAACCAAACAAGCAACATCCTCCATGTGTTGGGGGCAGGGTGTCGTGTGGTGGGGGCAGGGTGTTGGGTAAATTTTCTCCCCAGAGGGAAAAAGCTATCAATGTAAATGAAACTTGTTATCTCCTCACAGCCCCAGCACAGGCAGACTTATGCCAACAGCTGAAAGAACTTGCCTCTCTGTGCACTCCAGATTGGCACTGGGCAAGTGCCAGGTGCTACAAAGCTGTTCTGTGGCCCATGAGGTGTCAGTCCCTGTTGGTACCCCAGCTTTCTCTGCAGATGATAGAAGTCAAAGCTCCCCAGTCTGCAACTGTCTAGGTCAATGCAATGACAAAAATTTGACAAAGCCCATGACAGCCTGGGCCTGAAGCCAATTCTACACTGGCATTTGAACTGGGAGATCTGTTTTCAATCATACCCAGAAGTCTACCAACCACTATTAGGAGCAGTCCCAAGGAGGGGTCTAGGGAAAAGATTGTAGCTTTGATTATACCGGGTCTCATTCTCTGTTAATTATTTCTTTGGGGGAAAACCAAATTTCACCACTAAGAATGTGGGCCCTTGAAGACAGGCATGGCGCTTCGTTCTCTAGAGAGTTCCCTGATTGCAGATACGCAAACTCAAGCACAAAATCCTTGATAGCACAGGCGCACTGATAAGTAGGTGGGGAGATGAGGGGGAAATGGGCGAAGGTGGCAGAGACGTGTGGCACTGTATCACGCTCGAGAGAATGGGTAGCAAGACTTGTCCTGCATCTTGGTCTGTACCGTGCTCAACATGAAGGCAATGAGCAGCAGCTCAGCTCCATAGTGCACACTCGGAGATCATAGCTGGAGCTCACAGTTCACATCTGGCAGCTACATGGGAGAGACCGAAAAGCCAAGCAGGAGCATGTGCTGAGGAGCAACCAGCCGGGCAGGGCCAAGGCCCATGTTCACTTTTCTTTCTGTGATAGCATTTTGCTTTATAGTCCAGCTGACCTTGAACTCATGGCAATCTGCCTGCCTCAACCTCCTGAGTGCTGGGATTCCTCACATGTGCCACCAGACCCGGCATGAAGCCATCTTCACATAAAGAACTGTTGGCAAGACTGGGAATATTGATCAAGGAGTATGTGCTCTATTTAAAATTCCTGAAGGCCACTGTGTGACATGAGAATCAGAATTGTTTGTGGCCCTGAGGGACTAACCTTCCCAGTGTGCAGAGCATACAGTCCTTGGGAAATAGACTTAGGCTGGGAGGAGAAGGAACTCTGCAGTAGGCAGGGCATACCACGTGGTACAGCCTGCTTCTAAGGATGCATCTACCCAAATACTGTCTGTCAACTTCTCAGTGGCAGGAAACGTGGTGTGCAGTGAAAGGTCCCACTCTGGACTCAAGCCAGGTGTTAAGGTCTGTTTGATTTGAAGGATTAAATTAATGGACTAGAGGATCCATCAGGCACTAGCATACTCAGAGAGAGGGCATCTAGCGACTGGTGGGGACTACCAGGGAGGAGCAAAGGTAAGGTGTACAACATGCTCTGAGCAAAATTCAGGGCTCCATGAGCCACCAGGATGCAGAACCCACTTACACTGTACCAGCAAGCTCTGACTCTGCCCTACTGTCACTGCCCACTACCTAATCTTGGTCAAACCCCTCTCATCTTCCATCTACCAAATTCATTACATTTATTAATTGAATGCTTGCTGAGATCTTCTGCGGCTCAGGCAGCTATCTACTGAGTTTCACCTCTATGAGCAATGGAATCAGACCAAGTTTTTGTACTTTGGAAACTAGACAAACAGGTGGAAAAGCTGATAAAACTCTCCACATAGTTAGAGGTTAAGGTGGGAGGAAGATCTTGCTTCAGGGGCGGTTGACCCTGTCACCACCCCTGAGAGGTGCCTCCACAGGCGCTGCTGATCACTGGTCACCTCTCCCGGGCAGCTGGATGCCCAGAAGCTGAGGGCAGCTGCTGGCTTTCCAGGGGCTGCTGCATGTGTGCTTCCTGGTGCCCCTCAAGGCACACGTGGGAAGCCGCTGAGACACGAGCCCAGTGGCGGCCACCGGTAAGCACCTCGCTGCCAGAGCACAGGCTCTCAGAGGGGAGGAGAGCAAGAGTGCTCAGTACTCAGACAGGCTTTCCTGTATGCAATCCTTTGCTCACAGCTGCTTCTGAGTCACAGTGCTCTGTCCAATGCTGGAGCAGCCAGGTGCAGGTAGACCAGGGAGGCCACCTTATTGTTGCCCCTGACCCAAGAAAAGTCCATCCACACACCAAATGCTCACACGGCCTGGTGTATGCAGGTGCTGGACAAGCCAGAATTAGCCAGCTTTCTACTGCCCATAGTGCAGTGCATCCACAGGCACAACAGGACAACTGGACAGGATGAGCACTTGGGTTGACAACAAGCACTTGTGCATCTCACAGTAGCTCG
This sequence comes from Ctenomys sociabilis, assembly GCA_004027165.1. Taxonomy (NCBI): domain Eukaryota; kingdom Metazoa; phylum Chordata; class Mammalia; order Rodentia; family Ctenomyidae; genus Ctenomys; species Ctenomys sociabilis. The sequence continues at coordinate 30,809 of PVKA01000658.1, read as the reverse complement.
TGGGCAGGACTTTGTTCCCAACACAAGGAAGTGAAGGAATCTGGCATGGTAGGTGTGCCAATCACCCGCACTGGGTCGCTACAGCTTGAACACACACGGACATACACTGATGTCAATTAAAAATTAAAAAGATAGTTTTAAAATTGAGAACCTTGCAGTTGGGGGGGTGGAAAAGCCAAAAGTTAGGATGGAAAGAAAGGGCCAGGCAGGTCATCATGGCCAAGGAGGAACCAGCACTCAGGGGAAGTATGTTGAATGGCCAGGAAGCTCATGTATCAGCTGGGCTCAGTGCTCAGGGACAGCACCTGAGAGAGACGGAATGGCAGGGCGGCAGCCAGCCACGTCCAGGGAAGAGAAGGATGGGCGCTCCCAAGGCTGCCAGACTCCTCCAGGCCCACCTTAGTCCCACACCATAGTGCCCTTTCTGATGACCTCACTGCCACCTGGTCTTTCTCAAGGCCTCCTGAGCATGACTCTGCTCCTGGCAACTTTAAGAAGCCACCTCATCCGGATTACTGTACTGGCGGGCCACAGGCTTTGGTGGTGACTGATAAGTACAGAATTGAGGGCTTTTAAAGGATTTCCAAGTACAAATATATTTGACACCTACAAATAAAGGACCATGTTCCTTCATGCAGGATGCTATGAGGTGTGTCTCGTGTATAGGAAGAAAAGATGCTTCTATTAGTCCCCATTTTAGAGGTGAGAACACGGAGGCACAGAGAAGTTGCCAAGTCCCTGCTGCCAATACGTTGGGGCTGGCGTTTTAGCCTGGACTTCTAGCCCTCCCTGGTCCAGTGACTCTTCCACTGCCCTACAACCCAATTACAAAAATTTCCAGCCCAATTACAAAAATGAGAACCCGCTATCCAACTCCTACCAGTGAATCAGGACTACACAGACAATGCTGCAGGGGCCAGGACATTCTCACCATACCTGTTCTGTCTTGTTCACTGAAGTTCTATTTTTAAAACTGGCCTACCAACCAGCATTCAAAATGCAACTGTATCATACTTAAGGCAGTATTACTGATTCACTTATCCATTGACCATTCATTTAAACAATCCTACTCTAGTTTTTTTTTTTTTTTTTTTTTTTTTGGTAGAACTGGGGATTGAACTCAGGCCCTTGCACTTGCCAGGGAAGCACTTATTCCACTGAGCCATCTCGCCAGCCCGAATCCTACTCTCTAGGAGCAGTGGGAAAGCTGCTCTCTGCAGGTAGGCAGGCAGGGAGGGTCTGAATTCCAACTGTGTTATTTCTGAGCGTGAGGCGGAGAGAGAATCACTGCATCTGAACATCAATTTCTTCTTCAGTGAAATCAGAAACCACTTACCTAATGCCACACAGACGCATCCAGCATATAAAAGGTTCTTAGGAAATAGTGGTTTCCTCCTGCATAATTGCAGTGATTTTAAAACTTTGGCTTGTATCAAGCAGCTGAAAGCTTGTTAAAGCCCAGATTGTTGGGTGCCACACCCAGAGCTTTTGATTTAATTGGTCTGGGTGGGTCTCAGGTGCTGCTGATGGCTTGGGAGTCAGCACCATTTTGAGAATCACCAGTCTGGAAGAAAGACCAGGATTCCATACACAGTCTATAAAGACAAGCCAGAAGAGCAGAAAGAACTCACTGTACCTAAAGACAAAGAATTGTGGACCAGCTCCAAGAGGGGGGCTAGGTCTTCAGGAGGTGGTGTGCACAGCTCTTAGAGAACAGGCAGCCTTTTGAAATGCAAAGCAACTCTGGGCAGGAGGGGCGTGGAGCAAGTGCCAGATCCAGAGCAATCATTTCTCCACTTCCACGTGGTAACCTCCTAGTCATCATGCCAACTTCACGTCAGACCTGTCTTTGGGACAAATTACTTGAGAGATCACTTTTTAAAAAGCTCAACCCAGCTGCTGGCTAGAGAGTTCTGTCTAATGAGCATCGCTTTGTATTGAATTATCCCATGATGACAGGACAGTGCTGGAAGGGCGCAGGCTCCATGGAGGGGTGGGTGTGGGGGTTAGGAGAGGCTGCTCATGGCTCTGACCACTCGTCCACCTACACACAACGCTGCCTGCACTGCACACAGAACACCAAGTCCCCCTCACCTCCCTCCTAAGTCAGCATGGTTAGGTCCGAAAGCACACAGAACTATGTAAAAATGACCCACCTAGCTGTAAGTTAAAACCTCTCCACTGGCCTGGACTTCACTTAGGAAATGGAATGCATGGTCACCGCTGGGCCTGACCTGGCCTGTGCATTCTGTGTGACCCTCTCCAGCCCCGTCTGTCAGTCTGTCTTCTAGGAGCTGAGTCTCTCCAGTACACCATTCCTTCTCTGGAGTTGGTATCACAATTAGGGTCCCTGTGAACACTTCTGTCTGCACAGCGATTTCGATAATTGAATTATTGCCAGAATTTTTAAGCAAAGGATTTCAGGGAAGAAGTTTTATTTTGACAGGAACACTTGGGAAACCCAGTAGGGTGGCAGTCTCAATAGGGGTCTCAGTCCTGTGGCTTGCCACCAGCCTCAGCAACTTCCTGCACAGTGCTACCTCCTGGACCTCTCAGTGTGCCAGCAGGGTTGCAGGCAGAGTCCTCCTCACACTGCTTACTCGAGTGCTGCCTGTAGGATGGTGCCTCTCTCTCTCTCTCTCTCTCTCTCTCTCTCTCTCTCTCTCTCACACACACACACACCCTCTGCCCCCTGTCTGATTTGAATTTTTGAGCCATTTTTTTTCTCCTCTCTCTCTCTCTTTTGTATTTTTGAGACCAGGTTGCCTTGTGCAGTTCAGGCTGGCCTTGAGCTCACTTTGTAAGCCCAGGATAACCTTGAATTCAAAACAAGCCTCCTGCCTCAACCTCCCTAATGCTGTGATTACAGGTGCACACAACCACATGTGGCTGAGCCATTTATCTTCTGAATGAGGAGACAGGTTAGTGGCATAAGTGCCTATTGGCAAGCGCAAGGTCCTCAGTCAGATTCCTGGCCTCAAAAAAATCATTTAAAATAGAAATTCAATGTTACTCTGAAACAGTGATTCGACATAATCATCTTTTCCAGATCAAAATTATTTAAATGTATACTTCTTGAAATCAAGACCGTGTCTATATAACTCAGTATCATCTCCAGGACTCTAGGACACAGAGGGTAGAACAAACCCACATTTCTGGTCCAGGGCCCGGGTCTAGTAGTACCTCCTTCAGGCTGCAGGTGGGGCTGCAGCTCAGTGCGAATGTGCGCATGCGAAACCTTCGAAGCCTTGGCTTCCATCCCCAACAAAACCAAAGCCAGCAAAAAGCCCACTATACCCTGGGCTGCCAGCACCCGAGCCACACCCCTCCGTGAAGGAGCCAAGACCCGCCAGGGCCCCTTTCCACCCTGGTTTCCCCTTAGCCACCTGCCTATCCTTCCCTCATCTCAATTATAACCATCAACATAAATGGACCCAACTGCAACATCACCTCTGCGGTGCTGCCTGTTCCAGCTCCCAGAGCCAGACCTGTCTCATCCGCTTCCTAATGGCAGTTTACTCCCCTCACTCACTTATCACGACAGCTTTTGCTTTGTAGTCTAGTTATTTACGACTATTCCTGTTTTCCCCAAAGTAGACAGCAAACTCCTCAAAAGCCAGGACCCATTTCTAGTTCTGTCTCTTATCTGTGCCGCCCCGTGACTGACACACCGCTCTGTCTAGCATGGCTGTCGGGCGGCACTCAGCAAATAGCAAATGACAAGGGGCAATGTGCGCTTGGTTTCGCGTCCCTCAATTGTGTTCAGCTTCAAATGCTATGCTGGGCTCCTTCTCAGCTGCACAGAGTTCCCTCCCTCCCTCTCCCTCTTTTGAATTTCGTGCTTATAAATTTTTCCAGGCTCCTTCTCTGGGGCTCGGACTGACTGACTGCTTCTTTTCTTCTTTCCCTCCCTCCCTTCCTCCTTCCTTCTTTCCCTTCCATCTGTCCTTTTCTCCTTCCCTTCCCTTTTCCTCTCTCCCTCCCTTTCTTTCCTCCTCCTTTCCCTTCTACCTGTCCTTCCTTTCTCCTTCCCTTCTCCCCATCCCTTCCTCCTTCCTTCTTTACCTTTCATCTGTCCTTTTCTCCTTCCCCTTCTCCTCTTTCCCTCCCTCCTACTTCCTCCCCCTTCCTTCATTTCCCTTCTGCCTGTCCTTTCTTTCTCCTTCCTTCCCTCCCCCACCCTCCTTTTCCTCCCTCCCTTCCTTCTCCTCTTCCTCTCTTTTGAATTTCACTTTTATAGACCTACTGCTGCTTATTCACACCTCTTCCTCTGGGCCTGCTATTCAACTAAACACAGCACTGGGCCCTCTTCTCCCCTAACGGCACTGACAGGTATTGGGGTCACGTGGGGTGGTAGCATTTTGCAGGGTCCTGATTCTTTTCTCTAGCAAGAGCTAACAAGATGGCTTCTATAAATTATACCCTTGAATTATTTCTATCAGGATATAACACTATAAATTGATTAGTGAGATGAATAAATTCCCTGGCTCTGATGGATTTCTCTTTACAATAATTATAATATGTATGGGTCAGTTGTACACGGACTTGAACAATATTTCTTTCTTGCTTACCTAGTGGGTAATAGTCAGCGTTAATAACTTGGGTCTGTATGTATGGGCCAGAGGCCAAGTTCAACTCCTGCTTGACACCAAATCCTATTAGAGATCATGGTAATGCGATTATATGTCCCAGTTAAATATTTTGTAGCTACTATAGTCACCTAGATAGATCGTTCCCTCAGTCTCCAGGCAGAAACTGCCCAGTGGCACAAGTGATAGCTACCTATCTTACAAGGAAAGGAGGAACAGCTGCTGTTGTGAAAAGTTTATACACCCTCTTGGCCAGTCTGCTTCCTATGCACAGCAGGATTTGAGGCACCGCTGGGCTGGGTTACAGCACAAGTGCCAGCCCTGCCCAAAGAAAAAGACTGGCCTGCCCATGCCAGGGTCTCTCCTCAGAGAGGGTGAGAAGGCCTCTGGCTCCCACATGCAGTTGTCAAGGCTCCTGTTTCCCCTCGAGCACTAGACCACAGGCCAGCAGACCAGCCCTCCAGCCAGGTCTTTGGTCCTTGCGCTTCCCTGCTGGCTGGCATGTGAGCGCCAAGCTGGGTGGTCAGCTGGAGTCCTGTCCCTCTTGCTTAGTCCCTATATTGGTCAGTTTTCCCATTTGGGGGACAAAATGCTTGACACAAATTAAAGGAGGACAGGTTTAATTTGGCTTATGGTTTCAGAGACTGCAGTCCATGCCAGGCAGGACCTAAAGAGGACCATCATTGTGGAGCAGCATGGCAGACAAGGAGATTACTTCATGTATACAGCAAGGGGAATAGTATCTGAGAGAGAGAAATTCTCCCAAGGTGCACCCCACAGGACCCCACTTTCTCCATCTGAGCTCCACTTCCCAACAACATGTTCGGCTTTCACCGCTGGGGGATCAACCATGGATGGGTACAGTGCCAACCCATCTCATGTTCTGTAGTCAGCTGACCCAGCTGAACTGACAATTAAGATGGCCTGGTACAGTGCTTCACCAAGACTCTGAAGCTGCAGTTCCTCCGACTGGAGCCTGTCACTGACATGGTTAGCATTACACAGACGCACCTCAAAGTCCACAGCCAAGTGGGGACTCTGCCATGAGGCAGGCCTGGGTCTGGGCTCCTAGCTCTGGCTCTCGTGAGCTGTGTAAGCCGGGGCAGATGGCTCTGAATTTTGATTTCCTTGCTCACTTACCTCCGGGGGGTTGCAGAGATAAATGAGACAACACATAGAAAGCGCTCAGTGGGGCTTACAGTAAGTAGTCAGTGCTAGGGAAAAGGATGCCAGAGCAAACAGAGCAAAGCCATCTGGGAACACCATGTCAGGCTGTGTGGCATAACAGGAGGAACACAGGCTTTCAGCACATCCCTGGAGGTTGAGCACTTCCTGCATGATCCTGAGCAAGGCTCCTCATCACTAAAGCACCTGGCCATCTGTTAATATTACAGTATCAGAGCCGGTGATATAGCTCAGTGGACTAAGTGCCTGATTAGGCAAGTGCAGGGACTGGCATTTGAGTCCCTGGCACCACACGGTGCAGCAGTCCTGACCCTTGGGCACACTGAGCTGGCCACAGAGTCTATGAGTGCTGGTTCATGACTGTAATCCCAGTGCTGGGGAGGCTGAAGATAGGATCAGTGTGAGTCCGAGCTGTGTAGTGAGACCCTGTAACAACCAAATACATTTTTAAAAAAATTATAGTACCAGGGTCCTGAGAGATAGCTCAGTGGCATAAGTACCTGCTTGGCAAATGCAAGGCCCTCAGTTTAATTCCCAGTACCAAAAATACACACACACACACACACACACACACACACACACAGTATCAGAGCCGGGGTCCTGCAGAGGGGCTCGCAGGTGTCCTGGGAGGGCCTCTGCTTGCTCCTCCTCCGCCATAGCTCCCAATGCACCTTGTGCTCAGGCACGCGTGCTTTATGTGGACAGGACCTGACTATTGGCCTGGAAAAGCAGCAATCAACACACAGCCCTGGCTGGCATTGGGACATGGCTGAGTCCCCATGCGACTATGTTTCTACTATGCCAGGACATCTCATGTAGGCAAGGGCTGCCGAAGTCTCCTTATAGCTCTGTCCTCCCCCATTGATAATATTCTGTTCTGTGAAAGACAAGGGTCAATGGTTTGCGCCCAGTCCTTGGAACTGCTGGTGCCTCTGCTATGAGTTCTTGTCCTACTGCTGATATCTGACATCCTTCCCCTGCCTCTGCCCATGTGCAGCACCCATGGCAAGAAAGACTGTTCTGAGGACAGGGTCCTTTCCACCTGAGGGCATGGGTGGGCCCCATAGCCCTCATAGCCATGGAGACCCTGCACACAGGGTCTCAGGTCCTGCCCACTGTTTGCTTGAGTTGAAGTCTGGGGTTGGGGTCAGGGCTGGGCCCACTGGATCTTGAGGTTTCTATAGAATATCTGAGAGAGCAGGAAAACAGTCGCACCCCTCCAGGGGACAGACTGCTCCCTGCTGGGTGGCTTGACACTGAGCCTTGTCCCTGTTCGGGCTGTGTTCTGCCTGTGGTAGCTGCTGCCCTTGAGGCTGCACTGTCTGCCATCCTGGGCAGCTGGCCAGTGTTCCAGAGGATGCAGGTCTGTGCCCAGCCACAGAAATTAGGCCACTGCTGCTTGGGACACCAGAGAGCTGGCGAGCACAGCCTCTGACTTTCGGGGACTTGGGAGCAACAACTTAATTAATGATGGGAATGGAACCCTTCTTCCCTCTAAGACCTCAGGGAAATCTCAACCTTCACACTTAGCTACCAGGACAGCAAACTGAGAAGAAGACCTGGCAGAGGGCACTTGTGAAGAATCCTGTGACAGTCAGGGAGGGCTAGAATATTCAGCCTCACTTCCCACCTGTGCCCCACAGACTTCTAGTGCAGGTTCAATTTTTAATAATAAAGCAGTGAGGCAGCTACATTAATAGCTATCACATTTTGAGTCCTACTGTGTGCTGGAAACTGTAGTAAGTACATTAATTCCATGCTTTTTTTTTTTTTTTTTTTTTTGCGGAACCAGGGATTGAACTCAGGCCCTTGGGCTTGCCAGAAGCACTTATTCTATTGAGTCATCTCCCCAACAAATTCTATGCTTAATCATAGCATTATGAGTCAAGTGTCAGTGTCCCAATTTTTCAGATGAGGAAATAAAAGCCTAGAGAAGTAAAACAGCTTGTTCAAGATCACAGACCTAGCTGAGCACGGTGGCACATGCCTATAATCTCAGTACTCCCTAGGCTGAGGCAGGAGGAGTGCCATGAGGTCGAGGCCAGCCTGAACTACATTACAAGACTCTATCTTATCCCCCTCCTTGGCAAACAAATGAACAAAAAGATTGCAGAGCCAAGAACTCCCAGGCCACTCAAAGTAGTTATCAGAAACAGACTACAGTCTGGGTGCAAGGGGTTGAAGGAATTCCCTGCTCACTTCTATGCATCTTTAGCACACTGCCCCAGCTTCCTGAGCACTCATGAGAACTTGTACACAGCCGGTGGTCTCTAGGGCAGTCTCTTCCATGGCAACACAGACTGGAGAGCCAGCGTGGAGTTGCAGCCCTGCTGAGCCTCAGATTCTAGCTCATGGCTTGGCAGTCGGCTGAGAGAAAAGGAAGCTACAGCCTTTTACCTCCGCTCTCATACTTCCAGGGGAACCAGATTTCAGTAAGTGACTGCAGTGAGTGAAGGGTTAAGCACAGAGAAGAAAGCAAACTGCAGGATGCTTCAAGGCTGTCCTAGGGTCTAGGCAAGTTTTCTGAGCAGAGAGGCACAGGGAACCCTTGCAAAAAAGAACAGTGCCACCAGAATGCAGGCTGCACAGAAGGCCTAGGATGTAGGATGTGTAGCAGACTCAGGGCTTGAAAAGGCAGTAGGCTGGCAGGTACTGGGAAAGGGAGGCTTTGCAGAGCTGCAAGGACCTTTTGTAAATGGTCCTCTCAGAAGAACCATTTGGTTCAGCTCTCTGAAAATGACCGTGATCAGGCTGGCTGGAAGCACAAGCCTGGGCCTCAGCTAGGCAAGATGATCCTGCTGTGGGATCCAGACCAAAAGTACAACTGTAGTAAAATAAAATGCACCTACTGCACGCAAGGCAGAAGGCCCGTACACTGCAGTGATTCACTTAGTTCTCCTGAGGCTTGGGAGGAGGGGAACTTCTCCAAGTCTAAAAGCTGGTGGCTGCAGACCTGGACAGGAACCCATGCTTCGCATTCCCGGCCCTGCCCCGACACCCAGCAGCTTCCTGTCCTCCTGAATTTTTCTTCTGTGGTTTTCTTTCTTCCTGACCACATCCTCCAGTGCCGCTTTGTTCATCCAAGGCTGCAGTGATCCTCACTGTGGACCTCCTCAAATTCCGCTGCAGTTCACCTTACACAGCAGGGCCAGCTGCCTTCAGTGCTGCCAGTCAGGCTCTGAGGTGCTCCTGAAGGACGAGGACCTTGGGGTGGCACTGCTTTGTCTCCCCTAGGGAGCAGCACAGCTCTGTGTGTGCATGCACATGTGTGTTTCAGTTCTAATACACACAGGTTTTAATTGATTTGATCTTAATCAGAATTAATAGAGTTAGGCATAGAAAGGTAAAAATCTGTATTTAGACAACTGTGATCTTTGTAACCATAGGAAACACATAAGAAAGGGGACTTTGGAAAAATAATCATACTGACATTTTCTGAACACACAGCGTGGCACCTGGCCCACACACTGGGTGTGTGTTAAATCAATGTGTAATCCTCATTGCAAGGACGTCCAGTGATTATTCCTATTGTCCTGTTATTGTGGCCAACAAGACAGCATCATAACATGGCTAACAAGAGGTGTGGCGGGGGGGAATTTGAACCTACATACCCAGGCTCAGAACTTGTCCTCTGGACCATTAGCACAGCAGACAGAAGCCTCTACATGGTCTACCTGCCTTAGTCTTCACACATCCTGAGCTTAGGGTTTCCTGGATAATAAAGGCTAAGGAGGACGAACCCTTAGTGGAGGGAAATCGTCATGTGCCCACACGGAGGAAGGTTGAGTGTAGAACACTCCTCCAATAAGCCATCCAGGCTGGGCTCAGTGAGGCAGCAGACGGAACAGGAAGCCGCCTGGTCTCCCTGGGGTCTCTACTGTGACTTCCAAGGATCACTTCCAATATCCTTTCTTTCTTGGCCTTTGTGGGCATTAAACTGTTTGCCCCTACATCAAAGTAATATTACACAATAGTTTAAAGTAAAAAAATACTGTAATGGCAAAAAAGAGTAGTTCTCTGCCATAGTCCCAACCTGAGCACCACCACACTCAACTCTTGCTAGTTGTTCTAGAAGCCACTTTGGCATGGACGGTGCTCTACTTACTGAGGGTGACATCCCGACTAACCTATCATAAGTGGAGGATGCACTGGATACACTCCACCTAGCTGAACAGCACCACACCTTGGCAACACGGCATGCCACAGATGGAGTGCTAGCTCCGCACTGCGTACTGTTAAACCCCAAAATGCACAGTTTCTGCTGGATGCAGATGGCTTACTGTAAAGTTGAAAAGCGTTCACATACTTATAAATGGATGTCCATAATTCTAAGCAATATGATCACACAGATTTTTCTTCACTGACATTTGATGTTATTTACTACTCCTGCCCATTAAGTTATCTGCTACTGCTGAGCAGTATCATTTAGTGGAATAGCATTGTTCTTACTAAATTCCTGCGTTTCTGTTGAGTCTGCCCAAACTGTTCAAGGGAGCTATAACGGCTCTCAGATACAGGATTTTCCCTATGACCACACACACTAGGTCATCAGTTAGATCCAAGCCTGCGGCCCTCTTTGCTGGGGTTCCAAGCCCTGCCACAGTGTGGTCAGCAACTCTGCCGCACATGCTGGGGCATCTCACCTCCTTCCTTCTCAGATCCCTTCTGCTCTGGGCCCCTTCTTGGGTTACTTTATTATGTGGGTGGAGTACAGCTTCCAAGAGCTTTCTGAGAGAAGGCAAATAGGAGGTATGATCTTAGGACTTCTGCATGGCTGGGAATGCTGCTTCTTTATTCTCCTAGATTTGGATGACAATTTGGTATGACATTTTATAAGCTAGAAATAATTTTCCTTCTGAATTTTTCAAGTCATTGTCTTCAAGCTTCTCATAGCTATTGTTAAATTTGCAGGTATCTGTTTTCTCTTTCCCTGTTTTCTTTTTTTTGCCTTTGGAAACTTTCATGAGGAACTTTTTAACAAGCGCTCAGTGGCATAAGTGCCTGCCTGGCAAGCACAAGCACAAGGTGTTGAGTTAGATCCCTTTTAGTACTGAAAAAAAACAAACCCAAAATGAAACTGCAGCCAGGCATGATGGTACATACCTGTAACCCCAGTCCCTGGGAGGCTGAGGCAGAAGGACTGCCAGTGTGTGCTACATCGTGAACTCAAGGCCAGCCTGAACTACACAGTGAGACCCTGTCTAAAACAATAAAAAATTCAAAAATAACTGGTGGTCACTGGTAATCTGGAAACTCAAGGCTCTCAACCGTGGAGAATATGACTGTGTTGCTTCTCTCTTCTTTCTTAACAGCAAGCCTTTGGAGTCGCTGAATTGGTGCCCTCCTTTGCTTGTCTATGTTTTTCTTTGGCACATCTCTCCATTTATGGAGATTTCAACTTTACTAGTTTTTCTTTTAAAGAGACTAAGAATAATAGATAAGATATTAGAAATGACACAGAATTTAAACCTAAGGTGACAGGAATGCAGTGGCTGTTACACTGCACACTGTTGTCTTCAAAGCAGTTGCTCAGATTACCAGATACATGCATGTAAAATTGGTCAAAATGGAAATTTTAAGCATTAACTGCTCCCTTCAAAAAACCAATAGAAATTAGTAGTACCATCGTCTTAGCCATCCTGTGCATATACTTACATGATCTTCCCCCTTCCCTTTTTCTCTTTTCCCTCATGCCAACTGTTCATTCCATTTTAGTAGTGTCTTTCCTTTACTATTTTTAATGTTCAGACATGCTTTCTTGGTTTCTGATTTATTCCTCTCTGTGTATATGCTTTTGTCTTATAGAAACAATGACATTTTTCTCTAGGATCTTTGTTCGGAAGGTGCTGCAGATCACGTGCAGGGCCTTGCACTTCCCAGCAGCCCCTTCTGCAGCTCAGCTACACTCTCGCCCTCCTCTAACATCTTCATGGATTAGTTTTTCTCCCTTGAAGCTTCCTTCTGCTTGCTACATTATTTTTGTTTCTTTCACCTTCTTCTACTTTCTTCCCCTCTTGTTTTTGCCTTTTTCCTACTCAGTGGAAGATTCCCTCAGGCACCTGACAACCCTCTGCTGCGAGTTCCTAGGGAGAAGCGAGAGAGCAAAAGCTCCGTGTATGTCCCTGAACTCACTACAGCATGGGGACGTGGCGTTCCATGGGTGATCCACAGAAGGCACCATCTCTAGGGTCTTGTGGATCCCCTGAAGGAGATTTTTCTAAGCTCCTTTCTTAGAGAGAAGACACATATTGGGTTGTCAGAAGTGGAGTCTGGAAATGTCATTTTCAAAATTCCAAGGTGCCCACTGGCTTCCTGTTCTCAGCATGGTGGCCCTTTTCTGCCTCCACCATACTGGGTCCCTGAACCTGGAGCTCTTCTGGTTGACATCGTTAAGGAACACTCCTCCAATCCTCTGCTGTGTGGGAGGCAGGGAGAGATGCCAGGGTCTGCGTGGTGGCCTCTGTCCCACAGAAGGGCAGCCACGCATACCCCAGTTTGATGCCTCGCCCTGCCCACGCAGTCCCAGCGCTTCGCTCAGAGCTTCTGCATGACTGCTCTCTCCTTTCTCTGTCAGCAGGTTCAGCTTCCTCTGGCTGCAACATCCATCGCCTTCCGCTTTCCACAAGCCCACCAGCGCCTACTGCTGGCTGCTGGCTGTTATTTTTTCTATGTGGGTTCATCCCTGATTTGTTTTAAATTATTGCCCTCACTAAGTGGGATGTTTGGTGGGAGGCCAAAGTTACAACAGCCATAGCTACCATCGGCAGCATTTGACTCAATTTTCTGGTCCCTGTGTCCTGCAGCTCTTTGCTTATTCAGGCTTAGAAAGAGCACACGGCCTGATCATTCTACCACCGGGGTCACTACACATCCTCATCCTTCTCTGGCTCTCTTGCCACCTGTTGAAAGTTGGTCATCCTCAGGCACTATCTAAGCCTCCTTCCCTTGTCACCTCATGTCCCTCAGCCTAAATGTCATGCAATAAGACTCAACCTCTTGGGCCTGCCATTCCAGCTGGGTTAGCACCCAGTAATGTATGTGCACACCCACAGGTCTCCTCGGCAGCTGCTCACAGCACATCAGAGAACAATGGCTTCCTTCCCGGATAGACCTGAAGGACAGATGGGTGGATGGATGGATGGATGGACAGACGGACGGATGGGCAAGTGAGTGAGTGAGTGGATGAATGAAGCCAGCACTTGAGCCCGCTCAGCCTCTATTCTTGCTGTGATCATGGCTCAAACAAAGTCCTTCAGCAAAGTGCCTTAACCTTTGTGAACATCAGCTACCCTGTCTCTGAAGTAGGTACAATAATTCTAGTGCCATCCTCCCTCCCTGAAGAAGACTGTAGAAATTGAAAAAAAAAAAAAAAAAAAAAACCGTTAGAAGTGGCTTGTCATGGTGCTTGGCAAGCTAAAGGCCATATCCGATGTCAGGGATTATTACTCATAGGGTAAACTCTGCTACATAAAACTCTCTGTTTTGGGCATGGGGGACACACACAGGAAATAGAACAGCAGGCTCAGGTTGTCCAATCTCAGGATTCTTTAAAATCTCCCTCTCTGTGTTCTCTAGTCTGAGGTGGTCCATGCCAGAGCCCACCTGGAGTCTTTTCTTCCACCTCATGCAAGGCTGGCTTAGGAACCAGGGTGTGCTTCAGGCACCATGGTCTTAATTTAATGCAATTTTCTAATGAAAATATCTAAAATACATGCATACATACAAGCGTGTGCTAGAGAGCCCAAGAAACAGGTCCCTGTCAGCTCGGGCACACAGCCTCTTCCCATCCCCTAGATCTGCCCATCTTACCACTTGTGCCAAATAGGAGAAGAGGAAGCTTATATAATCTGGGGTCTTGGAGGTGCAAGGTTGACAGAAGTACCATCTTTTGTGCCCCTTATTGCTGAGGATCTCTGAAGTATTTACCTAAGCTAACAAAAGTAACCACTTCTCTTGGTGAGCTGGAAAAACCTGCTCTGATCTACAGCTTGCAGCACTAAAGAAGAAAAAACCAATAGTCTTAGAGTGAACAGACTTGAATTCAAACGCTCTCTAAACTATGTGGATCAGGCAAGTTACACTGTTATTAATGAATGTGTTTACATCATAAATATAACTTCCATGTTTTCTTTTTTTTCTGTATTTTGGACAGATTCTATAGGGCCTCACTACATAGATCAGACTCATAGTGATTCATCTGTCTTCAACCTCCCAAGTGCTGGGAGTACAGGCAAGCACCACCACACCCAGTCTCAATCTCCCTCTCAGCATGCCCTGGGGACAGGGCCGGAATGGCAGGCCTGGGGATTGAACCCTTGCCCCTGGGCCTGCTTGCAAGCACCTTAGTCTTCTGAGCTATCAGGCTGGCCCTCCTCATGTTTTATTTCTGAGACTGGACCTTGGAAGCATGTGCCCACATTCAGACCTGTCCCAATAAGTGTTAGGGGCTATGTGACAGTCACTAAGGGGTACTCCATGATTACCTGGATGCCTTTTTACCAGACACTGATTATTTTCCATTTTCACAACTACACACAACACTATGGTTAGCATACCACTATGTCTAGATATTGGCTTATCTCCTCATAAGAGACCCTGAGAAGCTGAGTGTTTCATAGTTCAATGCAAAATGCCAAATGGTTTTCCTGTGCGGTTGTGCTGACTCATGAAACGTCCAGCGACACACACGTGATGGTGCCCACGGCCCCCCACAGGACAGAACCAACTGGGGGTGTCCCAACTTACTAGAATGATGAAAGGCGATGCACTGGGACTAGTTGAGTCAGTCACTAGTGAGGTGAAACAATATTTTATACCATTTTGGGGGAGCTTTTCTACACAGAAGTTTTAGTCATTTGCCTATAAATCACAATGTTTCACTCTGTCCCAACATATGAGCTTTAATTCAATATATATAAACCCTTGGTTTCCATATTTACTGTATATTCATAATCTGTTTTTCTTCTTGTGTTCTATGAGACATACAGAAATTTTAAACATTTATGTAAACAACTGTTAATCTTTCCCTTTGTGATTTCTTCAATGATTTTTAAGCTTAAAAGTCCTTCTAAAAGCCAGAGACATGGAACACTGTGTCTTGCCTTCCTTTGGTTTGACTTTTAAGTATTTACCTCTTTACTCCATCTGGAAGTTATTTTGGCATCCAGGACTGAGGTAAACTGGAGTCAGAAGCTAAAGCTCAGCTTTCTCTCCTGTGTGCAAGGGAGTCAGCAGGTAAAGAAGCCCAGGTACAGAGGATGGATCATGGAGACCAGCCCATGAGTGTGGACTGGGGCTTGTCCCTAAAAGAGTTTTATTCGTCTACTTATTCAAAGGAAGCAAAGAATCTGCAGTTTTATGGGATTCATCCGAACAAGTGGGCCAGCACAACAGGCTAAGAAGCTTTCTTCATGCCTGGAGGTTGCATCTACCTAACTGAAAGCCACCCCGCTGCCTCTGGCTTCATCTGATGTTTATTCCCCAGTTTATTCCAATAATATTTACTGACCATGCTGCCTCCCTTCCTTTGAGATTCCTCCTGTTCCAAATGCTGCACTTCTGCACATAACTGGTAAACTTCCAGGCAATTTGATGCCATTATTCTGCTTGACTCCTCTTCTCCTTAAATTGTTACAGATTTATGATATGTTAAGACCTCTAATGATAAACACTCTTTCATTATTTTGTTGTTTTTTGAAATTTACTTCCATGCTTTTATCCATTTATTATTCCAGATAAAATCTTTAGCCATTCAATCAAATCTCTTCAGCTCCCTCTGGGATTCCGCCTGCAGCTCCCTTATTCCTAATGTACTTGCTGTGTTCAGAGTGTCCCACCTTCCTCTCCAGGATCATGCTGTGCTTCCTTATTATTCATGTCCCATTCTACACTGCTCTGCCAATTTTGCAGCTTGCCACGCGGGTCACATATACTTCTCATTAAGATGAGATTTTAATTTTCATTAATTTTCTTAGCTGATAAAGTGTTCACTATGTTTCACGATTGGTTTTTCATGTATATGGAAAATCTATTGACTTTTGAAAAGCTATCTTGTACTCCTACTTATGAGCTCTGAATTCTTATTATGCAATACTGCTTTCAAATTAGTGCCCTCGTGCTATCTAGCAGCACAAACACGCTCTTCACATCAACAAGAATCATCTCAATTTCTTTTTTCTGCTTAGTCTCATGTTGGCCAAAGTGCCTAAAAAATGTCAGCCAATACACACTCCTTATTTTATTGGCAATTTTTAAAAGAATCCAATATTTAACCTGGAAGCATAATATTGGCTTTTGACTAGAAATCCGTGTTTGCTTCTTTTTGTGCCTCATTTCACTACTTCATGACTTAGAATCATCACCAGAGGTGTGTTCATCACTGGCTTCGCACCGTGCATGGCGTATCCTAAGAGCACCGAAAGTTTGCAAAGCAAGTTTGAACCGGATACATCTGGATTTGGAACCACATTCTGTCTCGGTCTGACCCTGCAGATGGCCTGGTTCCCTTCCTTGACTAGGAAGTACAGGTGACAACCTACAGCACGATCGGCTGTGAGAAGTGGAAGGAGTTGCTGCATGTCTGCTGTGCTCAGTGCAGTACCTGGCACCCTTGGGAAGCTCAACACATGTCACCTTCTTCCTCTGCCACTGAAGAGAAAGAGCTTGCGGCAACACAAATAGCAGCCAAAGTGCAGCTTTCCAAGGAATACCTCCTGTTACAGGCTTGAGAACATGAAAAATCTACCGACGAAAGATGTTGCCCCGACCTTCTGCTCTAGTGTGTACGGTTCTCCCGCTTCTCTGAACTGTACAGTCCATCTCTTTCACCCTGCCCAAACTATTTGGCCTATGACATAAATGAAAATAAAAAGTTGGGCTGACATGTAATATGAACCAGGACTGAAACAAACTGTGCTTCCATTAGCCCAGGACATAAGTGTACTCAGATAAAGGCAGAACAGGCAGCTACTCAAACTGAAACCAGATGTTCCCAGGGCTCTGGTTCACTCTCTTACAACCCTTCATATAACACTCAAGGGCCTGTCATTTCCATGGAGCCCCTCTGTTCTGTTTAAGAAGCAAGAGACAAGTTCAGGCCTTTGCCACCACTACTCCCTGGCTTGACTCGGAAGCAGCCTTGTACAAACAGTGATCCTGGGCACACATCTGTCAGCCGGAAGAGGGGGCAGCAAGGGACAAAGCTCACCCATAGTGTCCTCAGGCATGGACACAACACTTCTCTGCAGTGGCAAAAAGGACCCTGGTGACTCTGGACATGGGTGCTGCCCAAGCACTCCTAGAACAGAGGCCAGTGATCATGTAGTCGGGAATCTTCTGGTGGGCTGGACTGGGCTCAAATCCTGTCTGCTGGTATGTGCCATGCAATTGTGGTCCAACTCATTGGTTTCTCTGAACTTCCATTTCTTAATCTTTTTACAGGATATAGCACCTATTTCTGGGTTCCTGGCACTGTTAAGAACTTTCAGCGAGGTCACGCCACATGGCACTTTATCCCTCCTGGGACCAACTGAGCACTCACTGACGCTCATGACCATTACTGCCAACAAAAGTGGCAAACACTTACGTGGCACCTACTAGGCATCAGGCTGCGGCCATCAGCCTTAAAACGCTGACTTTGTTGGAGTGAGGAGCACCCGTCCAGCAGATGAGTGGTGCTCATGTCCTTCATGATGCCACGGCCCTGGGTACCCTACACAGGTCCTTGCCTGTGCCCTCTGGCACTGTTCCTCTGCTCTGCTTGTTGGCTACCATGAACCAAGTAGCTTTGCTCTGCCACTGCCTCCTGCCATGAGCTTTCTGCCTCAGAGCCTTCCGACCATGGACTGAATTTCCTGAGCCACGAGCCCAACTAAATCTGTCCCCCTTTGAGTTGTATGGGGCGCAGGTACTGGGTTTCAGCGGATGGACAACAGGTGCTATCTCAGAGCTGTGCAAGTATCAGCTCACTTTATCTTCATGAGCACCCTATCTGCCAAGCACTACTAACATCACCACCATTTCTCAGATGAGGAAACTAAGGTATTTGTAGATTATCTCCCCGGCCCAAGCTCACACTGTCAATAAGCAGCAGAGACCGCATCCAAACCAGGCCGGTGGCTTCAGAGCCACTCTGTGCCCACTAAGCTGTGCTGCCCCTCCCCAGGTTAGGTAGCTGGCATCAGTCTCAGTGCTGCACTGAGGGTGTTACACACAAGAGGCATAACGATTCAGGCACAAGGGCTTCTCGTAAGGACCTGTGGTCCTGCGGACCCACCCAGGCCTAGTCCTTGCACCACCGAGCCCCTCCTCCCTCACCTGCACTGCCTTCTCCTCCTACCTCCCAGAGCTCATCTTCCTGCTTGCTCCCTGTCTGTGCCTCCCACTGTCACCTCCCCTGTCCCTGGGGCCCCAGTCTTCTTTCCTGGCTCCTTTCTCACTGCTGACAAAATATCCAAGGCTCCCCCACCTACATAAACCTTTCCTTGAACCTGCCGCCTCCTCCTCAGGTTACACCCATCTGTCTCCTGCCTGCTCTGCTGAGAAGACAACTATTTCCACTCTCTGCCTCTTGCTCACCTGAACTCACCATGACCCTGCTTCCCTGCACCCCGAGAAAAACTGCTCCCTCAGCCTCTGTAATCCCTGCCCTACCTTTTCTCCAAGGGTGATCTCTCCCTGCGTCCTCCCCTCCTACTCCTATGGTCAGAATGTGCGGCTCCACCTTCACATCCCCTGCTGTCGGTCTCCTCAGGTATTCTCCCAGCTACCTGCCCCCTTTACCCACACCGAGATGCAGAGCTGTGTCCAAGTCCCAACTTGCTTATCCATCTACCCAATGGTACCTGCTAATGGGATTCTATTGGCGGCTCAGATCTATGCCTCCTGACATCTTCCTGCCACTCTCCCAACACATTTTTTCCTTTCTTAAGTCGGTGATGTATGCTTAGGTATAATACACACTGAATAATCTACTGTTATTACTCATTTTGCCAGGTGGTTCCAGAGGGGCTGGAAAGACTGGAAAGCCTGAAGCTAGGACAGGACATTTGAGAAACTCCTCACGGAACCGGAAAGTGGCCACATGACTAACAGTGCTCTGAATTGTTCTGGAAATCATGGTCCATGGCTTTTTGAGCTGCAATAGCACCAGCAGAGAAAGACTGCAGAACGTAGCCAATTGAAGACTGCTCTGCCCTGCAGCAAATCCTGTAGCCTCTGGTGCAAAAACCTGAGAGAGCAGGATGTTCCTTAACCAGAGCTGACAATCGCACCTACTTTGCTCCCAAGCTGCCCACGAAAAGCACATGCCCGTGGCCAGAGGCTCTGGACTGCCCGCAATAGCAGCAAACTTTGCCCTGGCTTGGTGTTCAGCACTCCCTGACAGGGGTCTCCCAGTCGAGTCCTGCCAGCACCTGGGCTCTGGAGAAGCTGCTGGGATTGTGTCAATCAGTGTTGGGACTATAATTCAGCTGCAATACACAAATAATGGCCTTTGCATGCTGGTTCATCAATGGTTGAACACAGCCCTGGCAAAGTCTTACTGTCTTCTTGATTTCTCCCCATTGCTAAGGACTTTGTTGTGCCTTCCTGCCAAATGATTATGCAAAAGCCCTCATCCCCTGAGGGTCTGCATCTGGAGACAGGCATAGCGGGAGGTAACAGAGAGTAATTGGGGGTCATCATGGTGAGGTCCTAATGGGATGTGGCTGGAGCCACCAGGATCTCTCTCCTTCCTGGGTGTGGAGAGAGAAGGCCACAGGGAAGGCCAAAGCAGAGACAGCAGCCCATGAACCAGGAAGAAAAGCCTTCCCAGAAGCCAGCTGGGCCCACAGCACACCCTGGCTGCTCAGGGTCCAGAACTGTGATGGATTTCTGTGTATGCTGCCTAGATGACCGACCCCAATGGCTCTTTCTGTTCTTTGTTTTTAGTGACTTTTCCCTTTCTTTCTTTTGCATTTTAGGGAAGGGTCTATAGGGTGTTTAGGGTCTCACTACTAGATTGGACTCGTGATCTGCCTGTTTACAGCCTCCCAAGAGCTGGGATTACAGGTGCGTGCCACCACACCCAGTCTCAATTGCCATCTCAGAGTGTGCTGGGGGCATAGCTGGCACACAGGCCTGGGGATCCAACCTCCGTCTGCTGCACCTGCTTGCAGGTTCTCTAATCCACTGAACTATTTGGCCAGTCCTCAACTCTTCCTTTTATAGTACTCTTTCCTTAGCTATGTCTTAGACTTTGACAATGTCATTATTGCTGCAAAAAATACATGTTTTGAATTATTTTAAATTTTGAATTAACGCACAATGACTACGTATTTGTAGCGAACAATATATATTTAGGTGGGTATACACACTGTGATAATCAGGCCAGGGTGGCATGCATGGCTGGCACCTCAAGCGTTTGTCTCTTTGTCCCAGTGAGAACATTAAAACAACCTTTTAGACATTAAGATATTGAGAGATCGTATTTGCATAACTTTTATCTCAGCATACTGTTATAATTAATTCTTTTTTCTTCTTACTGCTTTTTATTGTTAATCACTGTTACATGGTTTACTTAACCCACGTCAAAACTGGGTGTGGTGGTGTCCGCCTGTAGTCCCAGCACTGGGGAGGCTGAGACAGAAGGATCACTATGAGTCTGAGCTCCATAGAGACCCAGTACCAAATAAATAAATAAATAAATAAATAAATAACTTTAAAATAAAAAGATAAATGTAACCCAGGTCTACACGTGCCAGAAGTGCCCCTGTGTACGCGGCTCAGCACTGCCCTGGTTCTAGATGTGCTTGGGCCCTGGGATGCAGCCCTATGCCTCCTTTCAGGGCTCCCACGTCTGTGCTGGCCCCAAGCTGCTCAGGACCTCTGCACAAAGAGGCCTTCTCTCTGCTCTCCTGGGAGTCTCCCTGGACCCCAGTGAGGACAGGCCACATCACAGTGGGATTGCTGATTAACAAGTCAGTTCTCCCAGCTGACTGCAGGCTCCCTACAGGTGAGCCTTCCATTTTATTACTGCTAAGTCAGTTTCCAAAGCAAATGTTCAGCAAATGACAAATGAGAGTATGTATGTGTGTGTGTGTGCGTATGTGTGTGTGTGTTTGCTACTGGGATTTAACTGAGGACTTGCACAGGCCAGAAAGCACTCCACCATTGAGTTACACCACAGCCTTCAAGCAAGGAACCAGTAGGACATTTAAAACATGCAGAGTATTTGTATTATTTTACAACATTGTGGGGTTCCCTAAAGTTGGTTTGATTCCTAACTACAGGGGCCTTTGTTGAGGCCAAAAATTATCTAAAATCCCATAGCTCAAAAAAGTTCAGATCCACATCCAGGTCCAGCTGACTCTAGAGTACCTGTCCTTCACCTGGACCAGGCACCTCACTGGCCAGAGCTGTGTCCCCAGCTGCATGCCTGGCCCTGGCCTTCACCCTCGCCTTTCACTGGCAGAATCATCAGCCATCCTGCTGCACTGGGGCATGTCTAAGAGGGCACCACGGGAAGACGCCACACTTCCAATGATGTCCTATGTGTCAGGGGCACTGCAAAGGCTGAGAAGTGATACCACAGTGGGACAGCCCTCAAGAAGGGTGGCAGAAATGCCAGCTGGCAGGATGGGGGAGGGGCAGATAACAGAAAAAGAGCCACCAGAAAAGGTAATTATCTGCAGAAACAAGACCATTACTGTAAAATGTATCCTATTCCACCCCACTGAAGGCAGGAGGAGATGGGCTACAAAATGGGACAGCTGGGCCCCTGCAGCTGTGCGCTGCCACAGGCACTCTTAGGCTGGCCTGTGAGGGCGGAGGCCACCACCTCTTGGGCCCTGCTCATCTCCACAACTGTCTCACTATAACTGCGGGTGTGGCCAAATGTGGTTGCAGGCCTGGTCACTGAGTTGTGAGAGGAAGAACGTGTATGCGAGGGCTGCTAACCTGACCCCATGGACCCTGTCTGCTAGAGTTTGATGTGATCTCCAATCTCGATTTCTTTACCAGTGAGACAAGGGAGAGCTTCTGGGTAACCTAGCCCCAGTCTTCTGGAAAGGACTGTGTTCTGGTACAGGACCTGGCACAGAACCAACTCGCAAAGAACTGCTACTGTGATTATGGTCCAGGCTCCCAGGAAGCCTCAGTTTCTCCACCTTAAAATAATAAGAGTTAAATACATGAAAGGCCTGTGAAGGCCTCTGGCACCACGTAGCCAAGGTGGCGGCCATAGCTGACTTCTAACTGTGTGTGTCAGATTAAGTGACTGGAAGTCCCATTTGGCTTCCTATGAGCGCAGAGCAATCCCCACATGCCACTGCAGCGAGGCCACAGAGCTCACCACCATCACCTTCGTGGCCTCCCAGGTGTCGACAGCCTGCGTGCCCACACACACAGCAATCTCCTCCAAGCGCCAGAGCGCTCCTGGCTGTCAGGGCCTCTGCCTGTGCCCCTCCCTCTCCTTGGTGCATTTTCCTGCTCACTGTCATCTGAAGGAACAGGATTAGCCTGCTGCTAGCTTCCCCAAACACCCTCCTCTCCATTTACACTGTTTATGGTCACAGGCTTTTACATATTCATAGAGCTTTGATGACTGCCTTTAAATTCAAGAATCCATCCCACCCTGTCTCAAACATGTCTATAAATGCAACGAGGGCAGGACACGTGGCTATGCAGTGCTGACCCTGATGGTGGCTCAGAGAATGACAAAAAGACAGCTGCCTGAATGAACAAACATCAAGCTGTATCTAGGTCTCCTGCAACCTGCTGTCCATCCCTCTGGTCTGCCCTCTCTGCTCAGCCGTGCACAGCATCCTGCCAGGGTCTCCATGGGCCACAAAGGTCCTCGGCTCCTAGGGTGACGGGACGAGATGAAGCTGAGCCACTTTCCTGCCTTCTTGGTTATATGGATCCCCGCTCTCTGGCTCAGCAAGATCTCCAAGGGCAAGCGAGTCCCATGTCTGGCTCAGGCTGTGCCCTCGGCCAGGCCACTGTTCTGCCCAGAGAAGGGGCTCCCGGTGGCACTGATGAAGGCTGTGCAGATGCTCCTGGTTCTCTACCTCATGTTCACTTTCTTTCCTCCTGAGAGAGCCCTAATTTTTTATTTGAGTGCTCATGCAGCAAGCTAAAAACATTTGTACCTAAGTGACACAACTCTTCTTAAGAAATGTATGCTGAATGGTTAGCAAACAGTTCGCTTTCCTGTATTTTTCCCTTTTCTTTTGCTATCTGATATGCAGATGAATTCTGGAGGTGCAGCAGGCATCTTATGACCATGAGGTAACAAGGATGAAAATGGCAACCCAGGGCAAGGAGACCAGAGGCCAGGAGGACAGAGCCCATCTTTGATGTTCTACTAGGCTGGTGCTGGTTGGACAGGATCTGGATGGAGATGCTGCCAGGGGACATCAAAACTTCACTGAAGTGCCTGTCAGTGAGGAGTGTGGGCTTTCCCAGGGAGGCATTTTCCATGGCGGGATGAACTCAGTGTGTCAGGCCCATGGTATCCTGGGGTTGTGTCTCTTCTTTTCCCTGCTCTTGAGGCTCCAGGTAGAGAATCCTGCAGGCTTCATGCAGCTAAGAGGCCCAAGGCATGGGAAGGGGGGCCCAGAGGCGCCCTGCTCCTACATGAGCATGGACAGCCGCCAGCCGGCCAGGAGAGGCTTTGGGATTCGGAGGGAATGCTCTGCTATTCCTGGCTCTCCTGCTCTGAACAGATTTTTGGCTCAGGTCCATTTCCAATGTGCTGACTTGGGCGCTCCCACAGCCCAAGATTTCCTTCCACTCATACCAGATTGCTGCAAATACATCACTGTATCAGGGAGAGGTGAATTCCCAGGGGAGTTTTCCAAAGAAACGTTTCTGTTAGACATTCTAGACAGGGCCGCCAGTGTCACTTACAAGCAGGTTAATTTATTCCCAAGGGATCTTCATTCATTGGTGTATTTCTACTTATGCACAACGCAAAGGAAGAGAGATGAGCAGGGTGGGAAGGGCTTTATTAAAAACCAAGAGTCCCTGTCACTTTTCTTAGCTTCTTGCTTTTACAGAAATTACAGTATATAATGGCAAGGATTTTTCTCCGTGAATTCTTGCAAATACACTCACAGGCCAAGTTTCAATCAGAACTACACAGGCTGGAGAAATAGCTCAGTGGTCTAAGAGCCTGCCTGGCAAGTACAAGGACTGGGGTTTGATTCCCCAGTACCCCAAAACAATGTTAGCCACTGAAACCGGGCATAGGGGTACATGCCTATAATCCCAGTGCTGGGGAGGCTGAGATAGCAGGATCACTACAAGTTCAAATTGCATAGTGAGATCCTGTACTATGTAAATAAATAAGATCTTTTTTAAAAACCTAGGGAAATATGGACACACTGCAGTGTAATAAAAAACATGAAGGACCCAACTTTGAAGACCCTTAGAGGATGGAAACTGTTCAAGAGTTGAGGCATTGGGTAGCAAAGGGGACATGCCACAGGAGAAGCCTTTGCAAAGTGCGCTCCAAGTGCTTCTGCTTCCCTGTGCCTCCTCCCCTCCTTTTCTTTTCCTCCTGTGACCACACAGACAAGCAGCCTCCACTCTGGGCCACAGAAGAACCACACTCTGCCTGGCCACTCCTGACCCTCGTGCCTCCTGGAACTCCGAAGACTGGCAGGATAGGCTTCCTTGCCTTGGATGCACTCCTGGCTGCCCACTGCTCCCTTGGCCTCCAGGTTCCTCCTGCAGTCTGGCAGCTTACTGTCCTGTCAGCGCACCCCTGCTCCTTGGCCTCGGCCCAAACAGCTTCCCTGGAGCTCGCAGGCAGCCCTCCCGGCAGCCAGCAAGCCCTTCTCTGCCGCCTTCTGGCCCTCTCAACTGTGTCTCAGGAGCAGCCTTTCTCGCTCGTTTCCTTGACTTCGCAGCATTACTGCATAGTGTCCACCTCCCACAATTTGACCCCGAACCTCTTCTGCCAGGAGCCGTGCTGCACCTTCCCTGCATCCTTAGCTGGGAAAGGGGAAAGGATTCCACGTCTGGTGGATATGAGGCGGAAGAGAAGAAGGATGAGCCCAGGAGGAAGGAGGTAAGTCTGCTTCCGGTCCTCGGCCGCAGAAGAGACACTTCCAGTGGGTGCTCTTCTTTTCAGTTAGCACCAGAAAGGCAGAGCACGCTTCTCACAAAAACTCTGCCTCTGCTTTCCACCCGTGACACTCATTTCGTTCTCTGGGTCTCTGAGCGTGCCGTAGGGTGCTGTGTTATTTTGCAGCTTGGCTCAGGTTGCCGCAGTGTCAGGATGATCTGTCCTTTATGCTTCTGCATCCACCAAAGGAAAAGGACAAGATGCTCTCTGCAGACCCAAGCGCCGCAGTTCAGGCTCGTTCAGTCCTGAGGTAGCGAGAGACTCATGTGAAGGTATTCTTATTTTTAAAGTTTCGGCTGCTGTGAGATTTTCTCTGTGGCTTTTATAATGAATTCTAAAGACCTCCTGGCTTTATGCAAGACGTTCCTCATAACTGGAGACAAGTTAACAAGGATGATTACTCTCTATGCAACACAAACAGGAATCAGATACTGAATAGTAGCTGTGAGAAATAGCGAGATGCCGTGGCACAGTGGCGGCCTTGTGGGCCGTGAAGTTGGGCTTCCGCCCAGGCCTTGCTCTTAACGTCAACTAAACTCTGCGAGAATGAATCCAGCTCAGTGGGCATGCTGTCAACAACAGGCCGCTGCATGGATGTATTTGTGTGTGCAGTTTGTAAAGTGCTCTTGGTTTTTTTTTCCAAGGCAAAAGATAAACTCGCTTAATTTAAAAATCATCAGCTGGATTGCATTAAATGAAGGGAAAGGCAAAAACATATACAATACAGCCATTCATTAAATTAAACACAACTATTTCTCTTGTTACCTAATTACAAACAGGCATAAATACTCTGGACTCTGACATTTCAGATCTTTTTAAGTCTCGATCTGCATTTTGACATGTAATGAAGGCAGGGTCATATTCCAATTTGTGTGTGAAGCAAACCGGAGAGTTACAATTGTACATTGGGACCATAATGACTTCACTAAAACAAGACCTAAACTTTTAATTAACCTGCCAAGACAAATTACAACTCATAGCTCACAGGTAATGATCACAGACAGCTGAGACTCAAAGCCAGGAACTCTTGGGGAAGGAGGGATTAATAGCAACATCAGAATCAGTCTGTTTTTGTATTAAAGAAAAAAAAAAACCAACCAAGTGTTCATTAAACAATCACTGTAGCTTGAAGGCAGTCAGGGCAGAAAGGCAGCAGAGGAAAGGGGAAGGAGAAGAAGAGGGCAGAGAATGCCAGCCGCTTCTGGGTACGGGTCTGTGGCACCTGAGCCATGCCTGGCCCAATTTCTCTCTCTAATCTCCTCAGTGGGGATGGTATACTCTGCTACTTTTCATTTTCTTGGCCCAAAGCAAACAAAAGGAAAGTGAAAAGAAAGAAAAAGCAGTGCAGAGAGGTGGCAGGACTTCCCACAGCTGCGGGACACCCTGCAAGAGTGAGGAAGGAGGAAGAGGCCTTGTGGGGTATCTGATTTCAGGTCTTTGTGGACAGACTGGAGCGGAGGGTCATGTCAGCTCCAAGATGGGTCTTCTGGGCCAGAATTTCTGAAGAAGGGCCCAGGTGTTGAGATTTCTGCCTGCCTCCCACTCACCCTTCATTCAGCGGTGTTCGAGAACCACCCAGGAAATGTCACGATCTTTTGCTACTCAAAATGCAAACTCAAATATCACCAGGTACTGGTCAGTAAGCACAATGTCAGATCTCCTGGAGTAGAACCTGAATTTTAACAAGGACCACAGTGATGCCTATGTACATTAGAGACTGAGACGCACAGGAAAATCTATCTGTTCCAATAGACATGGAGGGTTATGGAGAGGTGCAGACAGGTTTCACCCCTTCCTGGGAACACAGGAGCTGGGGGGAAAGTCAGACCACCTTCCTAGTTACGACAAAGCAGGCAGCAAACTGTGACAAGGATGAGTTGGCAAGGGTGCCTTACTTAGCCCCACCTTATTTATCTAAGATTTACATCCTAATTAAAACTAGTTTTCTTTGGGGCTTAAATTAATAACCTTTCATATTTATGCTCAGTTATTAAAACGGAAGTCTGACTATGAGAGCCCTTAGCTCTGCGCTTCCCTGTGAAGTGTGCATAGGAGTCAGAAAGCAAGATCGAGAAGCACCAACATGACTCGATAACTCTGTGCCTAAATTGAAGCTACCCTGTCTGCACAGGGACCGTAGTTCAGCAAATCCAGCAAAGCAACAGCTACTTGGTGGAGAGTGGCAGAACTGGGCCTCTACTGATGGAGTGGACTGGGGACCTGCCTCAGCATTAGCAGGAGGCACTGAGCCACAACTTGACTTCCAAAAGCCTGAAAAACCCACACCTGGAAAGCTCCGGTGATTTGGGTGATTAAAACCCAACTTTATGATAGAGATTCAGGATGGAACCCGTGCAACGGACCAGGCTGCACACAGTCCCTTCTCTTACCACCTGGAGGTCAGTGAACACTGGGGCTAGGTGGGGTGCTGGGGACATATGGGCTACCAGCAGCTCCTGCCTCTTGGCACTCAGAGTCAGGTGGCCAGGAGTGACCCTTCCTGAACAGGGACAGTACAAGGGACAGATGTTTCCTTCACCTGAATGGCCCTGCCTCCTTCCTTTTGTCACAAGGGTAGGGTCTGGAGGCTAAATGATAGTAGAAGCTCATCACCCATGCCCTATACTTACTGGGGATATCCCCAGTACCAAGGGCAGCATTGTGATGTGGGCCAAATGGCTTGACAATGGCCACTGCTGTGTAGGGGGAAGAACCAGTGTCTTGGTAGGAGTACAAAGTAAGAGATTTTCTCTAAAGCCCACTTTTCAAAGAGACTCCTAGCTGGGACCAGGCAGATAACTCAGTGGCACAAGCGTCTGCCTCGTAAGCACAAGGTCCTGAGTTTGATCCCTGAAGAAGTCATAAATGAGTTAATATACATAGGGGCCAGGGAGATGGCTCAGTGGCTTCCCTGGCAAGTGAAAGGGCCTGAGTTCAATCCCTAGTTCTGAAAAAAAAAAAAAAAAAAAAAAAAATATATATATATATATATATATATATATATATATATATATATATATATATATACACAAAGAGACTCCTAGCTGAGGATAGAGAGGCACACATTTCACACAGGTGAATGCTAAACCACACACAGCTTTTCATTAGGTAGAAACTCCATTCCCAAGCACTCTGGTTTGTAGACTCGTGTTTTTCTGTAGGTTTTACTTGTCTTAGGGAGTTTCTCTAGGCTTTGTCATAATGTTTCCAATCCAAATTCAGGAAACATGTTTCCAGCCCAAGCCACCAAGACTGCCATGTCCTCTGGCACACCGTGGTCATCTCAGAAGGACATGTATTCTATGGCATGTGCTGGTAAAGAAAGAGAACTTCTTCCAACAGGGGGCCAAGCTACCTAGACACCAACAGGCTTCTGAGGTGGCCAGAGCTCGTTGCCACCACAGGGACAGTGATGGTATCAGTCTCATTAAGACACCAGGCTTGCTCTCTGCCCAGGAAAAGAGCTTTCTCAATAAGACCCCAAGCTGACAGGTGGCACTGCTCACTCAGCCCCTGCTGTGTGACTCACTCATCTTCCTTAAGCCTTTGTCCTTTCTGAAAAATTTTCTGCCAAGGGTTGTTGGCTCCAAAAGCAGCAAAACAAAACAAGCAGACCTCAAACCAAACAAATAACAAATTGGTGAGTTGAACCTAGTGAGACCCTCAAGATAAGGAGGGAGGCAGACGCCAAGTGCGATGCTGCCCCGATGCCACTTGTCAGCCAGGATTTCTGCCTCATAAGCTCCACTCCCGGGTCTGGAAAGGCAACTGCAAGTCCACACATCACCACACAGATGGCAGAAGAAAGGCGGATGGCCTCCCTGCCTGGCATCGCGGGCCTGCTTCCTGCCAGCAGGCCCAGCATGGCCTTGCTCCATGCCTGGGTGGCACCAACAGCTCTCGGCAAGACACCATCCCTTGCAAGCATCAAGGCCCAGGGTCCCCTCCCTCCCACCCAGAGCCTCTTACCAATAGCAGTGGTGAGAAAAGAGACCACTTCAGACTCCTTCCCATCATTGTAAAAGGCCAGGTGCCAGATTCCCGAATCCAGATACTGGATAAAGCCGGTCTCGTGGCTGGAGGGGGGTGCTCCACCCCGGGGCTGGCGCTGGGGTCCTTCCAGGCCACGGGCCTCCTGAGTCAGGAGCCTCCTTCCATCTAGCAGCTCCACGAAGTCAAACTAAGGCAGAAAGAGAGGGTCATCAGGAGTGGGTATGCTCTAGCACCACCACATTGCTCTGGGCTTGTCCCGGAAGACACAAGGGCAGTGGAGGAGGCTGGTTAGCCAGCATGAATTTCCCCAGAACTCATCTATTCCATGTGATGTTCTCCTGACTCTCTTGTGAGTAGGCATAATTATGGGTTATTTTCCAGTCTCATTTGTCTTTTTCTGCTGTACGCGTGGTAAGTCTGCATCCAGCTGTGTGCTCCAGGACAGCCATGCCTTCTCAGTGGTGGCCTTGCGGTTAATAAGCTAGCTCCACGCAAGCTTTGACAGGAGCTTCAGGGGCCTAGAGCTGAACTGGGGCACTGAGCAAGATCAGTGTCAGTCGTAAACACACAAAGGTTTGGCTGATACCTATTTGTCTTGTGTCAGCCATCCTTTCTAAAATCTCCAGTTTCATGAAGCAATTTTAGGAGAGGTAAGCTGGATTGGCCCAGAACTCTCAGTAATTACACGCTGCGCTGAGTAGAAATTCCAGTTGATCAGAGACTGCTAGCGTGGGGCTCCAGAGAAGGTTGTCAAGCAGGGTAAGCAACAGCTAGCTGCGTAAATCCTCCTTGCCTACTCCAGGTAGCAATCTAGCTTGATGGCTCTTTAAAAAGCACATAGATGATAGATCTGTTCATTTAGCATCATGTAAAAACATCTGGGTGCAAGTGAAGACCAGGACGGCAGCTCTGCTGCCAGCCAGGGCCCAGCCCCCTCTACTCCTCTGTGGCTCTGCCCTCAGAAGGTACAGCCACCCAACTGTTAGCCAGAAATCTGAATGGTTCCCAGGGCTTGGAGGAGAGCACATGCCCAGGGTTCGCCAATGCCCTGGTTTTACGAATAAGACTGTGAATAAAGTCTTGTAACTTATGACTAGTGATAGGTCAATCATCTTGGACAAGTATGTATGTATATATATGTGTTTATGTATGTGTATGTGTGCATGTATGTGTGTATATGTGTGCTTGCTGCTGGAGTGGAAGTGAGTGCCTCACACATGCTCTACCACTGAGCTGTCCATCCACGTGGGCAAATTCTTTGAGCTTCTGGTACACATGTGTTGTGTAAACATGTGATATGGAAGGACAGAAGGAAGGCACCAGACCACAAGTAGCATCTGCTTTGGGCCAGGTCCTATGCTAGCTGCCTTACAAATCTT
Source organism: Ctenomys sociabilis (assembly GCA_004027165.1). NCBI lineage: Eukaryota > Metazoa > Chordata > Mammalia > Rodentia > Ctenomyidae > Ctenomys > Ctenomys sociabilis. The sequence continues at coordinate 552 of PVKA01000658.1, read as the reverse complement.
ATTCGTCATTCTTCATAACAGCCCTGCAAAGGTGGCATGGCTATCCTGATTTTATAGATTAGGATATTCTCTCAGAAAGGAAGAGTAACATACACAAGGTTACACAGGATGAGATGAAGGCTCATGCTTGGTGCATGACTTTTCTCTAGATCACATCTCTGGGATCATTTAGCTTAGGAGACCAGAGTAACAGCAGCAAGGCCATTTAAGAAATCTTACAGTTCCTTTCTCTTAATGAGCCCCTGGGACTTCACCTTCCTGCTCTGAAAGGCAGAGCCTGGGAGGGGGCAAGCAAATTAATTACCTATAAAACCTGGGGAATTTCTTTCAGGATAGAAGATCTGGGTGGGGCTTCTTGACAGGCTAAGAGATTTGAGTAGGAGCCAACAGAGGTCAGTAGGTATGCGGCCTAGGTTACCTGAGTGTGTGAGGGAGGGAAGCCCTTTCTGGTCAGCTGAGTGTGTGAGGGAGGGAAGCCCTTTCTGGTCAGCTGAGTGTGTGAGGGAGGGAAGCCCTTTCTGGTCAGCTGAGTGTGTGAGGGAGGGAAGCCCT
>PVKA01000657.1:54702-186030 GCA_004027165.1 Ctenomys sociabilis | reverse complement strand
GGGAAGGGAAGGGAAGGGAAAGAACCCAGTCTCACCCAGACATGGAGTGGGGGCAGGAGGACTGCCTTTACCACCTGTTCAGATACCTACAGATATTTTCTTTGCTACTACATCAAAGTGTGACCAGTGAAAATTTCTCATGTAGCAATTGCTATGTGGACCCTGAACACGTGTCAGTCATACGTCATGTCATATGTCAATGGTTCAATGAAATCCATTGGTTCAGGTACCTTCAAGTGGATCTTGTACCCCTGCATAATTTTTTAACATCACACATTAAACATTTAGAAAATAGAGCCAGGCATGGTGGCACATGCCTGTAATTCCAGCACTCAGGAGGCTGAGGCAGGAGGATTACTGTGAGTTCGAGACCAGCCTGAGCTACAAAGTGAGCTTAAGGCCAGCCTGAACTGCACAGTGAGACCCTGTCTCAAAAAGACAAAAAAATAAAAATAAAAATTTAGAAAATAACAGCTTTCTAGGAATGCCTGCATTGTAGGAATTTATACATTCTACCATACAATAGGAAAAAGAAGTCAAACTTGTTAGTATCACCAGCGATCTTCCCAAGATCATGGTGGGTGATAACTTTGATTTTTTCATGAAAGTTCAAATTTTGTTATTGTTAATAACAGTGTTAACTTGCTTTTCTAGAAATGAGAGGTTCCCTATATGCTTTGGGATGATGCGGGCCAAATATCCAAACTTAAAAAAGAACCATACAATTTATCTAGCAGGTATTTTCACCAGGTGAAGAGTATTCTGGGAAGAATCCAGTTTTAGGGACTCAGGGTTGATGTGGCCCTAAGATCCCTAAGCTGAAACCTAAACCCCAGTGTAATGGGCTTCTGAGGCTGGATCTTAGGGAAGTGATTCGGTCCGAAGAGTGGAGCTTTGTGAGTGGGATCAGTGTCCTTACTAAAGAGATCCCAAGAAGTTGTTCACCTCCCTGACCCTGTGACGACCCCATAAAAAAAAAACAGGAAGATTTCTCCCTCTAGATTCTAAGCCCTAAGAATGCAAATATTGTCTACATACTTGCTACTAAAACCCTACCACCCATCACCAGCAGGTTCATGGAAAGTCTTTGGCAAGTATTTATGAAAGAAAAGAAGAAGACTTAGAAATGGAAGGAGAGGAAAAAATCAAATCAGTTTTGGGGAACTAGTACTGACATTAGAGAGAGGTTTGGCATCCAGAAGTTCAAAGGACTCGAGGTTGGCCCAGGTGTCAGTTTTCTGATAGGCTACCCTAGTAATAAAAGTATGGTGCCGAGGGACAGGGAGAAAAAGGGCTCCAGAGAACCCAGACTTACTGCTGCATCTCACTGTAGAACTGTCAAGACAATGTCATTATAAGCCCGCAGAGACCTCATTATGATGTCAAAATGGAAGGAGACAGTATTAATGGATGGAAGCACAAGCGAGACAGAATGGTGCGGTGCTGCTGTGGTTTTAGAGCTTTGTGACATAATGTCTAGACAGAGGGACACACTGTCACCTAGGCCAAAGCACAGAGGCCCGCTAGCGCCATTCATTAACTCATGACGGGGCTCCAGCCTTCAGCTGCTCTCAGGGTAGCCAACCTTTCCTCAGTAATTTCAAAGAATGTTTAATATATTTTTTATGATTATAAAACTCATTAACAAAAACAATGATTGTGAAAGGAAAATCCTCCCACAGCTTATACTTTGGGACTGTGACGGCTTTGTTATCTAGATGGCCCTGCACGGTCTCATGGGCTCAAGGGTGAGGCTTCTTGAAACTGGCTGGATTCAGACTATGGATTAAGGGTGTGTGATAACTGGGTTAGTCCACTGACTGGATTGATGTAGCTCTGCTGTGGCTAAGCAGATTCGCTGAAAATGGAGGTCTGACCCTGGGTGAGGATGGTCCCTATTAGTAGGTTTGTACCTGGGTGGAATATAAAGGGAGACAGGGAAGGCAGGCTCCTTGCTGCCTTCCTGCCAACCCTGCCATGGACTGTTCCTATTCAGCCAGCTGACTAGGGAGCCAGCCAACTACAGATTGAAACCTCTACAAACTGGGCTAAATTAAACCTTTTCTCTTTTCACTTTGGATGCCAGGTATTTTGCCTCAGCAGCAAGAAGGTAATTGAGACAAGTGTATTTTCTCTAATTGTTCCTTTCATATTATAGTTAAGATCACACTGAGTACAACACTTTACATACTAATTTTTCCACTTAATAGTATAGAGCAATGCAAATTACTTATGACTATCCATTTTCCATTTGCCTCATATTAAATGGATGGATTATTGACCCCCCCCCCCTGGTTTTATTGTATTACGAGTTTTTACTTAGAATATATCCACAGGGTGGAATGACTAATATTAAGCTTATAACATGTATTGCCAAATGGCTTTCCAAAGGAATCATATCAATTTTCAAATTACTTAACGCTGTAGCTTATCGTGACTCATTCCCTTAAAACTCCACATGCTGGAGGTTTGGTCTCCAGTGCAATGCTGTGAAGTGAAAGAAAGTACTTCCTTCATGATGGCACCTCCTCAGGAGGGAATTAGCGCTGCGTCCTTACTAGGAAATAGGGCAGAATCTGGGGTGGAGAGTGAGTCTCAAAACAATGAAGGGATTGAGGTAGAGAGGAAGTTCTGATCAACTTTTTATCTTGTAATCACAGGAAGGGGGTCTCTTTCTTGAAGAGATTAGATTTGTTAAACCATTCCATGTTGTAGAAGGGAGTAACAAGGGTGAGCTAGTGCCTGTCAGCAAGGGTTGTTACAGAGAGCCAGCTTGGCCCCTCCCTTCTTCCCTCTGACTTCCTGTTTGGTTGTGTTTCCTGCCTGCCATCTTCTCCCATGCTGATGTTCTCTGTCACGTTGCCCTGTCACTTGGAGCCCTCACCAGAGCCAGCAGATGCCAGCACCATGATCCACAACCAGAAGTCAAGTTTCTTGTTTTATAAAGTACTCAGCCCTATGTAGTTTTCTCTAGCAACACACAATGAACCAATAGACAGAAGGATCCATTACTAAGCCTGTAGCCTAGAAAATATTGGAAAATATTTTAAAGCATCTTCCTGCTAATACTCAAGTATTAGATATTTAATATAAAACACTAGGATTCAGGAACGCTTGATTCTGGCCTTTTTGCTTGCTTCTAACTCGCTATACTACCAGATAGTTTAACTATCTGAATTTTAGTGTTTTTATCCTAAAAACAGCCCAGGTTAAGGCAGTGTTGCTATGGATTTGAAGATGTAGCCTAAGGAGTATGAGTTCTTGGAATACGCACACAAGACAGGGAGACATTGAAGGAAGTCCCATGCTCAAATAGATTTGTAAAACCTGCTTACAATGTAGCATTCATAGGATTTTAAAATGCCTAACTCTATTAAAAAGCTCTTAGAAGTTCTGTCTCTTACTTTGCTTGAGCTGGCATTTTCCTGCATTTTTAAACATAGATCATTTTGTGTGGAACATCTGTAAGACCGTCTGACACAGCAGAAAGAGTTTCAGAGTCCACCAAATATGCGTTGGAACCCAGGTACTGACTCTTACTGAGCATCTTTGTTCTCACTACTGAAAGAAAGGGATGCACTTTTCAGACTACTTCCCATACTGGGTGAGGTCACGCAGCAGAGCCAGGACTCAGGTCAGTCTCTTCCCTGTGATTTTCTCTCCCTCACACCTGCTCATCAAATCCCTCCACTGTCATTAAAAATAGACTGTGTAGGGCTGGGCACTAGGAAAACACTGCTCATCTAATTTTTAACATAAATTGTTACATTGGGAGAAGGGCCTAAAATCTAGAGTTGGATACATTATAAGCTTCAGGTCCATTCTTGGCACAAGAATGTGGTTGCTTCTGTAATTTAGAAAACAAAACTTTAAATTTTGTTGAAAGAAAACAAAATAATTAATGTAGCTATCCATTTTAAATTAGAAGGTCAGAAAGCCTATCTTAGATTATTGCCAGCGGTCTTCCTCCTACGTTGGCTGTGCCTGTGCACAGTTGATTATCACTAATCGCATAATCTTGAGCAGGTCCCATTCAGTTACATAGGAATTAAAATACGAAATGCAGATATTTTAAATTTGACTTTGAAAGTGCTGAGTCTGCAGAAATCTCTACCGTTAGCTACTACTTTCTTTACGAAAACTTTCCTGTCTTGGACCTGTACAGCACCAACCTACCTTGCTGTCTTCTACATCTTTGGTTAATCCTTTTTGGCTTCTCTAAAACCTGGAATCCCTCAAGGTGCACTGTTGCCTTTCTTTCTTGTCCTCTGCTTTCCTCACCCTCCATAAGGTGAGCTTCCTATTGACCTTCTCTGTTGACGCCTCATAAATTCAAATCTGTGTTTCAGACCACTCCTCTGTCCCCCGACATTGCTTATCCTTCTACCCCATGCTATGTCTCTGCTGTTGGCCTCTCAAGCATGGATAACTTCATGGCCCCAGTTTGAACCCTTGCTGAGGTAAGGGTTCATCCAAACCTTCTCTCCACTAGCCCAGCATCATGCACAGAGCCACCGTGCACGTAGGCTCCTCGATCGGATGCCTAGCTGTGGTCTTGCATTTCTTCCTTTCCTCGCGTGCATATCTCCTCCCTCAGAAGTTCCTGCCAACTTTGCCACCACATAGATCTCAACTATCTTCCCTTCTGCCTATCTGCACCATTGACAAGCTAATGTATGTCACCACCGTCACCCACCCAGCGCATCCAAGGCTTCCCCTTCTATATGACTTTCTTCTAACCCAGTCTCTGCACAGCAAACTGGATTTTTTTTTTCCAAAAATGAGACATCAAGTAACCCAGTGATTTTCAGTGTTTTATTATCACACAGAGACTGAATCCAAGCTTCTCGCTGACGTATCTCGTGTGATCTCTGGCCCCTCTGTTTGTCTGTAGCCCAGCCCAGGCCCTGCTCTTCTCTCTGACACTCTCACTCGCACATGCCCCCTCCCCAGGCCATGCACAGCTGACTGCTCCTTCTCTCCCTTGGCAGGCTTGTCCCTGCCCTCTGCATAAATGTGTACTCCACAGAGAAGCCCCTAACCCATCTCTCTTTGGGGAATTCTATTTTCTATCAAAGAACCCCATTTGGTTCCTTTTCATAGCCATTAATAAAATGGTCAGCTGTCACAGTTATTTCCATGTTTACTGATTGATGCTGTAACTACTTTGTAAATTCCACCAGGGTAAGATATTATCTGCTTAATTCCATAGGTGGCATCAAGCATGCTTAGAAGATTTGTGTACTGAATGAGTGACAGAAAGAACACAATAGAGAGAGGCCCCTTCTCTGAGCAGTACACACAGAGTTCTATATGCCAGCTATGTGCCAGCTTCTCCTGTAGTATAGGATGCTGCTTTTTCTTCCACACCAACATGCTTCTCAGCCTTCATTCACCTGTTAAAACTTTCCCTTTTACTTTGTAACTCCTCTGGGCATCTTTCCTGGCCCTGTCTATGTACAATTTAGTGCCAAGTACATAGAACTTTTCACATTTTATCTCTTACCCCACAATGAACTTCCACAGGGCAGAGATCATGACCATACTGTTCACCATTGTGCACCAGGGCTCAGCACAGTCCATGTAGTGAGAACTCACTGTGCACCAGCGCTGACCACGGTCCATGTAGTGAGAACTCACTGTGCACCAGGGCTGACCAAGTCCATGTAGTGAGAACTCACTGTGCACCAGGGCTGAGCACGGTCCATGTAGTGAGAACTCACTGTGCACCAGGGCTGACCAAGTCCATGTAGTGAGAACTCACTGTGCACCAGGGCTGAGCACGGTCCATGTAGTGAGAACTCACTGTGCACCAGGGCTGACCAAGTCCATGTAGTGAGAACTCAGTGACAAAATCTGTGTTATGAATATATTACCTCATTAAAATTTCACAGTGATTCTAAAAAATAGGTATTATTTTACCCATTGTACAGATAATCAGAACACATTCATAGGGAGATAATGACTTGCTTAAGGTTGAATGGGCAGTAAGTGGCAAAGCAAGGCTTAAATCAAGGCCATTTGTCTCCGAAACCCATGTGTATTATTAGTATTCTAAGATGTGCTATGATAAATTGATGACAAAAGGAAAACAGAGCAGTAAGGCTAGGACAACACTATGCAATGTATTAATTATTGAATCTGCCCTACCAATTTGATTTGAAACTGTCTCATTGCTATTTGTTCTTCAATAAAATTATGGGAAAAAAATAATTTTCTGAACTTTTACCACATGCCAGGTTCTGTACTGATATTTGTGTACTGATATTTTCTTAACTCCTGATAAAAATTCTATGAAATATGTAGTTTTGCAACAATAAACCATAACAATAGCTTATAGCTTATAGGACTTAGCTTGTACAACTTAAGTTCTAAGCCATTAAAGTGATGGCATTAGGACTTAAATCCCATGTTGGACACTGCATAACCATGCTCTGAGCTGCTTGTTACATAGTCATCCTGAACAAAAGTCTCTGTGTTCCTTACTGTGACCTCCTTTTTAGTCTTAGATAGCACCCAGTTATTTATGTTATCGTCAAATTCATGCTATCTGAGTGCATATTAATTTTCTCTCATCTAGACAACTACTGGAAATGTTCACACAGTCCAGAGTACTTATGCAGATATACAGTGGTGCCTTATTAGCTCATGAATTTGATTTGCTCTGTGAGTCTGGAAAAGATAGCCACACTTGTGTTCATGTAGGAAAAATGGTGGTATGCTTGTTCCTCACCCTGGGCAGAATGCGCATGCACACAGACACACACACACACACACACACACACACACACACAGAGTTGCCAATTATTTCTGTTTATGAACCAAATTTTTCATAAACAAAGGTGCTCATGAGCTGAGGTGCCTCTGTATTCTGGTGTCCATAGAAGAAAAAAAAAAAAAAAGGGAGGTTTGTGATTGAAACCTTCTTTAGAATCGTGTGCCTAGATGCCCTTTAAAGACAACAAAAAGCTTTCAGATGTTTTGATAGTGCTTAGATTGCTGGCTTCTAAGACTGGGCTCCCCCGTCACATTTCTTCAATTCCTCTAAGTCATTCTACCTTTTACCAGTGACAGTATTGGGCTGAAGTTAGTATGAAACTATTCAGATGGTCCACCTCAAAATTAAGCGTTCATCTTATCTAAACAGATGCTTCTGTTCGAAGAGCTGCTTTGTTTTGTTCCTGGCTGGGTGGGAGGCTGGCCTAATAGCCGCAGTAATAGGACTAATCTGGGAGCTGGCGGTCTGACTGTGCCTCTAGGTGGTGCTGTGACTCGGAGTGAATCAAATCAATTCGTTCCTCTCCTCTCTGACCTTTTAGGAGAATAATGAGAACAATCATCTTAGAGGATGTAATGATGATTAATTTGACCAATATTCACCAAATGCCAGCCAAATGGTCTGGTTGTCAATGGCATCTCTCCTTCACTTTGAAGAACCTAAAGGTTTGGTTTCTTTCTCCGTAATGTGAATAAATTAAACAAGAGACAGAGTCCTGCATAAGTCTAAGGACTTGTGAAATAGAAATAATCAAAATAATAAAGAAAAACATTAAAAGTTATAATCAAACTTTGGTTATTTAAGGATAATTATAGACATAAGGAAGTATTAAGTAAATCTTTTAAAACTAATTATGGGAGAAATGAAAATTTCCCTAGATAGGATTATCTGTAGATCAAACACTGCAAAAGAAGCCATTAGTAAGCTTGAAGATGTAATAGAAACTAAGCAAAATGAGGTGAAGAGAGAAAGGTTACTAGTGACATGGAACCAAGCTCAGTGACCTGTAGAGCAGAAAATATACATGAATTAATAATGGCACCCAAATGTCCAAATCCGATGAAAACCATAAACCTATAGAATCATATCAAGTCAAATTATAGCAAAAATGCCAAAATGAATGATAAATAGAAAATCACAAAAGAGACCGAGGGAAAAGAACATACAGTAGAACTTGGGTTCATGATCTTAATTCTTTCCACAGTTGTGGTCACAGAATTTGTTGCAACTCCAGCTTCAACCAGAACGTTGACACAAATTCTGTGACCAGAATAATGAAAATAATTCATTTCATGAACTGACGCACTGCTATGTCACATAAAGCAGAATGAATCCGATCTCTCCTCAGAATATGCCAACCAGAAGATAAAATGATATTTCTAAAGTAATATGGGAAGAGGAAGCTAAGAAACTATTCACTTCAAGTTTTATATGAGCATAGTATCTTTCAAGTGGTGTCTTTTAAAGCAAAGGCAAAATAAAGATTTTTTTTAGAAGAACAAAAAATCATTATTAAAAGATCTGCACTACATTAAATATCAAAGGAAGTTATTCATGTTGAACAAAAATATCAGAATGTTTTTATTTTTGTGTTACTCAAAGGTAAATGGTGATAATTCAATGTGCACCACAAATCTTTGAATTTTAGCAACCAAAAATTAAAGTGAAATAGATAATGTAACAATTTGGAACTAGAAAAAATATGAAAACTTAAAGATGCACTCTATTCACCCTTGCTTTCTCTTCCCTCAAATTTCTTTCTTGATTTTTTAATATTTCCAAGCAGGTGAACACTATCACTCATTTTTCTGTTCCATACTCTCTTGCTCTCTCTTTCCGTCTTCCTCTCCTGGTCTCTCCTCCATTTCCCACAGCTTGAGTGGCCGTCCCTTGTCATCTAGCCTTGCTTGCCCTGTGTTTCTCTCTCCTTTTCTCTCCGGCTCTGGCACCTGTCCCACCTAACCCCCAACCCCCCCACACACACACAGAGCAAAGTTACTCAACTGAGGAGTCACTCATTGCATACAAGCTCATGGCTTATGATAGATTTTGTTATATAACTGTACATCTTGCTCTTATGGTTAGCAGTTACCTGTTTGTCAGTTTCTAGGTTGTGCTTGAGGATTCTATATTGGTAATTTTTATATATTTGGCAGGGTGTCATACTTGTTGCAATAAATTGTTCTCCCTTGTACAAAAATATTGTGATTTTTTACAATATTGTGATTGTTTTGGGTCAGAACCATCAACATGATCCACCACCAAAGGACTGGGCACAGAGCCAACTATATTGAAATATTCATCCCTAATAATTTGGGGAGGTAAAACCCCAGAACAGACAAGAGGCAGTTACACATAGAGGACATCCCTGAAAAATGGACATTTCCTATGGCAGCTACAATTCCAGTGATAAACCTATCTAACATACATAATTTATAGGAATTAATACACAAAAACAAATTAAAACTTAAAAGCTAGGAAATGATAAAATGTAGAAGCATAATGCAACCCCACACATCCAGCCCACCCAGGGCATGTCCAGGGAACAACAAGACGAAGGAAAGCCAAAGCTACCATGAACTTGCTGAAATTATCAAATCAGATTAGAAATAATTTCTCAGGCAAAAAGAAAAACAGATGACAATCAGAATTAAGAGTCTGTGTGCTATCTCGAGTAGACACAAAATTTAAAAAATAGAGGAGCATAGGAAAATGTTGAAAACCACAATGCACAATATAGAATAGAAATGGAATCCATGAAACAGATTCAAATAACTATCTAGGAGTTTAAAAATTTCACGGAAATTTTCAGGGCTGGGAAGATAGTTCAGTGGTCTAAGTGCCTGCCTGGCAAGTGCAAGGTCCTGAGTTCGATCCCCAGTACTGCCTGATGTGCTGGTGGTTCCAGGCATGCCTTGCCAGCCCTGAAATTCGGCATGGTGGCAAATGCCTATAATCCCAGCACTGTGAAAGTTGAGTCAGGAGGATCATTACAACTTTGAGCTGTGTAGTGAGACCCTGTACCAAATAAATAAAAAACTAAAATAAAATAAAGTATATGCAACCAACTGAACCAATGGGAGGACAGATAGCAGACCTAGAAGACAGGATTGCCATAAGCAACCACAAAAAGAGATTTCTTAAAAGTAGTATGGACCATGAAATATCAGTCCAACAGCTGCAAAATGATGCAAAGACGAATAACATGAAATTGATCAGACTCAGTGAGTCAGCAGGAGAGAGCACAAATGTCATGAAAAACATGCACACAGAAGCAACATCAGAAGCCTCCCAAACATGGAGAAATGGACACAAAAGTGAATGAGGTGTGTAGAGCTCCCATTAGCTGTGATCAAAACAAATCTACTGCAAGACACACAATATTCAAAATTCCAGAAATTCAGGACAAACAGAATAGTAAAAGCTGTGACAGAAAAGAAACAAATCAACTATAAAATAAAACTCAACAGCAGACTTTTCAACACAAACCATGAAGTCAAGGATAGTTTCGCATGAAGCACTTTAAGTCCTGAGATAAAACAACCTCCAACCCATATTGAGGGACCCCATAAAACCGTCTTTCAGAATCAAACATGGAAACAAGAAGATACCTCTATGATGACAACTGAAGAAACACATGGCTGCCAAACAGCTCTACAGAATGTTCTGGAAGATATTAGCAGGAGATAACAAAGGCCACAAGAGTACCATAGGAAGAAGTCACCAGACAAGGCAAGTAACTCAACTGAGGAGAAAGATAGGAAACCAGCAGCAGGAAAACAATATGTCAATGACATGCCAAAACATAGCAGGGTGTTTTTGCCTCCGGCAGGAGAAACAAAAGTATAAATAAGGATCAGAATGCATACTAGACATTATGAACCAGAAGACAATGCTCAGTTGGGAAGGGAAACTAGGGCAAGAGAAGGGAAGGAAGGGGAAAAAAGAGAAAAGGAAAAACAAATAGAAACAAAGCTTTTGTAAAGAAGGAGGGGAAGGGGAATTCAAGGATCAGTAAAAGAATGGGGGGAGAGGAGCTGAGATGTCACATACAGGTACAAAGGCCCCAGGACAGAAGGGTCATTATGTATGTACACCTGAAATGTGCCAATCAACTTAATAAAAATACTTTATGCCTTCAGTTCATGTATTTATGTTTGTACTATATTAATTCATCTTAAAACATTTAATGAACTGCATTTATTACTAATTGACATTAAAATTATTTAAAACCTTCTGATATTAGGAATATTAGTCTATCTTATCTATACTAACTGAATAATACATTTATATAAATGTATCTGAATAAACGTTCTGCTATTTTCTAATTAGCAGTTACCTTCTCTCTGATTAAATTCCCAAGGTGTTCAGAGATATTTTTATGTCTCTGCCTTTGTATTATTGCTTCCCAATTTTCTTGCTTAAAATCAAATCATAATTGGATGTGAAAATTGAGTGATGTAGGGGTGCATCAGTGCCATAAATTGTTAGCTACAGCAAATCTTCTGTGAAAGACAATAGATGTGATGCACTTTTGCACTGAGAATAATCCTAATCTCATCCAAGTAATGAGAATTTGGGTCTTCCTTGACCTGCTGGAGCAGAAAGCTCTGCTGGTCTTCTGTTTACTGCAAGGGAAAAATATCATACTGATAGCGTCAGTAATGCCTTGATTACTTTAAAAATTATAGGTTTGTAATATGTGCAAACGAGATTTTGAGAGACAAGCCAAAAATAGAACAAGTTACAAATAGGATTGTCTTCCAAAGAATAGTAGAACTATTATCCATCTTTACACTTTGATTTCCCTGTTCCCCAGATATTTTGTGTTTTATCTATGAGTTTTAAAAATATTATCAGTAAGTTAGTTCACTGTGAATTTCTTTACTTACTAACCAATTTTTTTCACAAGAAAATATTTTACAGTTCAGCCAAGGTCTTAAATTTAATCAGAACACAAAATAAAAATGTTTTAGAATTAATTATAGTTATTAGCTGAACAGTTTCACCAGTTCTAGTATCTTACTTATTTCAGTAAGAACATATTCACTATAAGTACATTTTGTTTTGCTTCGATTCACATTTTATCATAAGTTCTACATGATTGAAAGTTTGTATGTGTACAACAGATACTGTCAATGACATTAATCTAAGCAGAAATATTCATCTTATTTATAATCAATATTTCTGCGATTGAAAAGTTACTCTCCTTTTCCAGCACAGCAACCATTGAAGAAGAGTGGCCGTGGCCCTCCGCTATCCCATCCTCAACAAGGGCCACAAGGTGACTAAGAATGTGAGCAAACCGAGGCACAGCCGGTGTCGCGGACGTCTCACCAAACACACCAAGTTCGTGCGGGACATGATCCGGGAGGTGTGTGGCTTCGCCCCCTATGAGCGCCGCGCCATGGAGCTGCTCAAGGTCTCCGAGGACAAGCGCGCCCTCAAGTTCATCAAGAAAAGGGTGGGGACACACATCCGCGCCAAGAGGAAGCGTGAAGAGCTGAGCAACGTGCTGGCCGTGCTGGCCGCCATGAGGAAGGCAGCTGCCAAGAAGGACTGAGCCCCTCTGGAATAAAGCTTTGCAATAAAAAAGTTACTCTCCAGTCTCTGACTCCTATAGCACCTGAAACCCATCGTTCGGTTGATTGAATTTGACTATTTTACACATCTTACCCAGGTGAAAGCTTGCCAACGTTTGTCTTCCTATGACTGATCCGTTTCACTCGGGGTAGGGTCTTTAAATTTCATCCATGTTGTCACATACTGAAAATATTTCGCTTTTGATGCTGATTAGTATTTTATTGTATTTTTATACCACATTTCCTTCATTAGTTATTGAATTGAGGTTTAGTTTATTTTTGCAGCTTGGCTATTGTGAATAATACTCCAATGAACAGGAGAGTGGTCACACATCCCCAAGGTATGGAGTTTTACCAGAAGAAGGATTACCCAAACGATCGTGTGATAGTTTTGTTTTTAAAGTTTTGTGAAAGACTGGCCAGATAGCTCAGTGGATTAAAGCACCTGCTTAGGCAGATGCAAGGACCTGGTTCCACCCCCGACGTGCCAAGCTGGCCCCACCCCCAGGGTGGGCAGAGACAGCGACTGAGACTGGGTGTGGTGGCGCGCGCCTGTAATCCCAGCGCCTGGGAGGCTGAAAACAGGAAAATCACTACAAGACCTATCTATGTAGTGAGACCCTGTAGACCCTGTACTAAATACATAAAAGAGAATAAACTTTTATGGAACTCCCATATCATTTTCCACAATGAATGCATCATTTTGTATTTGTTTTAACAGTGTGAAAAGCTTTCTATTTCTCCACATCCTGCTGTATTCTTGTTTTAAAATAATTATCATACCACCAAGCATGATGTATGTGGTTGGATTTGCATTTCCTTGATGATTAGTGACACTGAGTGTGTACCACATATAGTGGTCGGCCACTTGTGTCTTCTTTGGAGAAACATGGATTCAAGTTTGTAACCTGTTCAATAAAAGTGAGGCAAGTGAAAGTTTTGTTTCAAAGAAAAAGTGGCATACTCTATGTCAAGTCTATCAATTGTTACATTCAGGGTAAGTGGTCTCATGCCTACAGTTAAAAGGTAATTTTAGTCTAGATAAAGAAGGCTCATCTTGGCATGTTTGCATAAAGCACACTTGGAAATAAGGTCAGATAGTTAGAATGAGATATTGAAGACATGCCATGAAAATAAAACTAATAAGGAAGCAAGAATGACTATATGACAAACTAACTGGACAAAGTACACTGAAGACCAAGGCTGATTGCCAGGGGCAATGAAAGGTTTTCATGATAATAAAGAGAAGCAGAATCAAGAAGACACAGAAATTGTGTCTGCACACAGAGCTTTGCCCAATACAAGGCGAAAACTGACCGAACTGAAAAGGCAACACACAGATCTAGAAGGGCAGCTAGACCACGCAACGCCCCGCCCTGAGTAACTCAGAGGAGGTGAAAACGTTACCCACAGCTTGGGTTAATTGACTGTAAACCATGTATACTGAATAATTGCGTGCACACAAAATGTTCACTACGACCACTTCTTAGTCATAAACTAAACCTGAGAATTCTAATTCTCAAAAACTTCCAAGCTGCACACACACACACACACACAGAGAGAGAGAGAGAGAGAGAGAGAGAGAGAGAGAGAGATACTATTTGTATAAAATATTTAGTAGAGTTTCATTCATGTTTCAGTGAGTCTAACTTCTTCACCATTGCTTTAAATGTTTGTTTGTTTTCAAATAACTTATGTTTCTTGTAAGATGTTACAGTAAGCAGATGTTAAATGTGAGCCTATAAAATAAATGTGCACCGTTACAATGCCCTCAATGTGATATTTTTCTTTTGGAAGGAAAAAGAAATGCCATTGCCCAGCTAAATCTTGGAAACAATCCAGATGTCCATCAAGCAAAGAACTGATAAAACTATATTTTTTTAATATAATGGAGTACTACTAAGCTATAGAAAAGTATATGGATGCAACTTTGATTGTACTCACAAATGAAATAGATCAGACCCAGATGTGTAAACATTATATTGTCTCATTAGTGTAAAAAAAAGGCCCAAACAAGTAATAAAATCTGAAATGTACAATAAATATTGTGAATTGGGAAGAAAGCAAAAGAAAAGGCAAACTGGGGAAAGGGGAAAAGAAGAAAAGAAAAGAAAACATGTTTATACAAGATACTTACAGTTGCTATGCAGCTAGTTTCTCTTGGTTTATTTAAAAAGAAAGGTTTGCACTAATACTGTGTAAACAAGTTACCCTGTCGGTATCTTCTACTCTGATTGACTTCTGGGAAGATAATAATGCACAGTGCATCAACTATTGTAACTGTCCTAATAGACTGTTTGGAAAATTATTTTCATTGTTTTTATCTTTTTTCTTTAAGGAAGGGACCACTGGGATAGAGGAAAAGAGAAAAGAAGGGGGAGAATGCACACACACATGCACACACACACATACACACAAGGTAGCTAGGGTAATTGTACAACTGATTGCTATTAATTTGTCAAAAGAAACAGTTCATGCTTAACTGTCCGATCAATCTCCCATGCCTATGTGAGCCACCTGAGTAACCACTTTGAAGATAACAATATATATTACAATACGTATCATCAATTTCCTATCACCTTGTTGTGAAATTCTCTATCTTTTTTGCTGTTCTTTGTTGTTCTGTTTTAGCCTTTTTGCTTGCTTCTATCCCCTTTAAAATGAATTTTTAGAAAGATTAAAAAAAAAAAAAAAGAAGTGCCATTCGGGCGGGGGGGTAGTTTGTAAGTCTCTTCTCTCTATTATTGACAACCGTCTAGCAGAAAGGAAGCGCCAGCACATCACGTGGCAGTCACGCACCCCCACGGCTGCCGCTCCCCACACTGCCTGCTCAGGACCAGGCACTGTCCTATGCGCAGTCAGCACCCTGAAGTCTTGTTCTTGCTTCTGCCCATTTTGCAAGTGAGTGAAATGAAGCTCAGAAAAGCTAGACAACTTGGATGAGATTGCGCACCTACAGCACGCCAGCTCCAGAACCTGAACTCGGTGAACTAATTTCACCATGTAGTTTTTCATTTTCAAAACCAGTGTCAAACACCCTGGCATCAGACGTGAAGACGACATGACTTCCTACTTCAGCACTTTGTGAAGTATTTAATTGCTTTTCTTTTGCCTTGACTTGAAATTTGCCTCTTCACTGGTCTGTCTTGTTTGATAAGTTCATCTTTGTTCATTTTCAAAAAGGATTACAATGATAAGCTTTTATAATTAAGACTATCTCAGCGGACATTTCCTTTACCATAGTTCTCTTTCCTTTATCTTCTAATTATTAGAGATGAATTTTCTGATTTTCCAAAATCATATTTGCTTTAAATACAAGTTACAAATTAACTACTTATAAAAATGCTCTCCCCCCTTCTGAACTATCATAGAATGGAAATCCTTCTTGCTCTAGCATCTAAAAGAAGTAACGATTTAAAATCAAATCATCTAATAAGGACGTGATTAAAATGACATTACATAAAATGGTCCACATTTGGGACACAGCGACTGTAAAAGCTCTCCCCAAGGTGAAACAAAAGGCTTCTTAAGCACAACAAAATATTTGATGTTGTGAAGTAAACAGCACCATCTTGGATGGTAGGAAACATCCAAGAAAACCAAATGAAATGCACCTATGAAAGTCACCACCTCTGCTGTCACCCCATAGCAAAAGGTCAACTCACTTGAAAGTAACCTGCCAGAGATCTCTACAGTCTCTTGTTTTTCCCCAAATAAGTTTGCATGCATTACCCGATCTTACCCGCCCCAAACTCTGAGACAGCCACCCTAATGATTCTCTTTTATAGACAATGAAGTAAAGTTAACTGTCTAACATCACTCAAGAGAATGACCTCTTTTTTTTACCTACTATATGCTGGGTACTTGCTAAACTGAAGGTTTTATTTTACCTGATTTGATTCCCAGAAAAAGAGGCCTCAGTATTCTCACACAGAGCAGGAAACTGAGGGTCAAAATGATTCAGTGACTCCTCCTGATTCCCCAGACCCTATCTATTGACTACAGCTATGGCTCACACAAGGGCTGACCTGTCTGAGGGGCCTGGAGGTTGCCTGCCCTGGCTTAGCAAGAACATGAAATGAGGCTGGGGCATCCCATGGCAGCCGAGACCAGGGGTCACAGTGCCCTGCGAGCTCCCCCTTCTCTTACAAGGACAGGGCCCACTTACTGGTTTTCCTTCTCCTGTATAGTTATCCCAGGCTGGCGAGACACCAAAGACAGAAGAAGGAGAGCCACAGCACCCCACTCTCTGGAAGCCACCATGATTTGTGCATTTGAAGAAATAAAACTGACCTCGAGGAGCTGTAGTAAAACACATCTACAGGGTGGGACTTCTTCTGTTTATCTAATGTTCAAATCTCTTGAATTCTATTCAGAGGTGAGTAACTAGAACTAGGGCATTGCTTAGTCAAATGCCTTAAAAATAGTCAGACACAACCCATGGCTCTTTGGCCCTTCTGAAAGAACAATAACCATGAGTGAATGAAAACTGATATTAAACCAATAACAGATGAGCAGATTTTATTTTCAGACACAAACACACACATAAAGAAGATCTACGGGCAGATTTTTCTGGCCTTCTTGAGTGGCTTTGAGGTCAGATTAATCTGGCTAATGCTGGCATGTCACCTTAGACATAAGCAGCCAGATAAAAGTAAGGAATGCTTGTAGTCACACGCAGGTTCCACTGTGCCTCGCCAGCCCCAGGCCAAGCCATCAGTGGGCTTTCTACTTGTCATACATGCATTAAGTATCATTAAGAGCCTACCTTTGTGTCTCGATCAGACAAGATGCCTTAAGTAGCTATCTCCAGGAGCACGCTCCGGATGTGTGTCCATACCCTGCTGTACGTCTGCCCTGAGGCTGCTGTACCAGCATACACTCTCCTACTCTTCCACACATAAATTACCATAAACAGAAATGGTGGATAGGTGGCTAGATAGACAAGCACCCATGTGTGGTGGGCTTTTCCTTTCTCTTGCTTAATTCTCATAACAAATCTATGACATAAGAATGACTTACTCCATTTGCAGATGAAGAAATGGAAGCCCAACAGACTTCTCTGTATCCTTTGGGAGACTTAAATTCTGTCCCATGAAAAAATAGCCAGTTGCATCATTGCTAATCTCAAATAACTTATGGGAAAATATAACAAAGACACTACGTGCCTGATGATGTGGATCTCCTTTAGCTGTGGAGATCTGAGGGAGGCTATGTCTGCTACCACTTGCTCTCCTCAGAAGTCCAAGCTGAAACCAACCCCAGCGCAGATTCCTGGAGCCCATGACCTGTAGTTTTCCTCTTCTTGCCTCTCTCCTCTTGCCTCAGTCCCCCACATTGCAGCTCCTGGAAAACCATTTCTCTTCCCCTTCTCCAGTCTGGCTTTGCAACCTTGTCTCCTACAGTCAATGGATTGGCAATGTTGATGCTCATAAGGCCCCACAGCTGTGCAGCCCTGGGATGGCTCAGGGTACACAGTAGACTCCCAGCTTCCTCCACCGACTCCCCCTCCATGACCCACAGCTGTACAAAACTCATGACACAAACCTACAGAGCCCCTGGAGTGGAGTTCAGGGTCCCCAGCCCTTCTGTAGCTTTCCCGTGAGGAGCAGATCTCCCTACCACAGTTTTCTCTGTGGAGGGAGGTGCTCAGGGTCTAGAGACCCATATGGCTGTCACAACTCAGAGCTGTATCACTGGTGCCCCATGGGTAAGGGCCAGGGATGCAGCTTGTAAACTTCACAGGTCAACCCTAGCAACAAAGAGTTATCCAGACCCAAATGTCAGCAGTGCCTGGGCTGGCGAGCACTTCCCAGGAAGAGGCCTGCCTGGCTTCCCCTTCCCTGAAATCCTGATGGGCTGATTTTCTTCTTTTCATGAGCAGCCTAACTGTGTTGGCTTTTTCAAACTAGCTCCTTCCTGGAAGTTCTCTGGTGAGTGCCTCTTCTCACCCAGGGCCTCAGCGGCACTCAGGACTTCAGCATTTGACACCTCTCCTGCCCACATTCTAGCACGCTCCCTAAGTTCCACCATATCCCTCTGTTCTTTTTGCCTTCCTACAGCCTCGATCCATTGCAGGCCCTTGTCTCCTGCTCTGAAGCCTAGTCCTCACTCCAAGCCTCCTTCTATGTCCCTGCTGGCCACACTGCAAGCAGATTGGCTCCAGCTTACTGTCCTGCTCAGCAGCTTTCAGTGGCTCCCCATCGTCTGCAAAAGTGATGAGTCCCAAATCCTCCACAAATGGCTGTTAGTCTGGCTTTGCACCCCTGTCTCCTACAGTCGTCAAACAGTCCCCATCAAACATAAGTTTCCTCTTAACCTTCGTTATACGTAAATATGAGCTGTCTCCCCACAATATTTGAGTATTGAGGACTGATACCTCATGCAACAAGCTTAGGGGTAAAGCTTTGACTTCACTGATGATTAACCCATTGATGAGTTTATAGATGAATGGGTTTATTAAAAAATGAGTCCCATTTTGTGGAAGCAATTCACTGGGGTGTACACAGCCTCTTCCTCTCTCTGGCTTCCGGCCCTCTGTGTTTCCTGACTGCCATACACTGATGAGTTCCACCCCACCACATCCTTCTACCATGATGTTTTCACCTTAGAACCAGCCAGCATGGACTGAAACCCCTGAACTATAAACCTAAATATGGATTGGAAGCTCTCTTGAGTGCTGTTAGACAGTTAACTTTCACTTCCATTATCTATAAAAGAGAATCGTAAGAACACCTGTCTGTTCCTGTGTGGGGAGGGTGGAATCCTCCTTTAGGCGTCTGGGCATATCAAAGAAAGATCTAACACACCTTCCTGCACTGCCCTGTTCACACCGGGCTTTTCTCTGGAGTGACTCTTAGCAGCCTTGACCCCTAACTTTCTGCCCTAAGTCCCCTTAAAATCAGATGCTATCTTAGATGCCCAGGGGATGGCTCTGTTTGGAAGGAATTTCCTGGTTCTAGAAATATCATAACCCCACTACCAGCACTTTTAATTTTTGCCCTATGTTATGTTTTCTGAGAGAATGGGATGAATTTGGAGAATGGATCTTTCTTTAGATTTAGATATTTTGACTTTTAGATTGAGTTCTGCATCTCATTCTTCTTTATAATCACCTATGTCACTTACTAATGAAACTTTAATAAGAAATATTTGTTGATAGAATAAGCAAATGAGTTGATTAAAAATAAATTACTACTTCATAATACTTCCAGGTATATTTTCTCTTTTAATCCTCCAAATAATCTTGTCAGATAAACATCATTAAACTGAAGAGAATCTTGAGAGCCAGGGACGCATTGGTTAAGAAGGAAAAGGAAACAAAGGAAGTGGAGTAGCAGACACTGCCTGGCGTCTGCGGGCTTGCGTAACCCTCACAGGCATCACACAAGGCTAATAATGCTAATATGGTTTTGGAGATGAGGAGCTTGAGACCGAGAATGTGTGAGTAGTTTGCCCACAGTCTTAAAGCTGGTAAGTCTCTGAGCTGCATGCTGATCGTCTGTCCCACTACAAAGCCAGAAGGGCAGCTTTGGGCCTGGTTGTTTGGTTGGTAAGTGCCTTGTCAGGACTGAGGCTGGGTCATCTAGCACCAAGTCCAGTCGTCTGTCTCTCATGCCTTAGTGCTGGGCCAAGGGCAAGGGAAGAAGCAGCAAATGAACAGAAATGATCGCAGGACAAAATCAAAAGGCAGCTGAGCTGTGCAGTCAGGTGTGTTGTTTTGTGCATCTGGGAGAACACAGGTGTCTATGTGCACGCGCACACGCGCACACACACACACACACACGCGGCACACAGGGGTAGGGATGACACACCCACTACCCCTCTCAGTCAAATGTGTTCAAAGATGAATGAGAAATGCCAAAACCTTGTTAGCTGTGCATATATGGCTTCCATCTTAATTGTAGCATTCTTCTATCAAAGATAGATAGCTACAAAACACCATGCGGAAGAGACCGCAAGATGGCAATTCATTTTGAAAATGCATTGCCTGTCGCGTGGGGACACTTTGCACTATCTAAATCAGCCTGTGACTTATGGCTCTGAATAGAACATGCCCTGCGCTGGCACAGCTGCCACTCACTGCAGGGTAACACCCACACCTACGTCTTCTGGAAAGCTTTTTAGAAGTTTTGTGTCCCATTCCTCTGTACTGGGCCCAATTCAAATAGGAGTTGCAAGTTCTGCAAATGGAATGCAAAGGAAGCGATTAGCCTGAAAGGGCCTCTAACCAAGCACTTGGTTAGCCTTGGGCTAACCTAGCCTTCAGCTCCAATTCAGTGGAAATGGGTACGATACCAGTTACCCAAGGGGATGAGGTGAAACTGTCACTGAGGACACGCATGCCCTAGTGGGCACTGTAAATAGCTACTTCTGCTTCACTAGAGCAGTGCACTTCCTTGTATCGGTCTTTCCCCAAGAATGGGGAGGAGTAGGAGGCGTAGAAAGCAAGAGCCTTGAAGGAGAGGGAACAGGGAGGCTGGAATGTGGGGCTCTCGGGCCTTGTGCTGCAGACTGATTGGAAGTTCCCTGGAGTGCAGGTGCCGCCAGCAGGAGCTACTGTAGAGCCCCATGATGAAGCCATGAAGGGGCTCACTGACCATCTTTGCCACCCCTCAAGAGTTTACGACTTGGAGGAGCTCAAGAGTGGCCACCTGGATTTCTCCTGGCTGTCTTACCATCTCACCGTTGCCAGAGCAGGTGCTGTTTCTCCCAGCAGCTCACTGGCCAGCGTCAACAGAGATTGTGAAGAATCCGGTTGCCTGGATTTGTCTAAGGTGTATCTGCATGGGGGTATGCATGTGCGTGTGTGCATGTGTTGGGCTGTGGGACACATTCTGCATCCTCAGAGAAGCCTACACAACATTAAGCCCAACTGTGGTGCAGAATCTAGAGAAGGTATCTGAGGGACTCTTGCCAGAGCCTTTCCACTCTGTGATACCCAGCATCCCTTATACCAGTTTTCCTCCTGTGGCGGCTGGCTGCAGCCAACAGACCCTAGTAGTGAGTTATCCTATGGCAGTTAAAACAGGGCTGCATCCTGTGACTGCTCTCAATCCACAGCTTGACAGCATATGAGCTCTGCATGCCTACTGCTTTCCAGTGCATCTCAAGCTTTGTGTTTGCACTGAAGTGGGTGGAAGAGAGGGCTTCCACGTCTGGCTCATTAGTGTAGAAATTAAAGACCTCACCTCAAAGAAGGCTTCCAGCATCGCAAGCAGCTCTGGCCAAATCTGGGTGGTCCTTGGGGAAATCCATCTTGGGATTGGCTGCAGTAAAAAGCAGAGTCAATTCTGAACCAGATCAACTTTTCTGGGCTTTATCTGTCAGCCAAGTGTGCCCATTCGGGTGCCTTCCCCCACAGCTTGTCATAGGGCAGCCCAGATCTTTGTTCCCACACAGCCTGGCCACACATTCCTCTCTAAAGGCCCCCAAAAAGGGTGCTACCCTTATCCCATCTGTGAGTCCGGTGGCCTCTGGGAAGCCATGACTCTGCTGGACCGGGATCTTTTGCATAGGAAGTGCTTGTCAGTGGGTGGCCAAGCTTTTTGCACAGGGCAGACCCTCTGCTCCTCAGGCATGAGGCAAGGGAGCATAGGCTGAGCCCTAAAGCCACACAGAAGGGTGGGCTCTCTGAGGTCACCGAGCACGGGCCTCCCTGGAGTGCTGCTGGAGAAGCTGCCCTCTCCCACCACCTCTCCCTCCCAGTACTGTCTGTCTGCACTCTCCACGCTCCGTGATCTGCTTGAAGGCAGGGCCCATGGTGTACATGTACTGTCTGGTTATAGGAAGACTTGGGCTTTTAAATCCGACCTCCCTAGATTGAAACATCAACATCATTGCCCAGCTATGCAACTTTGGGCAAATCATTCTTCACCCCTCCTGAATTATGCGTTTGATGGTCATTAGGTTTTATATATACATAGATACACACACGTGTATGCACACACACACGCACACACACACACACACACACACACACATGCACACACACATACTCACACACACTCACTCACAAGTACTCCATCAGTGTCTGCTGAACCGACCTGAGGGGATAGTCTGCCCGACACAGTTCTGATAGATGTTCCTTGTCCGTGTGCCCCTCCTCCTCCTGCCCTTTCTGCCCAGCCCTCTCCTCACAGCCACCTTTTGTGGCACTTCTGTGCTCAGGAGGCCATTGAAGGGGTCAGTAAAGGTACAAGAGTTCACAGGAAGCTGACATAGCAGGCCAACACCAATGTGCAGCTTTTACATGGGTTTTTATGCAGGTATTTTTTATTTAAAATAGGGGCCTACAGGTTAGCCCAGTTGCTAGCCTATTACTTGGGCAAACCCAGTCAGGTGCAAGGGACCACAGTTCAATCCTCAGCTCCACATGCCTTACCAGACCCGTCCTTAAGGCAGCCTGAGCCCGTCAAAATAAAGAAATAAAGTAAGGCTCCCTGCCATGCTGCAGGCTTTGGGTCCCACTCAGTGGATCAGTCTGGCACAGCAGAACTCTGGGTGGGCTGCCGGGCTCACATCCATCCCCGTGGACTCCCTCCATGACTCTGAGGGCTGTGTGCGGCTGTCAGTCAGCTGCTGCTCTGCCTCCATGGAGAGCCAGACTGGACACGGGTGGGCACCCCTACCTGTCACACAGGCACCATGCCCAGGACTGGGTGGCCGTGGGCAGCTGGGACCCAGCTGGCTGGGAGCCCCCAGGAGTGGCTACACCTGTGTGACTCAGGCTTTGATGGGCCCAGGGCATGGGCAAGGAGGCTGGGTGGTGCCAACAGTCCCTTAGAGGAGGAGGAGGAGGACAGCGAGTCCTACCTCAGCAGCAGCATGAATGAAGCCGTGGGGAAACAGAGGGGCTGAGGAGACAGTGGTCATGCGGTGGGTAGGATAGACCAGGTGATGGGGAGCTGGGCCAAGGATGGGCAAGGGCCTGGGGCTTGGTGAGTTGCTCTTTGTGTTTGTGCTAAAACTGCTGGATCCTATCACAGAGGACAATGAGGCAGCACTCAAGGAGGAAGCGGTGTGTCCCCGCGGCCAGGTGCACACTTTCACCCTGAAGGTTACAGGAGGGAGAAGCAGAGGGAGCCGTTCAGCCCGCACCTGCCACACCCAGGGAAACCTCGGGGCAGGAAGTATGGACAGACCTGCGAGCCCTGAAATCCTAAGCCAGCCGGGGGCACACAGCATGGCTGTGGGATGGTCACCCGGCTCCTCAGACCACAGCCGTCTGCAGCCCAGGGTCAGCCCAGCGCTGCAGCCTCCTTGTCTGAAGTCTCCCTCTTTTCTAATCTTAACTAGGAAATCCCTTAGAACTGAAAATAGGGCAGAAATATAGATACGCATAATATATGTATGCACACATACACACATACATTTATACATATATTCCAAGCTATTCAAGTCTCTTTTAATACTTTTATTCAAGATTTGTCCTCCCCTGAGACAGTGCAGGCTGTCAGCCTGTAATTAGACTTTCTCGCCACTCATAAAGCCAGGCTGTGTGGAGAGAACACTGAGCAGGATTACCCACTGTAAACAAATTTGGTCAGTCCCCTCCTCGGGCCTCAGTTCCAGCTGAGTTGATTTCAGCAGCTCCTGGGTGAATAATAATGCTGCCCACATTCACAGTGGCAAGGAAAACAATAGTCCTGGGGCCTCTCCTCCTGGAGGGGCTCTGGGCCTGCTTCCCAGTCTTGGGGTGGCAGCATGGGGTGCTGCAGGAAACAGTTGTGTGCTTGGGCTTTAAGGCTGCCTCAGCCCCAGTTTTCTTTCTGACCTTGCAAAAGTCACCTCAGCTGGCTAAGCCTTGATTAAGGTCACTGTGAAGTGAGGCCTGGAGCACCTACCTCAGAGGCATGTGGCACAGGGTAAGGGTGGTAGTGTGCCCGAAAGCCTGGGCCGAGCTCTGTGGGTGAAGCCACGTCCAGAGGGCTCAGCACAGTGCCCCAAATTCAGTCCTAGAGGTCAAAAGGGAGTACAGGTCAGACCCCTGTGAACAGACCTCTAGAACGGAGCTGCGGTCAGACTGAAGTGCGCAGTCCCTGAGGGCAGAGAGCAGAGCAGGAACATCCCCAGGCACTTGCGCTCTTCCTGCAATCCCTGTAGAGGCTTCCAATGGGAAAACATCTAAAGATCAGGAATCAGGCCTGAAGACAGAGGTGGGAAGGCAAGAGGCCAGAGCAAGCCTGACTTAAGAGTTTGCAAAGAGCCCCTGTCCCTGGCGTCATCAAAGACTAATATCAGGTTTTGATGAGGGTGAGGCATGTGGTAGATTTCACATGAAACGTGATCTATTGGGAGACCTCTATTAATCTTCCCAGAGAGGGCCAAGGAGGACGGCTGTATCCCAGGCACTGCAAGGCCTTCACTGGAACAGAAAAACCACCCAGGAAATGTGTGCTAATTGTGTGACTGAAATTCAGGACACTCAGCTTCCACCCTCGGCTTTTCTGGTCTCAAGTAGCAAGACAGAAAAAGAAAAGTCTTCACATAAATTGTCAGAGGGTTTTATACACATTGGTAGTAGCAGTCACTTTAATTTCTCTACTGTGTAACAAACAACCCCAGAACTCAGCAGCTGGAAACAAGGAAACAATGCTGATTAATTTCCTCTGAGGGTTCTGAGAAAGGTTGTTTAGGAGGCTTTGGCCTCGGAGAGTCCCCCAGGGCAAGAATGGATATGGCCATAATCCTCTGCCATTCTGCCTGGTCCTTTATCATTCTTGGAGCTGATTCCCCAAAGAGAATTTTTTTGTTCACGTCACATTTGCTAAGATTCTGGCCAGCAGCCCAAGCAAATTGGAGAGCGCCATCAAGCCCAGGATTGCCAAGGGAGGGGCCGGGACCATAGGAGGGTACAGATACCAAGAAAATGGTTCACGGAGGCTGGGTGCTCACATCCACCTTCATGAACAATATGTAGTATTATATAATATATACAAAGTACTTAGAAAGGTATATATGGCACTCAGCTGGTCCTCCTTGAGGATTAGTAGTATTTAGTTATACCATATCATTATTATAATTATTAAGCTTTTTACCATAACTGCCTTTATTTTATTGACTATAAAAAAGAAGCCCAGCCTTGAGCACTTCTGGGAGAACCCTCAAACACTGAGAATGATGTCATTCAATATTTCTGAAATGATGCCACAAGGAGATGTGAACGTTTTCTTCTCCTCTGCTCATTTCTCTTATGGAGTCACCCTAAACCTAGGCGAATTTTGCTTGTTCCCAGAAGGGGAATTAGGGGAATTACTCTTCTCTGCTGAATCGTTCACTCAAAGAGCATTTCCTGAAGCCCTCTGTGGATTCATCTCTTTCTTGCTGCCAGAGATCTATCCACGGATGGACATGGGACCCACTCCCGCCGCTGAGATGTAGAAGGAATCTGCTGGGCCACTTAGGAGGAACCCTAGCTGCTCTGATGAAAGAAAAGGGACACTCATACGGAATCCTTGTTTCCTTACATACCTTCAGACAAAGTTGAAAGCACAGTGCTTGGAGGCGCTCCCTGGCACCTCTTCAGCCATCCCAGCGCAACTCTGCCCCCAGTGGCCCTCTAGTCTCAGAGAAAGAGACACAGACCAGAGCAGGCAGCAGACCTGGGTGCAGTCATCTGGCCCTCCCACTGCTGTAGCCCAAAGTGGATCCGCTCAGCTGATCACAGACAGATCTGCGGGGAAGGACACCGTTCATACCCAAGTCTTGGGCTCACTATTCACAGCATTCCTGTAACAACAGCCAAGCAATAGAGCATCTCACTTCCCGGCCTGCTGAGCCCTGCGCTGCAGGACGTGTCCCTACCCACGGCCATTCTGATGTGAGGGAATTTAGTAAGAAAATTCTTGACATAGCTACCTTAGGGTTTGGAAACTTGGGAAAAGTAAGTCCAGAGCCTACTTCTCCTGATTTCTGAAGACAGGACCTTGAGGGAAGAGCCGTACCACACTTCAGGGACTCTAGAGTGCACGCTTCGGGCAAGGAGGCTAAAGCACTGGGTGGAGTGAACCTTCATGGATGAAAGCAACCAGAAAACTGTAGAATCATGAAAGCAATATGGGAAAGTGGATTTAGACAGAGCTCAGATGACAGCAGTGACTGAAAAATAAAGGGAACGTGTCTGGGTTTAGCCCCAGCTTGGCCCATTCTGTAAGCCTACTCCAACAAATATTTCTCACTACCTAAAAAACATGGAGAGTGGAGACTTCACTGGACACCCATGCCCAGACCACGGACAAGATCAAGGGTACCACTCCCCACACAGCTCCCTTTCTCTTTGTATTTTCTTTCCTTGCTTTGTGCCAATAAATTGTTTATACACCTGGCTCTTGCAGGAGAAATCTTTCCAGCAGTATTTATGTACATCATTTAAGCAAGCCTGCTTGTCTCTAAGCTTATAGAAACATTCAAGGATTGTTAGTCAAGTGTAATTAACACTATTATTGCTAAAATTAAAATTATTAATGGTACAGCAACTATCTTTCCCAAGCACTACCTCTGTGGAGGTGTTCCACATGCAATTTATCCAGCCTTCATACCAGCTGAAGAGGCGGGTTTTACTGTCCCAAACCTTCCCAAGAGTAATAAAGCCACATATGTTTGGCCCTGCCTCCTTATCTGGTGCTGAAATAAGCTCTTTATAGGTATCGCCTCTATGTTTTCTACCACACTTGCATTTGCCGGAAGAACTATTTTCCCATTTGTCAGGCAAAAGCACTGAAGATTCAGTAAGAGCAGGGACTTCCCAGATCCCATAGCCAGGAAGGGACAGTATCTATGGGGAGCAGCCAGCGGGGTGACAGAGGAAACAGGCATTTTCCTCTCCCCAAACTTTACTGCTTACAAAATCTTCTCATATGTTTTGAATCTTTCACGCACTCTTCACAATAAATGCCGTTATGCTCAATGTACTTAGGTTGTGGGGTTGTGGTGCCCGCCATAGGCTTGGACGGGCAGTGTCAAACACAATCTCATTTCAATCTCACCAGTCTTGTAAAACAGAGCTTATTTTCCCACTTTGAGAAAACAGGAATGAGACTTCACACAATGGGATAACATTTTCAGTTCCACATACAGAACCTGGGGCAGAGTAGAGGTCAATGCCCAGGGCATCCAGATTAGGATTAGGCCATAGCTAGAAACCCTTTCAGGCCCTGGCACAGCCCTGAGCCCTGCCAGCTGCTGCTGTTCTGTTGGCCAGGTTTGTCAGTGCCACCAGCAGTATGGACACCAATGATATCTTTTTAGATCACAGAACTCTCCTAGCCAAGAAAGAGCTTCCTCTGAGAAACTCCTTAGGAGCTTAGTGGCATCTTCATCTGATTTGATGACAAGATCCTGAGCTGGTACTAGACCTGGAGCCAGCACGACAGCGAAAGGAGGTTTGGGGGTGCCGGAAAAGCAGGGGTGTGGTGGGCTTGCAGAGCACAGGCAAGCAGTGCATGGCCAGGCAGATCAGCACAACGCTCTGGAAATGTGAGGCTCTGAGCTCGATTCCTTGCCCCCAAAGAGAACACAAGCATGATTCTCACACTCTTCAGGAGCCCTCCTCATACTGCTCCTCCCTTTGAGGATGGCCTGGGGCTTCTCTGCCAGTAAA
Source organism: Ctenomys sociabilis (assembly GCA_004027165.1). Classification (NCBI taxonomy): domain Eukaryota; kingdom Metazoa; phylum Chordata; class Mammalia; order Rodentia; family Ctenomyidae; genus Ctenomys; species Ctenomys sociabilis. The sequence continues at coordinate 158,069 of PVKA01000657.1, read as the reverse complement.
GTGTGGCAGAGGTGATACCTGGGCCAGGACCTCTGTGCAGTTACAGAACCTCACTCCACTCCCTACGGCCTGTGGCCCCTGCTTGCCGTAGGCCTGGAGATCAATGGCCCTGAATTTCTACGGCTTCAGCGAGGGTCTCCCATGTGGAATAGAGCAGATCAGCAGGACTTTTGGGGGAGAACTCGGCTGTGCTTGAGACTCCCAAGGCAGCCAACCAGAGCAGGTCAGCTCGTGCACAGGGGTCACTGCAGAGCCCTTATAAAGGACAGGGGACGTCTGGGGTATTTGGCGCTGGTGGAGTCTGGGCGGTGTAGGTGCCAGGACTGCTCTTCCTCCTCCAGAAGGGGCTTCCCTGCATTGTGCAGCCCTGACTGCCCTCTCTGGACCCACCGCATCCTGCAGCCGGGGTGAACACCTGGTCCTTAGTGCCCTGACAGAGAGAGGATCACAACAGAACTGATTCAGCCCACCCTGGAGCACCACTTTTTTTTTTCTTTTTTTTAAAAATAAAATAGCTTTTATAAAGCCATCTTTAAGCAAAACAGAAAAACAATTATGAAAAAAATACAGAAAAAAGAATAACTTGCTTCATATGCCCCAAAAGAGAAAACTAAAGGGGACAATGCCAACATGCTCAGCAATAAAGATGCACCATTTATTTTTAGCACCCTAAAGATTTCACCCCTTGCCTCCGCTCCTCCAGCCATTCCAGACAGGAAGGAAGCACGGACCTAGTGCTAAGCTGTGCTCCCAAATTTCTCCTTTATGACAAACTGAGCCCTGATGCCAGACCTGAGAGGAACCTTCTGTAGAATCCTGCGAATCCCCTCTCCTCTCTGAATCAGGTGCTGGAGGCTTTGGGGAAGGGATTGTGCAACATGCTGACTTCAGCCGACGTAGGTTCCAACCACATGGGCAAGACTGCTCGGCCTATTCTGGGAAGTCCTGAGGAGCAGGCTCCTCCCTCCCGGAAACGGCCCATGGGCAGAAGGGAGCAGCCTCCCCCATCCCCACCCAGGCAGGAAGAAGAGGTGTGTAAGCCCTATAATCCCCAGGCGTTGTTGGAAGCAGAGTCCTGGCCCTTACCAGATCTGGATGGGGAAAGAGTTGCAGATGACAGTGGTATGGATGGGGGACCACAGGCCCCTGCATGTCCCCAGCCCCCTGCCTGGCTCTTGGAGCCCACATGAGGTTGTGATGGGCCAAGCCAATGCTGTACCTTCAGGCAGGAAGGCATTGTGTGGGCCACTGAGCTCTAGGGGAGCTCTTACCTGCTCTTGTGCTGCTGCCTTTTGAAAACATTTATTTGAAAAAATTATTTCATGTAGATCATTCAGCCTGTAGCCTGCAGAGCTGCAGGAAGCGAGGGCTGGCAGGCAGTGGCATGGTCCCCATGGCAGCCATGCTTTCCTCTTGTCACTGGAGCCCAAGTCCCCTTGCAAATATTACAAAAAAAAAAAAAAAAAAAAGGAGGGGGAGTAGCTCAGTAGCTCCGCAGAACTCCAGGCATAATGAGCGGTCCTCTGTGGATTTCCAGTGTCGGCTTAGGACGGCTCTTCCCGTCCACTTTCCACAGGCGCAGACACAAGCCCAGTGATGAAGGCCTTTGTGCAAGGGCCTGACGCCACTTCCGCTCAGGGGCTGGGGCTGAGCTTCGGAAGATGTGCCCCACCCACCACTTCCGTGCCAGAGACGCACACTCCCTGGAAACTCGGCTCAGCCATGGCGCTGCCTTTGTCCTCCGGGCCTCTGTCCACCGCACACCTTTGCCAATGTCTCGAGTCAGGCAGCTGCTGGCCAGAGCCTCGCCACACACAGCAGAAGATGGGGCAAGCTCGTGTAGGCCAGGAACTGTGTTCAGCTACAGAACCTCGCTTCATTCCCAGCTGTCGTGCGGCTCCTGCTCATTCTGTGCCTGGGGGCCAATGGCCTCAAATTCTTACTGCTTGGGCAAGGGCATATTTTCCTGCCACATGGGGTAGAGAAGATCAGCAGGACTTTTTGGAGGGAGGTGGGCTGTGACTGAGACTGCCACAGCAGCTGCGGGACCAGGTCAGCTCATGCATGGGGTCACTGCAGCTCCCTTATAAAGGACAGAGGATGGCTGGCGTGTGTTGGCACTGGTGGAGTATGGGTGGTGCTGGTGTCGGGTTTCTCTTTCTCCTCCAGAAGGGGCTGCCCTGCGCTGTGCAGCCCTGGCTGCCCTCTCTGAACCCTCTGCATCCTGCACCAAGGATGAGCACCCAGCCAAAGGCAAATGTGGAGCATTCTGCCCAAAGAGGGGAAGATGGCCAACTGGCTCTTCCCACTCGGGAGTCTGAATGAAAAAGCAGTAGGAGAAGAACCCAATGACTTAGCGAGGAAGGCGAGGGGGAGCATGTGGGAGAGTAGGACCTCACACCTGGTGAGGCTGGGTGCCAAGTCGCGCCGTGTGGAGGCGAGGTCAGCAGAGCTGAGGGCAGGAGGCACCCAGAGGGCACATCAGGAGGAGGAGAGGCAGGAAGGCGTGCAGCTGCTGCTCCTAGACCCCTGGGACCTTCTCTCCTAAGCAAGGTGTCCTCAAGGCACAGCCCCTCCCAGGTGCTCAGGCTCCTCACAGCCACCTCTAGGCCTTGCACTTTGCATTTGTGCAGGGCAATTGGTTTGTGTTTGTTTTACAGCTTTGGAACTGCATGGGTGTTCTGCTTTATCTGTGGGCATCTAGGAAGCACAGGGCTGCGTCTGTTCTTGCCTGTAATTAAGGGGAGAGGCTGGGAGGCTAGAAAATATCCCCAGTTTTATCTTTATTTCTAATTTATGCTCCTTTCCTTGTGGTTTTCAATTTTATTTTTAACTTTTGGGATTTTGCACTTTGTATATTGTGATAAGGTCTCTTATAAAAGGAAATGATAAGTATTTCTAAAGGGATGACACACAAATTTGGCCACTGGAGGAGGAACTAATCCCGAGTATCCAAGGGTGAGGTTCTAAAGAAGGCCCTCAAGTGAGACACAGATGGGGCTAAGGAACTGGAGAGGCACAGCAGGAAGGGGGAGGCCCAAGGGCAGCGAGAGCAAGAGCAGTGGAGGGGAGGTGGATGAGCCCTTCAGGACACACAGCAGAGCAGGAAGGGCACCCCGCCTTCCTCTGCCCCTGCACCAGGCAGCCTGGGGTGCCCTCTGCAGGACACATAGGCCAAGAGGAGGGGAGCGGGCAGCAAGAGGGCCGAGAGTAGGCGGCCATGGTGACAGTGAGGTCCTAGGTTGCACATGGTCACACGCAGGAGAGAGAGAGAGCAGGGGAGAACAGAGCCCGGCAAACAGTCCTGAGGGTGAGAATGGATTTTGGCCTTGGTCACTTGGGCATGAATCCCTTCCGAGAGGACTTTCCTACTGGGACACTTGGCTTTCATTCTGGCCTTGAGCCTGACTCCACCCTTGGTGTTGGGTCAGTGCGCATGGTGTCAGCGGCACACCCCATATCCCTCGGGAACTGGCTGGGTCGGGCCACAAGGGTGGCCGTGACCCCAGAGCCCTGCACGCTGGGCTTCTGGCGAGTCCAGCGCCAGGCACTGGTGGAGGCTGGCCTTCTGGTTCAGGATTGCTGGCCTCTGGCCGTGCTCTCCGCTGTAGCTGGGATGAAGGAGCGGCGTGGCTTCTCTGACACAAATGAATGTGTTATTTAGTTGGAGATAGCTCCTTGTTAACGTGTCCAGGCTGGCCTTGCACAAGCTGCCCCTGCCTCAGCCTCCTGGGGAGGTGGGACCAGGGGCACTGTGTCACCTTACAGTATGCCTTTTACAGGGACAGTAGTCTCAGCAGTGATCTCAGCATTTTTTATAGGCTCCACCTGCAAATATCATCCCAGTGCGGTTAGGTTTCAAGGTAGGAACGTGGAAGCCACAGAACACCAGTCTGCCGCCCTCTGCAGGGCACCCGGCTCCTCACTTCTGTGGTTCTGTACTTCTCGAGGCCACAGAAAGGGCTCTGGGCAGTGCCACACTCCCATCCCCACACCATGCAGCTGGAAGGGCTTCTGGTCACAGCCACAGGAAGGCCGACGGGCCCTGAAAACCAGTTTCGCAGCAGACGGTGGGGCTCTCCCGAGTCCTGCTGTGCTGTGCCCTACACAGCCATAAGGACACGACTCTCCTTCCAGAAGAGCCCTGTCAGCCCTGTTGCACCACTGTTCGGACAGGACAGGATGGCTCTCGCCTGCAGCCCCCAGAAGAACAGTAGGCTAGGAGCTCCAACTAACCCTAATTGCACTCCCACGCCCAATAACCTCTCTGGCCTTGGGGCAAGCAGCTCTTGCCCACCAGGGCCAAAATTTACATCTTCTGATTCAAATTTTGAAGACAGATTTGCACAGGGTAACAATCTTTCTTTTTTCTTTTTTGTCTTGGTTGTAGATGCTTCCGACTTCCCATTGTCTGAATCTTAGTCATGGAATAAATTGATTCTTTTTCTAACATAGAATATATTAGTCACGAAATAGTAGGAAATGTTGATAATTGCCTTTTATTGGACTCACAAATAATTTATAAGTTGGACCAGTTTTTTAAAAATAGTATCATAGTCTTTTATTTCTTTGGCTTCTTCCTTGAGGCTAGAAGCAGCCTCTAAAAATTACTGCCTGCGAGAGACAGGCCTTGAGCTCTCCCTGGTGGTCAGAGTGCAGGTTACGGATCTGAGAACGGACTGAAAGCTGCAGACCATGCGTTTGAATAATTCTTTCTCCCTTAAGTACACAGAGAAATTTGATTTATTCTTCCCAGTCATGTCTGCATTGCAGAGTACCTTTCTTTATAAAGTCCATCTGCTTTGAGGCTACGTAAATGATAAATGGTTCATACACATTATCATGCAGTGAACATTTCTCCAAGGTAGTAATAGCTTCCATGTTTCTATCCTATGTTAGGAAGCCTAGGAGCTTTTCCCCCCGCCCTTTAGAAGATACTGAATGTAGGGCTGGCCAAATAGCTCAGCGCAGACACGGGAGATGGGGTTTAAACCCCTGGGCCTAGTGTGCCAGCGCTGCTCCCAGGCACACTGAGACAGCAACTGAGGCTGGGCATGGTGGCCCACCCTGTAATCCCAGCTCTTTGGAGGCTGTAAACAGGCAGATAACTAGGAGTCTGATCTAGTAGTGAGACCCTGAACACCCTGTAGACCCTTCCCTAAATATACAAAAAAGATAATGAACTTAAACTGGCCCTAAGGTAAGTAGCCCAAGCGCTTATAGGAGACTGACTGCACATGAATTTGATATGGTGGGAAAAGGAGAGGGAGAAATAGATACAACTGTGCTCTGGACCACATGACACCTGCAGGAGCAGACCCCTCAGGATGAACCTCCTCAGCACTGACCTGTATGTGCTCTCCCTCTTCCTGCTTCCCTTGCAGCTAGGTAGCCAGGCCATAGTCCTGGCCAATGGGCCACAGACGTGCAGCATTTACAGACCTAATCCCTCACCCATCCCTAGCAATCTTTCAGACACCACAGCTGTGTCCACCCCAGTGGAAATGTTGAAGGCGTCCAGATCACATCAGGAAAATCAGCTGGACCTTGAGTCACCTCCCAGGAGAGCCCCCAGACTCCTGTCGAATAGCAATGTGAGTAAGAGAGGCACCTATAGGCAAGCATGCTGAGATTGGAAGGCTGCTTTCTAGAGTAGCGCAACCAGAGTTGATTAGTCTGCTAAAGCAACTCATTTCATCTCCCTGGGCCACAGTCTTCTCATCTAAAACTGGGGTTAATGTGGGGAAATGCAGTGAAACAATGACTGTGGAAATACTTGGAACATGCTCAGGGCTCAATTAGTGCTGATTAGAAAGCTACTGTGTCTCGCCTAAACAACCCTATCATTCTGAAATGGTGTGTTTGTTATCACTTGGGTTTTTGTTTGAAAGAACAAAAAGACCTTCATCCAACTGCCAAACTGTGAAGGGTTTCTAACCGGCTCCCAGGGCTAGAAGCTTCAAGGACAGATTAAGCCTTGGGGCTGCTTCGGTTCATCCAGCAACTCAAGGCCTACCCTCTCCTCTGCATGGTAAGCCTTGTTCTAGCTCACCTCCCCTACTGGTTGCCAGCATCTGTTATGTGCTCCATGCCTGCCTTTTGAGCAAGAGGAAGCCCTCCCAGAATGCTAGGACTCCTCCCTTTCTCTGATTGGATGGGCTTAGGTCACATGCTCACTTCTCACTCTCTCATCTTATTGATACAATGTACATGCGGTGAAGACCAGCCAGTCAGACCCATCTCTGAAGCTGGGGGTGGAACTAGCTCTCCATATAAACCATGGGGTTAAAAAAAAGCAAAAGTACATTTCAAAAAGAAAAAAAAATGTATTTTTGGTAGGAGGAACAAAGAGTAGGAGGAAAGCAACCCAAAAAATGTATGCGGCAATGGGTATGTTTATTTCGTGTAGAGTAAAAAAATAAGTTGTAGGGGTTGTGACCACTCAGAACAACATTTCAGAAGCTGTTAGTTAGCTGGATGTTATGGTTTTCAACTTAGTAACCTCTCACGATGTGTTTCCTAAAATATCCCCAGATATTGACTTCTTAACGTATGCTCAGATATTGACTTCCTGTCTCTCTTGACAGTGCAGTTTAAAAAAAAAAAAGTCTCATAAGAATAAATTACATTCGTGTTCTGCTTTCCTTTCTCTTTATTTCCTTTTGCTTCCTTTGATTGCACGCAAGTGTTTTAGAAGCTAGAAGGTGTTATACAAATAAAAGGAAACGGTTGGGTCCTCATGGCCAAGGGACATCACATGGCACTTAGTGATACAATAATGAGACTGATTTTTAAAGAGGCTGCTTAGATATTCAAATGAGGACTGCTCTTCTCAGCAGTCACCTAGCGGGGTGATCTTCCTATTCCTGTGCATATTTGAGATACAGCTCAAATCATATTAATGACACCTCAGTTCTAAGCTCCCCAAAAGCACAGTACCTTGACAGACCACACTGTGCTTTTTAATTTGATTCTCAATCTCCTGTAAGATTTTTCAAAACGCTGTCCTCCAAAGCAAAGATTTGTCCGTCTGAGTAACATATCTTAGGCTAGGAAGGCAGTCGTCCATGGGGAATTTTCAAAAATATGTTTCATCCTGGAATTAGAGTAAATGTTAAAGCACAACTGCTCCGGTGAGTGTAGGGTCTTTATCTAACAGAAGAGAAGGGAGAACAGGCGAGGAAAAGGTGACTGCAGGATGGTGGGTGTTGCTTTCTTTCTTCACCTCTGAGGCACTCTGCCTCTCATCCCCTCCCCATCTCACCTGCCCTCAGCGGAGTTGCCCTGGCTCCTGGCTCCACGCTAACTCCTCCGTGAGCCTTTCCCAGCTCCTTCCCAGCCTGCACTGGCCTGCTTCACTGGGGCTTTCCTGACACTCAGCCCTGCACCAGGGTGAGACTGACAGTCTCTCTGCCAGTGATGTCAGGCCCTTCCCAGCAGCCAGGGCTCCACCCTGCAGCCCCTGAGATGGCCTCCTCCCGTCACCCTCACCCCCAACCTGCTTGTCGTCTCCTCCCCAAAGCCTTCCTGACCCTCCCTCCACAGAAAAAAAAAAAGACTTTGTTGCCTTTACTGTTTGACTTTGTAGCTTAGAAAAAAGTCTAAAGCAGTATGTACTCTTTCCTCTGGTGACCTGTTTATGCTTGGTTTGGCCCTAGGTGACCCTGCCCACAGATCTGATCCCCACAGGCTGTGGGTCACAGGCTCCAGGGTCAGCTGGCTCTGCCTGGGGTTGGCTGGTGGCACCACGACAGTGACTGAGGGGTTACTGGAGTTCGATCCTAAAATGTCATCCAAAGGTTCATGTGTTGGACACTTGGTTTGCAGCCACAGGTTACTGGAAAGGGATCTTGATAGATGGCTTCCAAATGACATAGGGAACAAGCTGCTAGATGTCCTGTTCACTGGGTTCAGGCTCCCCTGAATGGAGGGGTGAATCCCAAGCAACAGCAGAGGCTTAGCATAGGAAATATCATTGAGGAATAGACAGCTCCTGCAAGGGAGCCAGAACATAGGTTGCCACAGAGCCCAGTTCTCAAAGCAAGTTTCATAGAGCAAATTCACAAGGTAATTTGGGGATAAAACTATCTTGACATGGGACACAACTACGATCCACCAACAGGGTTACAAGGGTAGCCACTCAGATCATCACGCTGATTTAATGGGGAAGAAAGTGTTCCTGGAAAGAACGGGGAAGGATATCTGCCAGAAAAGATGGGTCAGGAAGCCCCAAGCCCCACCCGGAAGACTGAAGCCTGTTGAGAATATGGAGCGCAGCACACTGCTTATCCCAGAGTGCAGGTGTAGTCCTCCCCCAGTCTTCTGAGGCGGGGCCTTCAAGGAAGGCCCCTCCAGCCCCTCCAGCCATGGCGGTGCTATATTCCTCCACACTGGCTCCTTTGAGGTCTGTCCCTGTCTGACTGCTCGGATCATGCCTACCTAACATAGCTGTCTACAATAATTGGATCATACGGGCTCTAACCTTATCAATGGATGAGTGCAGGGCTCAGGGGCTCGTGAGGAGGCGGAGGCTGACTGAAAGAGAGCCTCTGTGGGATGTTTAAAGGGCATGCTTCAGCCCCAGCCCCTTCCTGGTATCGTCTCCCTCTGCTTCCCGGAGGCTTTGCTCTCTGTGTCCTCCTCCCTGAAGTTTCTCCCCTGCCACAGGTGAAAAGCAATGGGGCCTGCCAGCCTGAGGCCGGAACCCTCTAACTGGGAGCCTCGGTCCACCTCTCCTTTAAGTGGCGTCCTCAGGCATTTTGTCACAGTGCTGGGAAGAAGAGAGAAGCCGGGTGTGTCTTCCCTTCCCCGGAGGCCTCGGGAGGAGTCAGCCAGTTGCCACTCCCCTCCCTCTGGGACTCCAGCTTGCTGCGAGGGTTCCAGCCCCGGTGCGGCTGACGAACCTCTCCCTTCCCTCCAGCTTAGTAGACTCCAGCTGCTGCTCACCTCTGCCTTCCTCTGCTGATGTGATGGATCCCTGTTTCCAATATTTGATACCATTTCTATTTCTGTTTGTCTGGACCCTGATGGAGGCAGGAGTCCATCTCCCCACCTAGCGGCATCTGAAACAGCTGGCTTAATATAAAGCCTATAAATGGGATGGATGTGGATATGGATGTGTACTTAGCCTTAACAGGCTTTGTAGTGCATACCCATAATCCCAGCACTTGGGAGGCTGAGGCAGGAGGATTAAGTGTTTGAGGTCAGCCTGGGCTACATAGCAAGAATCTCTCTCAAAAAAAAAAGTATATATATATATATATATATATATATATATATATATATATGTTTTCACTTTCCAAGGCTCTTCCAAAATTAGGCTTTTGTCTTTCTGAGCTGGATGCCGAATTCCCCAATCCCTGGTCCAATCTCATCCACACCACCCAGGTCCCAGGGACTATGTCCCTAACAGTCAGTGGAGACAAGGAATGTAGGGTGAAGTAATCAGGGTCAGAACCATCACAGATTCCAAGGCACAGAGGCTGTCAATCAGGCCTTCGGACAGTGATGCAGGCCTCTGGCCTTACCCTTCTGCTCTTCCACTCTAATCTGTGACATTAGCCAAAGTGAGGCCACCTCACAGGTGTGTTCAAAGCGCAGTTCAATTCACAGGTGGAGAAAAGACACACTCTTGGGCCAGTATGGATGACTGGCTGTTAGTCTGGCTGCTAAGGTGCTTCCCTACGGAGGGCCCAGCTCACAGCCCAATGGTCTCCTCCTTGCCGCCCAGAGTAGCATGATATTCCCACAGTGTGGAGGTCAAAGGAATGGAAACCAGGCACTTGGTTCTGGGATTGGCCAGAGGTTGATACTCCTGCCAGTGGAGAGGATAGTGTGGCCCACCTTCCTGGGCCAGGGAGGGTCCACCCCTCCCTGCCCCACCTGTCTCCCAAGTCACCTTGCTCTCTAGGCCTGGCTACAGATGTGGGTGCCCAGGTTCTAAGCCTAAAATGACACAGCTTAGTGAACTCTCACATGAGGCAAAGCACCTGGAGGCATGCACTGTAGGCTGAGACGGGGCCAGGGCGAGAGGACAGGGGTGAATAAGAAGAGACTCCCACCGGCTTGGGGAGACAGAAACCAGGACAGAGGCAGGAAGCAGGTGGGCAAACAAAGGGGGAGTCTGGTGTTCCCCCAGGGCCATTTAGGGTGGGTGTAGTGGCTGAGACTGGAGTAGACCCCAGCACCACAGCTCCCAGCCTAGGAACACAGTCAGGGTGACTTGCGCTTCCTTGAGGTCCAGCTTTCTCATCTGCCAAAGAGGGATTTAAATCTAGTGTGTCCTTCCCACTTGTTTAGAGCATAAAAAGGTCTATGCACACGACATTCTTCACATCCCATCTGATATGAGGCCAGCCTAAGAACTCTGGTCACCAAAGTGACTTCACTGGTTTCAGCTGGCAATTCCAAACCCAGAGGCAAAGAGGATCCAGGCCCAGAGGACAGAGAGCAGATCACATGCCACATGGCCACTCTAGCTGAACTCTGGTCACCAAAGTGACTTCACTGGTTTCAGCCGGCAATCCCAAGCCCAAAAGCAAAGAGGATCCAGGCCCGGAGGACAGAGAGCAGATCACATGCCACATGGCCACTCTAGCTGGTGGCCTGTGTGTGCACTTGGGAAGCCCCTAGACATTCTTGGGGAGGGCAGGGAGCTGGCGGAGGACAGAGTGGCTACTACATGGGTACCAGGAGGGAAGTTCTGTCTGTCATCCAGGAGGTCATGAGATGAGGTGGAAGGGACTGTGGGAACGAGGGCTGATGTCACCTGCTGGCTGTGGTCAGGGAAGGGCCTATCAGGCCATCACTCAGGTAGCAGCAGGCAGCCAGGCGCAGCATCATAAGTAGAGAAAGGAAGACAAACAAGCACCTGTAAGCCACAGTGTGTGAGCCCAGGGATGAGGACATCCGGGCTCCATCCTGCTTCTGCAGAGCCATACCCAGGCAAATGGAGCCTGGACCTGCTCCCGCAGATGTCAAAGAGGCCAGGGTGGTTTGTAGTGGGGGGGGGGGGAGCCAGTCTGCTAACACCAGTAAGGGCAAGGCTCCCAGAAAGATGTTTCTGAGGCCTGGTTATTGTAGGAGGTGAAACTAGGCTGCAGTCCTCCACAGCTGGGGCCTTGCTTGCCTACCTTGTGCCAGTAAATACTTAGTGCCCAATTACAGGGATGGACACAGAACAGGCACCTCTGCTGGATTTGCTGAATGAGGCACAGTGGACTGCTCTGAGAAGAGAAGGGTTGGTGAGAGCCGGACTCCTGTCCAAGGGCTGTGCTTGGGACATGCTAAGCCTGCTGCCCCTGAGAGCAGCGCTAGGGTGTCGGATCACACAGGAAGCTACACTGGGTCAGGGCATCTGGAGCACCCCAGGCAGAGTCCCATGGCAGCTGTACATACAGGTCCCTGGGAGCCCTCAGTGCATATAGCAGTGCCCTGCTCAGCAGAGTGGGTGTTCAGTAAATTCTCGATGAGTGAAGGAACAGGACTCATGAAGGACCCAGATGGACTCCTTCCTGGCCATCTCCAGGGGCCTTGTTATTCTCCTCCTGTTGTCCTCCTCAGAGCACTTAGGGTCTGTGTGCTCACATGATGATCCACCTGTCCCCTTACCGCCTGACTCCTTACCCTGATGACAGGCTCTATGGTGTCAGGACAGTCAGCTTTTGTGCCCCTCTGTGTGTCATGGCCTAATGGAACCCAAAATGAAACTGGCTAACTATCTGATGGCTAAAGACAGGATGGGGCCATGGGTGTGGGCATGGACGGGGTTAGGTGGGAGACAACAGAGAGGAGGAGACCCCTGAGACGGGTGGCCACACCTAGGTGGGGCCATGCCTTGGCGTTCCTTGGGGCAGCACTGTGCTCCAGGCTTCCCGCCTCCCTGTCCTCTTCCACACCCCAAGCCCAGACCTAGTTCTGGTCATATCCTTTCTGAGCTGCTGTGCTAACGGGTACCTAGTGTGTGTCCTGGCTCTTTTATTAGGTAGCTTCAAGCATTAAGTGAGGTCATTCCATTCAACAAATGTTTACATAGGTGATTAATGCCACAGTGACAAATGGCTCGGAATGAGCACATAGATCTCTGGGACCAGTTCCACCTGGCTCGTGTGCACACACACACACATTGTGTGCTTGAAGCAGCCTTCTCTGCTTGGAGAGGCAGAAAGAAGCGAGATCTCACTGACACGTGCCACCCTTCTCTGGGAGGCCTTTATTTCAGTGACGAAAGACTCTCATCCTGAGCCCTGAACAAGAGCCAAAGAATCTGCCCCCTCCGGCCTCCTCCTTCAGAATTAGATGACAGTCTGTCGCACTAACTCAGGGCAGCTGATGAGCACAATGAAGTCCCAGCTGGTGGGCAGGGGACAGGGACATGGAGGGCAGTGGGATGTGTGAGTCCTAGGGCTGCTGGCAGGGTGATGGTGACACAGGGTCAGAAACAGCAAGGCCTGCGAGCAGAAGCCCTGCCTCTGTCAGCTCTGCATGAGCTGGACTGGCCCACACTCCCCTCTGTGGAGAGAGCGACCGGGCAGCTCCCCACTACTGAACACCGCTAGGGTGCTGAGCATGACATTTACATACATTTTCTATCCCTTCATAATCATGGCCACCTGGGAGCTGAGTGTGTGACCCCCATTCTGGAGCCCAGAAAGCTGAGGAGCAGAGACACAGTCACTTGGTCAGGGACACAGCTGCTAAGTGGTTGAGCCAGGGGGGCCGAAAACCAAATACTTCACGGCACTTCCTCCACTCAAAGGCTGGACTTTGGTTAGAGTTTTCTAATACATGTGAAGTCAGCCACCTAGATGGTGATTTACAAGGTGCACATCCATTGCTATGGCCTGAGTGTCTGTATCCATTCCAAAGTCCATGTGGAAACTTAATTCCCAATGCAACACTTAGCTCTAAGTCCTAACAAGTAGAGTTTTAAGAAGAGGGAACAGGACACAAGGCATTGGTCTCATGGGAGTGATTAGTGCCTTATGCTAATGGGAATTAGCAAGGGCTCTTGGCCCTTCTACCTCCTTCTGTGTGAAGATACAGAGCTCACCTCCAGAGGAGGCCATGTTCAGGGGCCATATTGGAAACAGACTAGGCCTGTGCTGCTGTCTCGGTCTTGGATTTCCCAACTACTACAGCCTTGCGTGGTGATGTCTGCTGCTTATGAATGACCAGAGCTACGCTACTGTGTTACAGCAGCACAAATGAACTAATGTGTCCCCTGACCTGTGGGCCTGTGCAAGGGCAGGTGGGTCTACTCCACCTGCCCCTCGGTATTCTAGCCTAGCAGCACTGCAGTCATGAGGGATGACTTTGCTTTGAAGTTCAATCCAACTAGACAAGGCCCAAAGAGAGAAGGGGATTCCCTGCTCGACCTTTGTAGCTAAGGACTCATTTTTCTGGGTGATGGGACACAGGAGTGATTGATATTGCTAATGATTTCCTACTTCCAGGCAAGTCCCGTCTCCTTGCCACGGGGGAATGAGTTTCCTTTGATCTCAACAAGACAAGCTTATCAGAAAACATTTTAATAATTCATCTGAGTGGCACATACATAATTAACTGGCCTTAGTGGGGAAAAGTGGTTTCCTTAGAAGAACCTACAGGGTTGCGGCATCCCTGGCTCAAGCAGGGCATCTGCCACAAAGTGCAGAGATTCTTATTAAAAGACTACAAAAAGGGAAGACACTCACTTTGGTCATGTTTACTTGATATCTTCCAAAAATATTCTTGCTAAATTATGATATAATGTTAAGATGTTTGCTTAGATAAGTACAAAATTGAGATGTGCGCTGTCTTTAAGACAAAAGAAAAACTAGTTGGATGATCTAGTTTTCCCGAGCTGGTACAAAGGCAGCGAGACCTTTTTAGAGCTCACAGGCCTTCAAGATACTTTGAGGCACTTTGGTCTTTATTTTTTTATTTTTATTTTTTTTTGTCTTTTTGAGACAGGGTCTCACTATGCAGTTCAGGCTGGCCTTAAACTCACTTTGTAGCTCAGGCTGGTCTCGAACTCACAACAATCCTCCTGCCTCAGCCTCCCGAGTGCTGGGATTACAGGCATGCACCACCACGCCCAGCTCACTTTGGTCTTTAAATATTTTGTATTTATATAATTCCTTACTTTGGGGTGATTTATCCCACATTTTTTTTTTTTTAATGTGCTTGGTACAGGGTCTCACTACACAGCTCAGGCTCAAGTGATCCTCCTGTTTTCAGCCTCCCCAACCCTGTGATTACAGGTGAGTGCCACCACGTCCCGTCTCAGTGGTCAAATCTGTGTGCTCAGGGCCAGGGCCAGTGCAGCATGTGGTGCTGAGGATTGAACCCCTGTGCTTGCCTCAGCAGGCACTTAGTCCACTGAGCTATCTCACCAGCCCTTCCTGTACTTTTCTACACTGATTATCTGTCCCTTTCTAATTGCTCCTCCGTCCTTCTCCCTGTGCGGCTGATATCTGTGGCTTTAGCTCCCATTGTACTTAGCTGGTACTAAGTACATTGTACTCCCTCAAGCCTCTCGAGGGTCAACACAGCATAGAGAAGAGAAATGGTGTAGGTAGTGCGGAGTCCTGCGGAGAACAAGACCTGTGCACCCTACCGGGCTGCATGCCTCAGCCTTCGCAGCCCTGGCTTTCCTACTCCACTGTGGACAACACCTCTTGTCTCACAATGTGAGGAATAGAGGGAAAATATATGCTAATTGTGCAGCTCGTTATGCCCTAGACTCTCAATAAATTTAGCTTCTTTTTCTCTTTCCTTCTCTCTCCATTTTGAAAGTAGTCAGGATATAAATTATGCATACATAAATTACACGTTATGCTGGAAACACTCAGACATGATTAATGTAACCAATAATAATTTTAATATTAATAATGGGGTACTCTGGCAGCAGCATCCTCACTCTGACAATCAATCTGCACAGGCTGGCTTTGTCATCCTGTGACTCAGAGCGCTGCAAGTTTACCCAGGAAGATGGGGATGCACATGAGTCCTGTTTCCAGATTTGGGGAGAAGCCACTTTTTAGGTCAGAAGACTGAGCTACAGGCTATTCCTTATCACTCAAAGTGTATGTAATATGTTTGCCAAGAAATGAAGACTTGTCAGGACAGGAAACACAGGGAGACTTCGAGCCGTGTTCTGAGACTGAAAAGTTTGGAAACAGAACAGATGTTCTGGAAATACTAATTTCTGCCACTCAGTACTCTTAGGGATACCCTAGCCAGGAGGTCCCCGAAACATCTTGTACAGAATAGGATCTCACCCTATCTTGAGATAGCTCAGTGATCTAAGTGCCTGCCGAGACAAGGTTAATCGGGTTAATTTTGTCAAACCCCAAAACATCACCTCCAGAACTCTCCCTACTCTGAGTGTGTGTGTGTGTGTGTGTGTGTGTGTGTGTGTGTGTCCTCAGTAGCCATCTGTTCTACCTCCTCTTCACAGGGAAGTGGGTTTGAGCAAGCCAGATGCAAGGACCTGCTAGGCACGGGCTGGAACTCTTGAGCAATGGAGATTCAAGCAGGGAAACGAGGAGCAGCCCAAGCCTTTGTCGCTGACACGGCTTCTGGTGGCTGAGGCTTTCCCAGTAGGGAAAGGAAGAGAGGAACTCGCCTATGGGCTGTTCCCACACAGCCACGCATCCTTCCAGGGTTTCGCACAGCATCTCTGGTGTCCCTCTTACTTAGCCTGAAGAATGAAAGGCTGCATCTCAGAGTTCCGCTGACTCCTCTAGAGTAATTACTAGTAGAAAACTGAGTCCAACGCCTGACAATAATCAGGATGACTTGGTTCCAAGCCCCAGGCCTTCTCCCAGAATCAACCCCAAACACAGACGACACAGGCTGCAGAGGAAACCCTGTGGGTGGCCTGGCCTGCAGCCACCAGGGGGAGCCCTTGCACCAGGCGCAAGGGGAAGGGTCAGTGACCCCAGGGCGGGACCTGGGAGCTTCCTTGACTGATTTTCAAAGCTACGGAGACAGGAATTGGAAGAGATGGACTAGAGGGGGCTGGCAGAGGATGCGTAGCTGCGTGCTGGACCTCCATGGAGACTTGAGCCCAACCAGTAAACAGTATCTGCACAGCAGTGTAAATCTAACTCCAAACCAGAGCCGCTGGGCACGTGTTAAATAAAAGGCACAGGTGGCGCATGCCTGTAATCACAGCACTCGGGAGGCTGAGGCTGGAGGATTGTTGTGAGTTCGAGACCAGCCTGAGCTACAAAGTGAGTTTAAGGCCAGCCTGAACTGCATAGTGAGATCCTGTCTCAAAAAGACAAAAAAAAAAAAAAAAAAAAAAAAAAAAAGCACAGCGTGCTGCAGAATAGAATAGAAATTGGCAGGGCCATCACGCAAAGTATAAATGACTTCTGCTTCAAGTAGTCTTTATTTTACCTTGCCTGTACGTGTGTGTGGTGTGTACACTCAGTCATGTTGTGAGAGTTACCTTACCACGAGTAATTAAGATTCACCGACCTAAAGTTTATACAGTATCCAGAGACGCAGACCCTGAACTAGGGTCTCAAGGTGGCTTAGAACCAGTAGGATTTTGTGTGTTTGTTTTACTTGTAGTTTTGGTGGACAACTGGGAACCACCCAGCAGAGGCAGTAGGCCCAAGGTTGGGGGCGGGGCTTTCTAACCTGCAGAGCAGGGGCATTTTATTTCAAGAATTTGGCCCATTATGAATGTTGACATCTCTTTTTTTTACTTGAGAGAGAGAGTATTTCTGATCTAACTTCCTCTATAGCCTCATGGATCTTCATATCTGTATTTTGTAATCTGAGCAACTACTTTGAAGATAAAAACATACAATATGTTCACCACTGTTAATTTCTTATTACTTTGTTTTGAAATTCAGTATCTTCCCCCCTCCCCAAAAGAATTTGGCCCACACAGAGCAAGAAAAGTCCTACGGCTGCACACACAGTGGTCCCAGAGCCACTGCGTTGCCATGCTCCAAGCTCAGAGCAAGGCGGGTTTTCCAACAGGTGCCTGATCTTTGCTTTCCCAAGCTGAGTGAGAAAAAACAAACCCAGAAAACAAAATCACGCCAGAGTCAGCAGGTTCCGGGATCAAATGTTGAGTCTTCTATGCATATTTGTGCCTGTGGCAAGTTGTACAATCTCTTTGAACTCCATCTCCTTCCCTGTTACAGTGGGGATAACAGCGTCCCGCAGGGCTGTTGGGAGAGGAAGGGGCCATCGTGATACCAAATACTATCCCAAATCAGGTGCTCTGTTACCCTGTCTGCTTTTCACACATCCATGAAATGCCCCTTGAGCTTAGCACACTGTGGCGCCTTGGGCTCTCGTTTCCCAGGCCGGAGGGAGACTTCTGTACAGCTTAGTGGCCCTTCGCAGGGGGTAGGCATGCAGGCCACAGGGTCCAGCCTGAGCCAATCTGGGGCCAGCCACGGGTGAAGTCCCGGGAAGGGTGTGGCCGTTGCACTCGCCTGCAGGGAGAGCAGAGAGCGGGTGATCTGGCGTTGGGAGCGTCCGCCCCCTGCACCTGGGAGGATGCAGCCCAGGGCGCCCGGCGGGGCGAGGGCGGAGCCGCGGCTCAGGTGAAAGGCAGAGCGCGCGACTCAGCTGCACCTCGGCCGGCGGGGTGAGGGAGATCGCGCCGTGGGCCCCGGACCCGGCTCTGTGAGCCGGGCTGCTTCCCGAGAACCCGTCTCGAGAGAGGGAGATGGAGGAGGTAAGGTGCGCTCCGGCGCGGGCTTCCCGGGCCTCCCGGGCGGCTCGGATTCTCCCCCACGGACACGCGGGGCTCGGCGTCGGGGGAGCGGCCCGGGCGCCCCTGTCCCGGTCTCGGGGGATCTCGGGGGCCGCTCCAACGGGCTTGGACTTGTGCTTAGGCTCTGCTAACTGAGGCCCCGCAAGTGCGCTCGGGTCCCACTCCTAAAACTGAGTTGCAGGGAGCAAGCACTTGGCGAGACAGCGGCGGCGCTCGGACGCACAGGGCTGCAGGTGCTCGGGGTGCCGCGCCGAGTGGGGCGCCCTTTCCAGGTGCCGTGCTCAGAGAGAGGGAGGCTGCGGTGCGGACCCAGACGGCAGCGTCCTTTTCCTCCCCCACTGCCCTCTGTTGGGTTCTGAGTCAATTTCGTGCGTGCGTGCGCGCGCTCGTTTAGTGTCTCTTTTATGGTAAGTTTGAATTAAATCTTTTTCTCCTGTGAATCCTACAGACTTACATCCCGATGTTTGCTTTCAGACCCGGACAGAGGGCTCAGCGGCTGCTGCAGGCCAGGAATATCTCCCTGTGCCCTGGCAGCCTCTATGCAGTCCAGAGTCCAGTTTGCTGAGTTTAGGGAAAGGGCCATTGGCCTCTGGGGTTCTGCTCTGTCCCCGGGACCCTCCCAGCTGCCCCACCCGCAGCCGGTTAGCAGTTTCTGAGAGATTCATCCTAGGGGAAAGCACCAGGCTGAGCAGTTTAATCTGGGCTCTAGACAGGAAAGTAAGTTACTTTTTGCCCTCTGTAAGGGCTGGGACCTGAACGGGATCCTCTGTCACAGTTTACCTGCAAAAGGACATGCTACACGTGTTCTCCCATCTGCGTGGGGGGGGGGGCGGGGGAGAAATGGGCCAGCGAGTTGCGGCTGCTGGGTCTCCCAGCTGGGAAGTTGCAGCACGGCTGGGGCTTGGCTTGTGGGTGAGAGCCACTGAGTGCCAAATACCAGCCAGGCCAGGCGATGCTGGGAAGGGTGGCGGCGGGAAGGGTGTTAGGCAGTTTCCGAGGGAAAAGGGGTGGATATGAGCTAGTAACACTGGGAGTAAAGGAGTGATTGCAGGTCTTCCACTGCCGGCAGAGAGGTAAAAATGATCGAAAGAAATGTTACCGGTTTCTCATTTTAAAAGGGAGATTTTGTGTTTATGTTTTAGAAAATACACTTGTAAGACGCCTGCTCCGTGTGGACCAGTCCCATTCTATGTGCTGTGGGTGTAAGGAGAAACCAGTCAAAACTATTAGTTTTTATAAAATATATCCTGGGGGAAGAAAAGAAATAAAATCATAGGTGAGCTGGCAGTAAGTGCCATTTACAAAGCACAGAAGGGCCCAAAGGTGCCGCAGAAGTGGGATGGTCCCTAGCAGGGCGTCCCTGCAGGTCGTGGAACAGAAGTGAACAGCAGGTGCTAAGGCCCTGAGGCACAAACTTCTCTCTGGTCAGGGCAGGGAAAGGTCACACATGGCTGGCACAGAGGAGGCAAGGGAGGAAGGGGCTAGAGACAGAGGGGTCCGATCATGTGGGCTCCAGAGCCCACTGCAGAAACAAGATTTTTCTCTGAGTAGGGCAGAAAGCCGTCTGAGCAACTCAGTGGCACAATCCAGCTTACACATGATAAGAATCATCTGGCTCTGGTTTTGACCCGGATGTTAAGGAGGGTGAGAGTAGTGACGATAGCCGGAAGTGGTCAGATTCTAGAAGACAGTCCTTGCCTCTGGATGCTTGTCTGGCAACGTTTCAGTTTCATAGTGGTGGAAAAGCAAGAAGCATTCAGTGAGCGCTGCGCTTCCAATTTGGATCATTTGTGGACTAGAGCTATGTGGTGTGGTCCCCACGGGATGCCTGGGAGTCAGAGCCACTGTCCCAGGCAGCTGTATGGTCACAAGTAGAGGACTGCACTCTCCAGGGCACCCTGCTGCTGCACCATGAGTGAGGCAGCTGAGTGTACAAAACGCATTTCTGGGCCAAGGAGATGGCTCGGTAGAATAAGTGCTTGCCTGGCAAGCACAAGGGCCTGAGTTCAATCCCTGTTTCTGCCAAAAATCATAAAACAAAACAAAACATTTCTGATGATATTTCTACTGTCACATGGGCTTCCTGGGACCTGATGCCACTGTATGCTGTGAAACTTTGGTATATTAAAGGTGGTATGGACAGGATTTGCTGGTGGATTGGATTCCCCCTAAAAACTGGAAGGAAATGAAGGATGGTTGAGAATCCCAGGTGGGAAGCCTAAACATCTGGAAGACTGGAGCCAGACTCAGAGGACTCAATACAGAGTGGGTGGAGAGGGAGACCAGAACTCAGATGGAGGGGCTGAGTTTTTACTGCTTGGTGGCTACTCAGTTTGGAGGCCAAGGCCAGGCTGGAGGCAGAGGTGAGGTAACACGTGTGGTAGGATGCTGCAGGGCACATAGGTGTTCAAACTTCACATTCTTCCCCACAAGAAGTAGAGTCTGCAGATCTGTGATTTCTGCCACCAGAACCACGTGGCCATGTGGCACTGTGGGGCTCTGGAAGCCCTCTGGAAGGCACTGAGCTCCGCAGCTCGGAGTCCCCCGGCCAGCTGTCTGCGTGCCTCAGATCCGTGCTTCGCCTGGCCACTGCTTCCCCATTCCAGCCACACCTTGCCCCAGCCCTTACCAGGCGCTGACCCTCCATACCAGTCCATTGCTAGGAGTGACACCCCCAGTGCCCTAGGAACCCTACAGTCCCCACTGAGCCTTGCCCAAATTCCCGACCCACGTGATCACCCCAGCAAACAATACTCAGACCCTATCAGTAAGGAATTAAGGAACCTGATGGTGAAATTCAGCTCAGTGCCTCCCCAGCCCAGCCCGACAGTGGTCTGTGTCCTGTATTTGCCCTCACGGCTTCAAAAGACACAGCTGAGTTTTGCCTCTTCAAGGACAAAATCAGACCGGTGAGAGCTGCCTCTTGGCCTGGGAGGTGTGCGAGCTGCTCTTGTGATTGCTATCCCTGTTCCTGCCCATCAATGGCTTCTCTTGGCTTTGTTTTCTACACCTATAAAACAAAACAATATACCCAGGGAAGCAGGCTTAAAGAGTAATCAAAATAACACTTTCTGTTGTTCAGCATAGTACATACAAGCACATTACAGTGATGAGCTTCGGAAATAATAATTAAAACATGTGTAACACAACCCTAGAAAGAGCTGAAGTTTCATTTGCTTATTCAAATGAAACCAATATTTTCATTGGTTCCATTTTCTCCATTCTACAAAATGCAGAATCAGGGTTCCAACTCCTCGGGCGTGTTGAATTCCAGAATTTCTGTTCTTTTTGTCTTTTTTTTTTTTTTTTTTACTCTTAGGGCTAGAACCCAGGGTTTTCATCACTGCTTTATGTCCCTGCCCTTTAAAAAGAAGTCTAATAGCATTTGTGGGTGTTCATAGAAATAAAATTCCCCAAGCCACAATTTGTAGCAGAGCTGACTGGAGACTTGAAATCATTTTCCAGTTCCTCCCACCTCACCTTTGTTGAGCCAGCTGCCAGTAACTCATCCCAGAGATCAGCATGCCTTAAGCAACAACAACAGAAAGACAAAGGTTTTCAACAACCTGAGGGCTTATATACAAAAACAGAACAGCACACCCTTTGAAGTGTTCCTCCAAGAGTCCGCTGTGCCCTGGCTTTTCTGACTGTGCTCTGGCTTTTCTGACTGTGCTCTTTGGAGTATGTAGGCAAGAGTGGGATGAGACCAGCCCACAGGGCTGGATGTGGCCTATCCTGTGCCCTTAGGGCCTAATTATTTCTCCTCTGTAGGACACTGTTTACTCACTAAAAAGAATTTAAATTAAAGACATAGAACCTAGCATCAAAAATATCACCTCAAATTTAGCACTAGTCACATTTGAGCTGAAGGGCAGACCCTTGGGAAGAACTTGGTGTAGGTGAAGCACCAAGAATCTGAGATGTTTGCAAAATCTGAAATTTAGCTGGGCGTGGTGGAGCGTGTCTGTAATCCTGGCACAGAGGAGACTGAGGCAGGAGGATGGCTGCTGGTTCGAGACCAGCCTGGGCTGCCGACTGAGCTCAGGGCCAGCCTGAGCTGCATACTGAGACCCTATTTCAAATAAACTAACAAAGACAAAAAAATTATTTAAAAATCTGAAACTTGTTGAGTGCTAACATAACTTAAGTTGAAATTTTCACATTATTTAAGGTATTGGTGAAATTTCTTTTAAGCTCTATGCCTAAGACATATACAAAATATAAGGAATTTGTATTTAGACCTGGGTCCCACACCTGAGATACCACAATCAGTATATACTAATATTGAAAAATCCAAGGAAATTGGAAAGCTGCAAGTATGGGTCCCGAGTGTTTTGTTAAAAGCTGCTCAGCCTGTGTGTTTTTCTGCTCTGTTCTGACTCCGTGTCGTTTTAGAGGCCCCAAAGCTTGGACGGATGATTCTCAGCTCTTTGCTCCTAATTTCAAGCAAAGACCCAGCACTTAGCAATTTCCTTAACTACAATCCCAGGAAGAAAGCAAGTGACAGCTGTAGTTCCCGTCCTGTCAAATCAGTTAAATGTATGATTTCACTCAAATTTTACAAAAATACTGAGAAAGATGTCCACATTTTACAGATGAAGAAATAAAAGTTTCCTTGTGATTTTGTCCAAGGTCTCCTGGCTTGAGGGCCTGGGAGCAAAGGCTTGAGCCAGACATCAGGCTCTAACTCTAAACTCGGAGATGCACAGTATTGACCATACTACTTTTGAAGTTCTGGATCCAAAGAAACACAACAAGCAGGGAGCTATTAAGTTGTGAGCTTTTGTTTTCAATTCCATTTGGAGTAAAGTTCTGAGTTTACCAAGAAATACAATAACCATCACTAATCTTCTTAACTTCTCTTAAGAACCAGTTCTCCTTTGAGGCTGGGTATAAAATCTTTGAATGTAGACTTCATAATGGTGGTGGAAAACCCTCCTCATCCACCCACCTTTCCTAGGTGAAGTTCTGAAGACTTGCCCTAAGGTCACATAGACTGCTACTGCCAGGTCAAGACTGTATTTAGGAATAAAAGTTTTTGTGGAGTTCAGGTGATAGCTCAGGGGCTTAAATACCTGCTTGGCAAGCATAAGATCCTGAGATCAATCTGTGTGTGTGGGGGGGAGTGCTTTTGCTTACTTTAATTGGATAGAAAAATGATGCCAAAAAAATGCATTCCACATGTATCTTTCAACCAGTTTGTGATCTGCACCTAGATTTAATCCCAACTCTTCACATGGGAAAACTGAGGCTAAGGGGGTCAAGGACTGTCCAGTGGGCAGAGCTCACCTGAAGCCTCAGGACTCTGGTCCTGCTCCTGACCCCTGCCTAGCAACTGACCCCTTGCTCACCCAGGGCTGGCAGCTGGAAAGGCAAAGCGTGGGTTCCTCCAGAGCCTCCCAGGACCGGCTCCTCACTGCCTCACTTGGCTGGTGCAGATCACAGGCACCTGTACCTAGCAGGAGTTCTGGAAGCGGAATTTTATCTTGTGCAGAGGGCCTTGTGAAAGTGCAGTTCAGCTCCTCCTCCTCCCCCTCTGCCTTCCCCTCCTCATCCTTCTCTCTCTTTCTTTAGCTGACAAAGCTAGAGGAGATCTGTAACCTCAAGAGTGTGTAGCAGCTTAAGAGCTCATAAAGGTGTCTATGTAAGTGCCAAACTGTGTATCACTTTGGAACACCGAGGAACATATGACATCCACGAGTGTTACAGTTTGTGTCTAGTGGTTCCCTCAAAGCCTCGCGCAGTCATTGGGACAGCAGGCTTCCAGAGCCTGTGATGAATTCACGATCCAATGCTGGGATTATGGGTGTGAGAGCTGCAAAGTCCTGGGGTGGAGAGCCTGAATGCGAACTAAGGAGGGGAGGCGTGCTAGCTGCTGCAGCGTTACGGCTCCCTTTTTGTTCTTGCTGTCTTTGCACCATGAATGGCTGTCCTCTGCCATGTGCCGCTCTGCCTTTGGAGCTAGCCAAGTATGGACTGAACCGCCACTAACAGTGAAACAAATAAGCCTGTCCTCCCTATTAGGTGTTGGGGCATTTCATCCCAGCAATGAGAGGAAAGTCACCTAGACAACAAGCTTGGCATTTCACCATCCAGCCTGACCCAAGGTTAGAGTCTTAAAGGCGGAAAACAAACTAATGGCTACTGGTCCAAAAGCCCCACAAGACTTCTTTCAAATAAATGGGGAACATATACTTAAGTGAACTTTCCACCAAATGCCCAGTTGAGATTTTACTTAAAAGAAATACAATATCGGGAAAGTACAGTTTTACTTCTTTATTGTTTGTCTTATTTGATCAAATAAATTTGCTACAAATGGTCATGCGCACCTTGCCTTAGGGAAAAATACACTTAGTAAAATTGAACATACTTCCATCATCCCTGACCTGCTTCCCACTGGCCTTCTTTGGTACCATGGTCTCTTCCCCTGGCTGATCCCTTCTACCTTGTAGCTCTCCGCTCTCTGCTTAGAAGCCATTCCTTTTTGGAAGGCTTCCTCAACCACCCCCTTAGGATGATGAGCAGAGATGGTGAGAACTCATCAAGAGTCCCCTTAGCTCTCTGACCATTCCTAGCCTCTCTTAAAATCAGACCGGAATTATTTGACAAGTTCTGTCTGCAGTGGAGGTGCAACTCCAGGCATCTGCAGGCAGGTGTGAGTCTATTACCATCCCTGCCCCACACAGTGAGCCAGCTGTTGACCCAGGGATCTCACTAGCTGGGGCCTCCTAGAGACTCCACCTCTGACTCAGGGGGACAGGTGACATCTATGGGGTGAGGGGAGGGAGGAGAGACCTCTGGTTAAGCCACTGGAATTTGGAGCTGCTCCATCTCACAAAAGTCTGTCCTGACCACTGTGTCCTGAGATCTTTCAGAGAATGGGTATGACTTCCCAGCTGCTGCTGTAACAATGTACAATAAACAGTGGCTTAAAGCACCAAGTATTGCTGGTATAGCACAGGTGCTTGGAAGTCTGATGTGTCTGCGGGGCTGTGCGTCTCCTGAATGCTCTAGGAAAAATGGTTTGCTCACCCTTTTAGCCATGACCTTTACCTTGCATTCATCACACTGCCACCCACCCCTTCCTGCAGTTTCCAAGCCAGCAGCATAGATCATCTCAGGGGTCTTGGCTTCATCCTTATGTCTTCTAAGATGAAGGCCTCCATCCTCTCTTAGGAAGACCTTTGCAAAAGCACTGAGCGCACCTGGCTCACTGGGGATCCCTCTCCATCCCCCAGTCCTTTGTCATGAAGCAATGTGACAACATAGGTTCATGGATCCCAACCCAGCATAGGTTCACAGGTTAAGGCACAGCATCTTCAGGGCTGGGGAGGGAAGTGCTTGCCTCACAGAGCTCAGCCATCCCAACCATTCTGCACTCGAGAGCTCTTTTCAGAAGATCTGTCACATTGTAAAAGAAATTATGTAATTATCTGTTTAATAGCTCAGACTCTAGAAACTCCACTTGGCAAAAGCTGTGTCTATGCCTTAGCCAGGGTTCTCTCTCCTGGTAGCTCAAGTGGTTAAAGAACAAGAGTAAAATATTTTGAGGACTAGGTCCTCTTCATATAGTGGAGATAGATACCAGGCCTCCCAACCTGCCAGATGTCAGATAGGTGGAATTTGTGCTCCCCAAAACTGAAGAATGAATTCTAAAAGACGCTTAGGTCATATGGATCCAATAGGAAAGCAGGTCACACAGCAAGGGTACATGGAAAGGATAAGAACTTTTCAGAAAGGGAAGGATAGTGCAGTCCTGGTCACCTCCTTGGGTGACATATTTATTTAGACTTTTATTGGACCAGGTGATTCGAAGTACAATGTAATCTTCAATTTGGCATGCAGACCCGGTCATTCTGCCTTGGTCTTGAGGCCTGGATGCATCTCCAACCACAGCTGTAATGAGTTCTCGTCACGTGACTCCCTTCAGGGCCCAGTCCTGTCTGACTGCCTGTAACGTTTCTACCTAATTTAGCTGAGTCCTTCCTAGGAATATCAGAATCTTCCCACAGTCTGAGCAGGGTAAGTAACATAGATGTTTATGTTCTGAGGTGAAGAACACACGTCCTTGTGACTTTCCCTCCAGGCCACTCAGCTGCTAAGAAATGGAACCCAAGCCCGGCTGACCCCAGAGAGTTTTCATTTAACAGGCAAGATGCGAAGAACCCAAGAAACAAACAATTTAGGTCTTCCACGCCACAGTTGAACAAAGAAGGCTTACAAAAGTAATATGATTATAATGCAGAATGACAACTGTAATGTGAACGGTGAAATTATACTCTAGTGACCAGGGACACAGACAGGCAAAATGTTTTTACTTCGCTTGAGTGAGTCGCAGCAAGTTTTCCCAGGGGAGATATTTCTAATTCAGGTTTTAAAAGATTAGAAAGCACTCAGCAGGCCACAGAGGGGGCAGGGAGGCCAGACACAGGTGACAGCAAGTGCAAAGGACCCCATGGGCGAGGGAGTGTGTCTCATGGCAGAGGGACAGTAGCCAGATGGAAGGGAGCCCTTGTCTCCTGCTGAAGCCTGAGGCCCACGTTCAGCCTGGACAGGTGTCCAGGGGCGAAGCCTGAGTGTGTGGAGGGGACACAGTGCCCCCAAGTGGTCCAAGCCTCTCCTCTCCCTTCACCCTTGCCAGCTGCGCAGTTGCTGGGAGCTACTTCCAAATGGAGCCGCCTTCACAGGCTTTCTGCAATGCCTGAAGCCATGCCCCCTTCTCTCTCCAGACCTCCTTGAGGTTTAGCAATTACGTAGGTCTTTTGGAGTTACCACAGGGGGTGCTGCTGTGCTGGAGGAATCTGAGCTCTTCACGCCCTCCCCCTTGCCCAGCAGATCCTCAGGGACAGCTGCCCTGTGGCCCCGATTCGCACTGTATTTCGAGGTGACTGACAGCTTGCATGGGAGTTACATCTGATTCTGTTCACACATCTCCATATTTCACTTTCTCTGACAACCACTTGACCCTTGTGCAGGAGACAGGACAAGTACAGTTGTTTGCTTTTTAAGTATCACCAAAACACAGTGTATATTTCCTTAAATGGTAGATGGGAAGCTTAGCTAACTTGCTTAGGCCATGAGGTCTGTGAGAAATAATTAATGAAACAATTCATTAAGCACATAAGATTGTGATTAAAAGATTGCCACATATGTCTTTATTTTATCAACACAAATGACTCTGTAGACTGGATGTCTCTTCCGTACCCCCAGCTCTCAGAATGAGCAGGACTCTTGTGTCCCAGCAGAACACACGCATGAAGGTGAATTACCTGTCGCAGAGTGACTGCAGAGACTCACACCCATGGCTGTGATTTCAGTATTATCTCTATTTTCAGTTTTCCCGCAGTAAGCAGTGAGTCAAAGGCTTGCATGGTTCTCCAGGCCCCACGGTTCATGCTCAGCAGAATCAGGGAGCAGAGTTGCCTTGCTGCCCTTCCTGTCCTGTTCACCCCAAGCAGAGCAATCACCTATGGTTTTTCCTTTTGTAGGCATCATCTGTCATTAAAGTCCTGACAGTTCCTCTCATCCATTAACACAAAGAGATGCTCAGGCCCTGCATTCCAGGCTGAAGAGCCTGTTCATCCAGCCTTGTCATTTCCCACTCTTTACCTCAGGCTGGCCTGAAGCCCAGTACCCAGAGGACCAGGGCCATCTCCCTTGGCAGCCATTGTCAGTTTTCCCCCTGCCGGGGTCTCCTCTGGTGTTTCCCAGGGTTTCCTTGAGTGGAGAAGAACTGAATGCTTGTGGCATCATTCTCAATGGGCACCATTTGCTGGCCTGGGTGCAAGTCCAGGGGCAGAGAGAGGAGCAGGAGAAGAAAACA
This sequence comes from Ctenomys sociabilis, assembly GCA_004027165.1. NCBI lineage: Eukaryota > Metazoa > Chordata > Mammalia > Rodentia > Ctenomyidae > Ctenomys > Ctenomys sociabilis. Next base: position 130,515 of record PVKA01000657.1, on the reverse strand, counting down.
GGGATGCAGACTCATGTGAAGGGGTCAGTGAAACTCTCAGATACTTCCTGTGACTGAATGCAGAAGAGGAGGGCAGTGGTATGGAAACATTTCCATTTCGGGAAGCTAGAATGCCACCTACCAGAACTAAAAAATGGTCTTCTGTTGTAGACAGCTAAGATAGACATATTATAGGCAATCAGCCAGGGCTGGGCCCTCATGGAGACAGCACAGAAGGCAAGATATGTGGCAACTGTGAGGGGGTCACAGTTAGTTGCTCCTGCTGTGGGTCAGACCTAGAGACTGAAAAGTGAACAAGGGCTCGCCTCCCTAAGGGTAAGCATCTAGGATTGGTCATCACCTTGAGGAAGCCCAGAAGAGTCACTAATCCAACCGCTACTGGCTGGCTGCCTGATAAACTCCTGTTCTCTATTCATGCCCACTTGCTAATGTGACTCGCTTCCTCATTCAGTTCTGAATTAATTAATTTTTACCTGAGCAATGGTATTCATAATTTCATTGGTTGGCCATAGTTTTCTCCCTCCTTGTGCCCGCCTGAGTTCCCGTGGTTTCCACCTTACACCTGCCTCACCACATAGTTTTACTCTATAAAAGTCCCTGGAAGAGACAGCTTCCTGGGGTCAACCCCCTAGGTCCCACCTTCTGTCCCTCTCTCAGATAGAAGCTTTCTTTCCCCAATAAATATAGTCTGCTTTTAACCTCCATTTGTTCTTAAAATTCATTCTTTGGTTTTAGAGAACACAAACTCGTCCCAGGTAGCTTTCTGGTTGAGAGTTTCATTTTCTCCTATATCATTCCCATCTGAAATCACTAGGTTAATTGAGTCTATGCATTTTTAAGGAACAGGTACTTTTTGCCTTGGTCATCCTTTCCTGGCAGGTCGAACCAGCACGATGACCCTGGGTGCATCAACCTTGTCCTCGTTGCTCCACCCACCTCCCAACTAACCTCAGACAGTGTGGGAGCTCTGGGCTACTGTGGTTCCCAGCAGCAGGCCAGCACTAAGATGTGAATCTCAGTGTCCACCTTTCACTCACCAGGAAATGGAAATGGAAATTGGAGTGGGTTTGGCACAGTGATAGACTCAGAACTTGTAGAGGAAAGAGGATTCCGCACCAAGACTTTCAGCTCCTGGCCCATGTTCCAAGCCCTGCTCTTAGTGTACGGAAAAAGGGAAAAGTGTAAGACAAGAACATTGTTATAAACTCCACAGTTCCAGGAGGTCCCAGGGCCAGGATTACAGGGGCATCAGTGCCACCACTACCTGCAGACCTCATGAGAAGAAGCCAGTCCCGGGAGTTGTCCCTGGGCTGGGTCAGTGTGTTTCAGATAATTAAGAGGAAGAAGAAAGTGCCAGGCAGAGGGTCAGTGTGTTTCAGATAATTAAGAGGAAGAAGAAAGTGCCAGGCAGAGGAGGAAGTGTGGGAAGAGGCACAGAGGTGCTCGCTCCCTCAACACATGCTCCCAGGGTCTTCTCAGCTTCAGGTGCCAGGTGGGGAAACCCAAGGATAAAGAAAAGAGGGAGTGGATCCATTACAGTAGATGGGTTAGAAGAGGTAAGACCGGAAATGATTATTTGGAGGAGTGGAAACGATACTCTGTTTGGATGCCTCTCAGCTGAAATCTAAAGCACTCTGACATCTGAAATGCTTCTAAACCTAAAACTTCTCAAGCACCAGGCAACAGCATTTTCAGGTTTGGATTAGGAATGCTCAATTGATAAGATCTATGAAAATACTGGAAAAATCTGAAAATCTCCAACATATGTCCTAAGCGTTTGAATAAGACATGCTCAGTGTGTGCTCTTACTGTGTTTTATAATTTATGACACATTCTTCCATGTCTGGGACATTATCTGACACACAGTAGGCACCTGTCAGGGAATGAATGCCTATAAATGCTCCTCGTTACCCCTAAGAGGTCTGAGAGGAAGGGCACACCAGGTCATCACTGTTCCGTTTCTGCCTGCAGACGGGCCACTGAGCCACACAGCTCCAAGGGCTACTCCTCACAGGGTGGCCTTGTTCATGAGAGGGTTCTGTGGTCACAGTGTGACTCGTGTCCCTGGGGATATACAGCTTGGCAGTGGGTTCCCGTGGATGTAGAGAGCTACTAAGTGCTGAACGGAAGGGACTGCTGCACAGAGAATTCCATCCTTTTAGCCTCAGTCTGCGGAGGGCACAGTAGCTAAATCTCTGCTCTGAACCAGGGCAGCCCTTCCCCAGAAGGGAGAAGGCTGGCCCAGCCATGCACACATCTCAGGGAGGAACCACAGTGAGGCCCAGGCCCTTGCTGGCGGCAGCTTTCCCACACTGCCCTGCGCTCCTCAGGAAGCTGGCCATTTCCTCCAAAAGGCCAAGGATGCTCCTTTCCAAGGAAATAGCTGGGCCGCGGAAGGGGCTGGTGGCCTCCAAGGTGGAGGGAGCTGGTGCCCGAGGTCTCTGTCTTGGGCTGGCCTGTGACTAATTGCTGCTGTAGACCTGTCTCACAAGGGACCTGGCTTTGCTAGTTCTTTGAGTAAAGAGGATCACAAGGTTCAGCAAGTGGATTAGCAGCTTACGTAATTAGGAAACACAAAGCATGTCAAGGATCAGTTCTTCAGTGGCTGAAGAAATTTTGTCCCAACTAAAGGACCTTAATAGCTCTTGTAGCTTAGGCAGCTACCTGGCCCCTCCAGCTTTAGTCCCTTCTTTAATATAATATATTTGGTACAGGGTCTTTCTATGCAGCTCAGACTCATAGAAATCCTCTTGTCTCAGCTTCTCCAGCACTGGGATTATAAGCATGCACCACCATGCCCTGTCTTGGTGGCCAGCTTGATGCCCAAGGCTGGCATGGAGTACAGTACCAGGGATTGAACCTGGTTCCTTGTGCTTCCCTGCTTCACTTCTGCATCATAACATAATCAGAGAAAACAAAACAAGGTCTGAAAAGAGCCTTGCCCCATGTGGCGCAGTCCTGGAATCAGACCCTGTCTCAGTGCCTTTTCTTAATAAAATACCCCAGACTGGATAATTTATTAAGGAAAGGAGGGTGTTGTGTACAGCTCTGAAGTGCTGTGTACACTTCTGCAGGGAAGTCTGGGAGCCTGACCCCGCTTCAGTCGCCTGGGGAGAGCCACCATGACACATGGCCAGGGGCATCACGTGGTGAGATGCAGGTGTGGCCAGGGTGCTAGCTTAAGCTCCTTTCTTAACTAATCCCACCATGTGGGCCCTTGTGGAGGGCACACCCAGCAGCTCTCCTTGAAAGAAGAGCGACTGTCTCCATTTTGACTGAGCCTGATCCTATTTCCTTGTATTGTTATGTAGAGAGCTGGCTAGGACTTCTGTTTATCCTTCAATTGGCCTTAAGCAATGTGTATTGGTCTAGCTGAGGTGCTGGTGATAGCCTTTGAAGGTGGTGTGTGTGTTTCCCTGGTAAGCCTGCTGCTCCTTAACGTGAGCCGGGTGGAGACAGGATCGTAGAGCTAATGCTCCACGCTGCCAGCAGGGATCGAGCCTTGAGACAGAGCCTATGACTTCCTGGGGCTTGAAAGACTACACCAAAGCTGAAGCCCTAGACTTCCCAAAACATTAAATACTATATAATGCAGATTACTCTCTCTGCATATCCTCTCTGCATATGGCAGAGGTAAATGTAGGCCCCCCACCTAGCTCAGCTCACAGTAGTCACCTACTTCCCACAATTCTCAATCCTCAAGCCACTCCCTCACTGAATAAAAACCAGGTGAGGCCCTGGGTCACTCTCTTGGTTCCGGGAAGCTATCTTTGTGGCTGGACCTAGAGCCCCTTGACTCCCCGATGATTAAAAATATAATTTAGTGTCCTCATTTTCGCCGTGGGCTGCATGGAAAGTGGTAGATTGGAATCAACTTGATGGGATTCCAATAATGTAACTTTGGGATTACAAATATTGGTTTCTTGGACTGAGACGAGGGCCAGGAAGTGTCTCCTACAGGCCCTGATTGTATGTGATCCCAGCTGCCACTCCAGCACCCCACCTTTAAATGCCATTAGCCTGTGAATTTGGGGGTTAACTTGCCAGTGTGTGAATTTTTGAGATACTTATAATCCATAGATGTCCTGATTATTAAATCTAAATTTACCTCTTAATAACAGTGCGAAACCCGGCAACACCAGTGGTACTAACTAGCCAGCCTTTCTATAAATCATACTGTCAAGCAGAATGCAGGCAGGATTTGTCTAAATAAATTGCTGCAAAGTAAATACTTTTATTTTTGCCATAATTGAGACAACAGAGAAACCCTTGGTCATCCGGTTGTAAGTGATAGGGCCAGATCCAAAGAATTTTGTCTGACTCCAAAGCCTACAGCGTACTTTTTAACCCCCAAGTTAAACTGCTCTCTCTCTAGACCTGTTACCTTATCTAAAGATGGGGCTCACAGAAGCTGTGTCACAGTGTGGGGCAAATCCGAAGCAGTGGCTGTCAAGTGCCACCCACTGGGTCCTAGGTCCACCACACTTGAGTGCTGTGGTGGTGAAGGGACAGTGGGTAGGGGGAGGAGATGACCACGACACTGCGTTATACTCCAGGCCTTGAATAATGCTCCCTGCTTTCATTAGAGAAAGAAAGCTTTGAATAGACAGAAAACAGGACAGGGACTCTTTTCGCATCTTAGCACACATAAACATCTAACACCTGCAAAAATTGCCCAGTTGCATTTAGAAAGGTGTCTTTCATTTCTTCTATTTCTTCATGGGGCTGGGTTTTCAATATTAAAAAAAAAAAACTAGGAAATTAAAACAGCCACATTGGCTAAGATGTTTACAGCATATGGTGCAGGGTGAGAGCAATAAAGCGACTCAAAGTTCTTCAGCTCTTCTGTTTTGGGTGTTCATTAAATTTATGGAAAGCTGTCAGCAGCCCAGAGGACCCTTGAGTCACCATTCTGTCTGGGGCACAAGAGGGGAGGAAGCTGTCTCCAGTGAGCACGCTTGGTGGTCGGTTTCCCCTCCTCAGCCCCCTGAGACAGGCTCCAGAGCAGCCCCCCATGCTCAGGCCGAGCTGTGATGCCAAGCGAGCGTGGGGGTGGCAGTCACCGGTGGGGGAGGAAGACTGCAGGAGCCTGAATCCTGAGTCGGGCCCTGGCACCTGAGCCCCTCACTGGGAGCGGCACCTGCAAGCTGCCGGCAAAGAGGAGCAGTTCCGGCTTCCTCAGAGACCCTCACCTCCAACACACAGTGCCACCAGCGACGCTTCAGTCTCTAGAAGAGTTCTGGGCCCATTTCAGAGGTTGAGTCTTTTAAATCCATCAAAAGCCTCATTTGAAGGCCAGAGAGAAAGCTTAGAGGACTAAGTGCAGGGACTAGGGTTTGATCCCTGGCAACACGTGCCATAACAGCCCTGCCCCTGGGTGTGCTTGGCAACTGAGACTGGGCATGGTGGTGCACACCTGTAATCCCAGCTCTGGGGAGGCTGAAACCAGGAGAATCACTACAGTCCAAGCTGCACAGTGAGACCCTATACCAAATACACTGGGGGGAGAAAAAGCCTCCTTTGGATCCGGGTTTGTAGCTCTGGGACACAGTGCTTGCCTGGCAAGCAGGAGGTTCTGAGTTTGATTCCCAGTAACAAAAAAAAAAAAAAGAAAGAAAAGGAAAATAGTAAAACAAAAATTAAAGGCTTGCCTCATTTATTTATAATGAATAGTGGTTTTAAACTTTGTCAGGGAGGAGCAAAAAGACTTGGTGGCTCTAAAATATTATTTTCGTAGACACCAGGTCCCACTTCAGTCTAGAAAGGTATGCTGAACTATAAAGGCTCAAGTATGTGTCAATGAATATTCTCTGCTTTGTGCAGCCTCTCCAGTCTCCCCACGCTTGACCTTGGCCTGGAAGCTGCTCGTGCCTTGGGAGTCTGCACAGTGATGCTGGGATTCATGCCCTCTAGGCTCTCTGGGGCTCTTAGGTGTCCCATGGCACTTTTCCTGGCAGCTCCTCTTGCTTACAGACTTGGTAGGGTTTCCCGCCCCGCCCCTAGTGCTACCCTGTTGGGACAGTGGCCTTCTTCATGGCTGTTGTCTGCTGACGTGGTCTTCCCCACCAGGCTGGACTCCAGGAGGCAAGGCCTGTGTCTGTCCTGTCTTTATCCAAGGGTGGCTCCCCACAAGTGAGTGGGGCGTGGATTGGGGAAAGGAAGAGAGTGACTGTGTCCTCAGGGAAGAGGCAAGCTGACTGCTCAGCATCGCTGGCCTCAGTGGCATTGCTGAGTTCAGCCCTGGGCTCCAGTGCGTACATACTTTGTGACCGACACAAGCTTCACAGAACTTGGGTCATTGGTTTTGCCCTCCTCTTGGGAGCTCAGAGGCCCCTTGCAAGGATTACAGCAATTAACAGCATAGATTTGCTACTGTGCACAGCTCCTAAAAATGCAAAACCCTGAAAAGGTGCAGCATGGTGAGTGTTCATGCACCTTTCCCTTGCTTTGCTTAAGAGTTACTTCTAATTTTCCCTCAGTTTCCACGTCCAGAAATCCACAAGTTTAATTAAAAGGACAGATATTGTGGCACTTATGCTCTGGGTGGGGTGACATGCTGGCAGAGGCATGAGTGAAAACACAACCCCATCCACACCCCTGAGGACCTTGGCGGGGTAGGGTAGATAAAGCAGACACATATATGATCTATGATCGCTACAATAAAACTAGATAACCAGTGCATAGCACTAAGCAGGGCCTTCTACACAAGTAGGGAGAAAGGGTATTTTGCCTAACCCAAGGGCTGGGAGAGGCTCCCAGGAGGGATTGGTAACCCAGCTAAATGTCTAAAGATGAGTAAGTTTAGGTAGTACGTGAAGACATCAGTGGCATCCTGCAGACGGAGCAGCATGATCAAATGCAGAGGCTACTCCCGATTTCCTGGAGGCTGAGAGAAGGGCAGAAAGTGATGGGAAAGAAAGCACAGAGGGCACCTTGCATCCAAGGGATGTTTGCTTTATTGTCATGGTCCTAGATCCATTGAAAGATTTTAGAGGTGGAAGCACATGAGTGGGACTGTAGTTTAGGTGCATTGTTGGCATGAAATTCGTGGATAATTCTCTAACAAAACCCTTTAATAGATAGTCACCTCCAGACCATCCTCAGAAATCTGTATGTTCCTTTTTTTCAATACTTGCTAAAAGTCAGTCATGCTTGAACTTGAGGGCTCTATGGAGACCTTTTCCTGCCTGCCCTTAAAGCTTTTGTGGAAAATGGTGAGGATGAAGTACCCGTTTACATGATTGCAGTTGGACCTGCAAAGTACTGAGAGGCATAAAACCACAAAAGATTTGCAGGTGGAAGCTGGGGATGTCTCCAGGTCTCTCCAGGGATGTCTCCAGCTCTTGCCAGAGCTCTCTGACAGCTCTCCTGAGATGTCAGTGGGCCAAGTGCAGGGGGCCCTTGGATAAGCCAGACATAGCCATGGTTGAGAACCTCTGACAAAGGGAGTCTGGGTGGGGATGGAGAACCGAGGCCTAAAGAGACCAGTGATGTAGGCCATGGGAGCTTAGAGCTATGCCCAGAAGGGTGAGCAGAATTTGGACTGCAGATGCCTGCCAGGAGCACTGAGGACACTCCTGACAGGTGAAGGACAGGCTGTGGTGGGGCAAAGTAAAATGTTCTCTGTGTTACTACCACAGAGGAGTGCTACGAAGCCAGGTGTGTCATGGTGTAGCTCAGTGGCAGATACCTGCCTACCGTGGGGGTGGCCCTGGGTCCTATCCCTATCAGGGGGAAAGAGTGGAAGGAGAGATCCAGGAAGTGAAGGAGTTAGCATCTGCTATCCAGGAAAGAATGACCCTCTGGGTTAGTCAGTGTCTGGTGTGGCTACCATTTACTATGCCTAGAGTCAGATACTTGTTCTGGATTTTTCATCCTCCCCTTTTTGTATGTGTATGGTACAGGGTCTCACTAAACAGCTCAGACTCATAGCGATGCTCCTGTCTCAGCCTCCCTCCCCAGTGCTGGGATTACAGGTGTTTACCACTACACCTGGTTTTGGTGGCTGGCTCAGCCCGGGTTGGGGCCGGCACAGCATGTGGTGCCAGGGATCAAACCCTGGTCTCTGTGCTTGCCTAAGCAGATGCTTAGCCCATTAAACTATCTCACTGGCCCAATTTTTCCCTCTTCTTAAAGCCCTGAAAGAACCCCAGGCAATGAATTGGGGAAAAGACCATGAGCCCTTGCCTACTATTTAAAATCCTAATTAGCTCTGAAGACCAACAATTCATCATAGTTGTTTTGGTATCGAGCACCCACTGGAACCAAAGGGAAAGCATCTAGGACCCTGGGCCTATATCCCATGAGCATTAGTATGCTTTCTACAGAAACAGTAACAAGTTTCAGCCAAGAACACTGCTTCAGACCCCTGGAGGACTAACAATTCATGAGATAGTGCCTTCTTCAGTGAGAAAACTTCTGAATTCCAAGGTGTATCTGACCCAGAGTTTCCTATAAAGATGGCAGACCTGAATTAGAGTCACTGTGTTTGCACTGGGGGAAGGGACGTGATCCCTTGTGTTGGCACCAGGCTCCTAGTAGGACCTTTGGATGGAAGTCCTAAGGGTTCCAGCAGTGGTGATGGATGGCCATGCAGTGTCCAGGCAGATAAACACTGGAGAACAGCCAAGGGCTGAGGCGCTAAGTCCACTGAAGGCTTCCCTGCTCCGAAGCGTCTTCATTGTTCCACAAAGGCAACTGGGATTCCTCATTGCTTCCTGAGCAAGGCCTTGAAGACCCTTCATGAGAAAGGCTCCTGAGAAGAGCGCTGGCTTCCTCCCTCCTGGCCCACCTGGGCTGCTCCCGGAAACAGGGTATAGAGCCGTCTGCCTCCATCCCACTGCTGTGCTGCCCCTCCACCCCAAAGGTCTCTAGACCTGGTCTCCCATTGACAATCCCTCATCCTGCAGTGGCACTTGCTTTGGGAAGGACCTTGCTGGACTGAATTCTTCACCAAGTCTTTATTGGTGCCGTCCCTGATGTAATGTGAGGCAATCGTTTGCGTGCCTGCCTTCACAGGAGGGAGACAAATGTCATGCACTGCTGTACAGCTGGTGCAGCTATGGGCTGAGGACACAAACCCTAAGTAGAAAAGGCTTGCATCTGTGGTGGAGGGTGGTGCAGAGAGCAGCTATGACGAGAGCTGGTTCTTGATCCAGACACGCACCCATGGGAGGCAGCCCGGAGGTCAGAGAAGCAGACCCTGGCTGAGATGTCAGTGGGCACAGGCTCCTGGGCAGTCCTCCTCCTGCTCACAACTTAGAGAGGCTCCCCGTGCCAGTTGGACAAGCTCCCGAAGCCTTCAGTTGGACTCCCGGTTTCTGCACATTCCCTCTCCAGGTGATGGTCACAGCTCCTGCACCCTTCCAGAGAATGCAGTCATGTCCCGAATACAAATAGAGTTGAAAGGCAGGGCTGGAATCCAAGGCCCATTAACTTCCTTTTATATAAGCATGAGTAAACACTGCAACACTGTGTAGGACGAAGCAGAGGGGTTGGTACACAATCTAGAAAGTGATTTGAGTGACGGTCCATGGAATCTGGGCTGAGTGTGGGAGAATGAACACAGGAAGGGGCAGTAGACAGAGCAAGTGCTGAAGCCCAGGCTGGTACTGGAGAACCAGAATTGGCAAGTGGACAGATGGGTGGGTGGCAGTGCTGGGGAGCAGGACACCTGCAAAGTGTGTTTGGGATGCTCCCTTTATTAGTAATGGCGACGGCTCAGGCACACTCAGGGTAACTGAGGCAGGGGGCCAAGGTGCTGGTGGACCATCCACGTGAGTCAGAAGTCTATTTATCATCCTGGAAGTAGTAACGGAGGACGCAGAGTGGTGTGGGTACAAAACGCCTTCAGTCAATGAAGGGAATGAGGACACTGTAGAAGGCCTCAACAGGGAACAGGGTGTTCCTTTGGCATACACTTCCCTGGAGATGGTATCTCTGAGAAGGAAGACATAATTGGAAAGCAGCTGATCTGGTCCAAGAATAAACAAGGGTTGAAGAAAAAAGCCACAGCTGTGGAAGCCTCAGGGGAGTGTGTCCTCAGGGGAGAAACCGGGTGTGAGTTAGAGCAAAAGTGGAGGGCTGAGGAGAGATACAGACCTAGGGATTTTGCTGACTGTGAGCCACTCTCTCCACAGGGCCCAGTGGAGGGGGTGGGTGAGAAGTGGGATTTGGTCAGGAAGGGCCGTAGGAAAAGACTAACTTGCATTCCTAATGTTGGCCCATGCCCACAAGGCACAATGGTTCTTGGGGAAGGACAGTCAGGATGGCCTACCCTGGAGGCTGGGAGCTTAAGTAGCCTGAAGATGGTGCCTGGGGTGCTGAGGTCAGGGAGCCCAGTGAAGTCTTTTAAGTTAGGTGCTGATGGGCACCTGGTAAGCAGACCCAGATCTGCTTCTGGATGCAGGTGAGTGCCCAGAGGCACGAAGCCTTGTAGGACGCGGGGTGCCATGGCGAGCAGTGTCATGGGGGGCACTTTACTGGTGGCACTGGGCACTCATGGTCCTCCTTGGTAGTCTGTGGCTCCTGGCAGGACTCCTGGCCAGAGGCTCAGGATTCCAGAGGGCGGGTGAGCGAGGACTGGGCCTTCTGCCTTTGGACAGATGCAGGCTTCTCACCCTCCCCTCCTGTAGGGCTCAGAGACTGGACACTGGCGACAGGGGCGCAGGCAGTTTCATGGTTATTGTAGCTCCTGGAGTGCTGAGCTTAGCACTGAATCCCCTCTCACTCAGGAAGTGGCTCAGATGCTGTTTTCAAGGCTGCTCTGTCCTTCCATCTTAGGTAGGATTCGACCTTGTCTCTGCCTTCTGGTCCTGCGGAGTCCTGGCTTCTGCTCCTCTGTGCCACCAATGTTGAGTTTGCAAATCCCTTAAGGTTCCCCTTGAACCTGGGGAACAAGGTTCAGATTCATGATAGAACACTTCGATCGCTGTTGTCTATGTTTTTGGCTGTGGAAAGCAATGGTCAGCAATTTGCAGAAATCAGTTAACTTTTCTTTTTAAATCAAGAACTACATATCAAAATACTGTCTCCATCTGGAAATTAGTTTACATGTGCTCTTCTTACAGCTGCCACAGATCCAGTCACTTCTGATTTATTGAATACCTGCGGTTCTCTTCCTTGAGGTCATGTGACACATATACCACTGTATTATAGTCATGTGACATGTGCCATTGCACTTAGTGATGCAGTCCTAGATGGTTGTAACCCAAAGGACAGCTGCCATGGGAATGGCTTTGGCAAGACAGCTTGGGAGAGTGGGGTGTAGCTGTCTGTACCCAACTTTGTAAGCCACAGACTGGAGCATGAGATTGGACAGACAGCAGCTCTCATTTGCAGATTTATTTTGAAAGGACACTGAATTTTATTGTTATTTAAATAGATACTTTTGCATTCTCATATCTTTTAAATTACATTAAATCAGACCTTGAAAATCCAAGAATATATGGTCACGATAACATGTAATTCATTATATTTTTTTAAATATGCCAATTACATTAGGTACAATGCTTTGCTCATCTTTGTATAAGTAACAGAGACTCTGAGACAGGTTTTTGTCTTTTTTGAGACAAGGATTTGCTATGTAGTCCAGACTGGCCTTGAGCTCAGGTCTGTCCTCCTGCCCCTGCCTCCTGAGTGCCTGCTGTGGGATTATAGGCACACACCACCCCTCCCAGCTAAGAGAATGTTTTAAGAACAAATGCAGATTGGTTTCTTGGTCTTTCAATTTGTTTGTCTGAATGAAGTAATTATTATTTAAAATAACGTTAATATAAAATGTATTATCAGGCTGGGGAGATGGCTTAGTGAGAATAAGCACTCCCCGGGGAGCACAAGGATCTGAGTTCAATCCCCGGTTCTGAAGAAAAAAAAGATGTAGTATCAGTAAGTATAACAGGTAAAATTAGTTGTAGAATTTTTTTGAGGTTAGCAAAAGAATTGTAAATTGGAACTAAATTTATAAATATGGTAGGATAGTTAAATCAGTCATCAAATTATACTGACTTGAATCTAAATTCTTGCATTACTTTCAACGTGCAAGGGGGAAGTGACTTACCTCTCTTTACCCTGCGCTTGTCTGCAGCGGGGGGGGGGGGGGGGTGGGCAGTCACGGCTCTGCTCGGTGAGTTGTTGTGAACATTAAGGTCATGTGTATCAGAGCTGATCCTAAGGACGAGGGCAGGAGAAATCTATCAAGTGCCTGAACTTTCCAAAGTGGGAAGCTAGTATAGCAATCCTGCGCCATAGACGTAGTAAATAAATTCTTGGGTGTAAGGACACCATTCGTTCTGAAGCTGGACTGTATGAGCCTGAACGCTGGCTTTGATCCTTCCTTTCCATGACTGTGGCAAAGTCCCTTGAGCCTGCTGAACCTGGATGTGCTTGTGGGTATCCTGAAAACAAGTGGAGTGTAAACACAGGACTGTATACAAAGCACTTGGAGCCTGCATCTGGTAGACAGTGTTTGCCTGTATTATTATTGTCATTCTTATGTTTACACTCTGGTAAAATAGAAATCAAACACGAAGCATCTGTCTTATGGAATTTTATTCCCCTGGTCTGACCAAATCTATTCAGCTAAATAAAATAATTATACCTATAGAAATGAGACTCAGACAGTTCACAATGGTCCGCTCATTCTTCTGAAAAGTTACAGAGATTTCTTTGTGTTTCTTGGTGGATTTTTACTTCCTCTCCCTATCAAAAAGACAAATAGTTTCTGTTTAGAGGACACACTGTCTTTATCTTGTTTCCACAATATCTCTGGGATTGTTTTGTCCTGGGCTACTTCCATTCAAGGGTCATCCCTTCCCAGGGAGAAGTGAAGCCCAGGGCTCTTTTCCAGGGCAGTTCTGGGGCCATCTTCTGACATTGCAGAGATTAGATAATCTCCTTCAGTGGGCGTCATTCTAAATTACTTTTACAGAATGGGCGTCATTCTAAATTACTCTTACAGGAAATGATTCCAGAAAACACTTTGAATTCTGCCCAGTGAAGGTTCAAATGTGGTGTGAACCTGCTCTAGTTCTGAGCATTTGTTTGCTAATTCATTTCCTCACCCAAGATTTTGTGGACCACAGAGCTAGTGTCAGGTTACCAAGAGGAAAGATATGGTTTCTGTTTCAAATGGATCCCGGAAAACTTGTGACCCTCTCACAGGACTTACCAGGTTTTTGTTGATCACCCCCGTGGGCCAAGTGTGTTCATAGGGATCAAGGTTGTGGTGGTGAACAATGGGACATCCGGACCGAGTGCCTGTCCTCAGGGGATCTGCACTCCGCTGGAAAGAAGTGGACTTTGGCTGGCTCTTGAGAGGTTTTCCAGAGGAGCAGTAAAGGGATAGGAAGGATAAAAGAAGCCTTTATTAACTCCAAAGGATCCAGGGCAAATGGGTCAGGTAGATCCTCCGGCCTGAGACAAAGAAAGCTGAAGCTCTTACGGACTTTCACTAGGGGTGGAGCTTGAGGGGGATGTTTAGAAATAGGTGAGGAGCTGACTGGGGTCTTTCCTCAGGTGGCGGAACTGTGAAAGGAAATTGCCCCTTGGGCTGGTTTGGAGAAGCTGGGAGGTGGTCTCTGGGAAGATAGGCTGTTAAGGGCTTTTGACCGCCATAATAAATAGTTCAGCGATTCATACTAGGCCAGAACCTATCAGCTTTCGTCAAGGATATTAAGACGAACAAACCAGCGCTTTTTGTGATTGATTTTTTTTATCAGTGCTTTTCAATTGCTGCGAATGACAAAACCTGTTGTTGCCAAAAAGGGACTTGTTAGATTATTTTCCGATTGACAGGAAGGTGAGGGAGGAGCTTGTGCACCACAGCCAATGGAGAAGGCCAGCATGCAGGCGAGATTGCTGTACGGAGGGCCCGGGGCTGCGTCCAGGCCCAGCGTGGGGCCCTCTAGGGCTGCTCCCCGGGGACTCGCGCCTGCCTCCTTCAGGTGCCTCTGGGGAAGAACTGCAGTGGAGAGAGCTCCTGGGAACTGTGGCTCCACGCCTCCCGGGTTCTGCGTCAGGGAAGGCTCGCTGTGCCAGGCTGGATGAGCCCGTCCACACAGGCTAAAGTGGGTAGAGTGAAGGGCAGTTGTTATTTTGCAAAGTGGCCTTGGAAGATGCATCAATTATGTTGCATTCGGTAGCAGCCTATGTCCACCTGAAGGTGGAGCCCAAGGACACCTAGGAGGCTTGGCTTTGCCTTCTTCTCCAGGTACTGTTTGAATCCCTGGGCTTCAGAGATGTGGACTTGCTGTTCTTCCCATATACGTATGCTTTCTACCCCCACTATGCCTGTAGTTTGTACTTTTCTCTTTCTGGACTGTCTTTCTTACCCTACTTTGGCTGGCTTTTGGTTGAGAAGCCCCATCTATGGAGCCGTCTCTGACCCCCCAATGGCATCAGTAACCTCTTTCTATGTCCCTGCAGCAGACATGTGCTATGTGTTTCATGATTTCCTGCACTACATTAGGATAATCCACTTCCATCCATCCCCCTCATCCATGAGGCTGCAAGATCAGGGTGTACTGACTCCTGTTTGTAACTGTAGTGGCTAACACATAGTAGGCATCCAATACAGATTCCAAGGAGAACAGCTTGACATGGAAAGAAGCAGGAATTTACCAGCTCACAACATTGAGAGAAAGGCAGGCATGCCCTTCCAGGGAAGCAGCACCTTTGGAAGGGCAGGGACACAAGAAGGAAGCACAGGTTTGGGGAAATGTACACAGCTCATCAGCCAAAGAGGACAGAAGTCAGCTGGAGACTCAGAAAGTCCACATGGGTGAGATTAGGGCGGGTCTAATGTGCCAAGAAAGAGCTTGAGCTTATCAGAGAGGTCTGGGGAGGCCAAGTAGAAGGATTTTGAACATAGAAGGGACTCAGATGATCATAGTCAGGTTTTTAAATAGATTTGTCTCACAGCTGGATAAAAGATGGATTAGGAGAGCTTAGATGAGAAGCAGAGACCAAAAAGCAATCATCCCAAGCGAGAGTGGGGCCAATCAGAGGGCAGGGACATGGCATAGAGGCTGCATAGAGGCTGCATGTCCTCATTCACAGCGAGACTCATGATCAGTGGCATTTGGGGATTGGTGGACAGTGGCGTCAGGAAGCGGAACATGGCTTTACCCCAAAGGCCCTTGGTTGCGGCCCAGCCCCTTCCCACACCATGCCTTGCGTGCTGCACCCTGAACTCCCATCTGTGGTGCTGAAGAGAAACCCACGTACATCGCATCTACTTCCCAGTGCTAGGAAGCAAAATGAATCCTAACTGTTAGGCTGGAAGAGACCTTGGTGGCCACCCGGCCCAACACCAGGTTTGGTTCATGCCTCTGCAGGGCAGGAGTAGTCCAGCTTGTTTATTTGTCTGCTGCACTTGTCTCAATATCGACTTCATGTTTTGTTCCTTCCTCCTTACCTTTTTCTCCGTCTTCCTTCTCCCCCTCCTCTATCTCCCCTCCTCTTCTCTCTTCCTTTCTCCCTCTCTCTCTCTCTCTCTCTGATGTTACAATGTGGTATTTAAACTGGATATAGTGAAACATACCTATAGTCCACATTGGTGTGGAGGCTGAGGCAGGAGAGGAGTTTGAGCCAGTCTTAAAATTAAAAGGGTTAGGGAGTGCACCATTGTGGAGCACATGTCTAACGTGAAGCTCTGGTTGAATCCCCAGCACTGCATAGTGTTTGGTCTGTATAGTAGACAGTCAATGAGCATTTCTTGAAAGAGGATGAACCAGGCATGGTCAGACTTTCTTTTCCTGAACCAGTGATCTTTCCACAGGACCTTGGCTTGGAGCTTATTAGATTCATAATTCCTATGCTACAGAGATTAAAACCTACCAAGCAATAACATTGTAGTTCACTTGGCTTCAAACAGTGAGCAAAAATAAACCTTATGGGAGGGTCAGCCAGATAGCTCAGCAGATTAAAGTGCCTGCTTAGGCAGAGGCAGGGAACAGGGATAGATCCCCCAGCATGCTGTGCTGGCCCCACCCTTGGGGAGCGCTGAGATGGTGATTGAGACTGGGCGTGGTGGTGTGCACCTATAATCCAAGTGCTTGGGAGGCTGAAAACAGGAGGATCACCGCAAGTCCGATCTGTGTGTAAGACCCTGTAGACCCTGTACTAAATACATTTTTTTTTAAAAAGTTGCCATAACCACTATGGGTATATAGGTTCTTTTTAGGTAATGGCTAATGAGAGTTCCATCTGCCTCACTGTTTATCAGATTCTTTTCCCATGTTGGGAAAATTTTCTGCTACTACTACTTTTGCAAAGTCTTTGTTGACACCCATCAGTGTGGTATTGTTTTTCTTTGCATCATCTTGCAGCTGGTGGATTGCTATTTTCTGGTTTCTTCTTATGTTTAAGGGAGCTCTCCCTTTGCAATTGCTAACTGCAGTGCTGTCTTCAAGGTCTGAAAGCCTGTCTTCAGTTTTGTTCAGGTGGTTTTGCCATCTTTCAATGGAATGCTTAATTTCTTGAATATCTCTTGGACTGTTTTATACATTCTAATTATTTCCTGTATTGTTCATTCAAAGTTTCCATAATTTTGCTATGCTCCTCTATTTTTTTATCTACATCTTCTATTCTGTATTTTTTAAATCACTTTTTAATTCTTTTTAAAATAAGAAGGCTGGGAAGACAGCTCAGTGGTCTAAACACCTATCTGGCAAACACAAGGACCCAAGTTCGATCCATAGTATCACATGCCGTGCTGGTCCCAGAATCCTGGGTGAGCCATGCTGGTCACCAAAACTGGGTGTGGTGATACATGCCTATAATCCCAACACTGGAGAGGCTGAGACATGAGGACCACTATGAGTCTCAGCTGCATAGTGAGACCATGTGCCAAATAAATAAATAAATAAATGTTTTTAAAATTAAAAAAAGAATTAAATTTTGGGAGAAAAAAAAAAAACACTGTGTTAGTGTTAGCTGCTGACCAAGGCACACCCATTAGGATGAACTATTTTGAAAAAGAGTGCTGAGGACACGGATAAACTGGAATCTTAGCACATTGCCGGTGTAAATATTAAACAGTGTAGTTGCTATGGAAAATGGTATGGGGTTTTCTCAAACATGTAAAAATAGAATTGCCATATGATCTAACAAGGCCACTTTTGGAAACACACCCAAAATAGTTAAAAGCAGGGTGTGAAAGAGCTTTGTACAGCCAGGTGGACAGCAACATCACTTGTAGCAGCCACAGGGTAAAAGCAACCCCAGGCTCCACTGACAGGTAAGTAGATGGAAAGCAGGATGCTTCCTGAATGTGTACAATGAGGGTTACCTCGGGAGGAAGGAAATCCCAACACGTGCTACAGCATGGCTCACCGATGAGGCCAAAGGGCTCAATGAAATATAGAGTCCTAAGAAAGACAAATACTGATCGATTCTGCTTACATGAGGTGCCTAATACAGTCAAACCCAGAGTCAGCAGAGCCAGAAGGTGGGGAGCAGAGCCCTTGTGTAATCGACTGCATTTTAGTATTGCAACATGGAAGAGCACAAGTCTCCTTACCAATGCTAACCTGCCAAGGATGGCACATTTTGTGTATATTTTACCACAGTTTAATAAACATTTACCACTTAAGGTATGCACATCTGCCATCTTATTTGATCTGAGCACCCTGAATTTTCATTAGAAGTACAAGTCCAGTTTCAGAGTGTGGAGTTTTATACTCAGGTGTCCTGGCCCCAGGCCTAGTCCAGGCTTTTGCCATATCCAGCAGAGGTGCTGTAGCTGAGCTAACCTGTCTGCTGGCTGCAGCAGGAGAAACCAGCACTTAGCAATTTGTGGCAAGAGCTACAAAGGTGGGCATGGGGTGTGGGGGTGTGGGGCGTGGGTAAGAGAGGGAAAGAGACAAAGGAAGAAAAATAGAACTAGGACTTGCAAGCTCGTGTCCAACACCTGCTGTACTCCGTGTTTAATCCCACACTTCCTGAATCTCCCCAGAGCAGGTGTGAGTCAACAGTAAACACAATGAGGAAAGGTCAGCCAGCATTTCCCCTGCTGGCAAATCAGAGATCACTGCCGTGGAGATGCACTGTATACGTGACACTGAAAGCCTGCCACGTGAACAGGAGTGGACATGACTCTTGCTTTCTGACCTTCCCCTTCCTGTGAAGGCAAAAGAGGACCAGATGCACTCAAAACAACAATGCAGATCTAGCAGGAGAAAGAGGGGGTGGTAGGAAGTGCGCCTAGCAGGAGCCACCTGCCCAAATCGTCCGCCAGCTTCCCACAGGGCCTGGGTGCACCCATTTCTCTGCCTAAGGATTGGGCTGCCATGACCACCAGTTTGTATGGCCTCAACTTAGGCTGAATTTAGAAGAGCAGTTCTCCCACAGGCAGCTAAAAATATAGAAGTAGGGGCTGGTGAGATAGCTCAGCAGTCTAAAACACCTGCTTAGGTAAGCTTAGGCAAATGCAGACGCCATGGTTCAATCCCTGGCACCACATACCACGCCATCCTGCACTTTTTTTGTGGACTGAGCTGGCCATAAATAAATAAATAAATATGCAGAAAGATCATCTAGCCTCTTATAACTTTTGTTTATCATTCTGTGTCTATCATAGCTTCTATTTATCCCAGGCCGCCTATGCATCAGGCACTGTGCTGACACTTGACAGGTGTGAGCCTAATCTGCCCAGCACTTAGGATGCAACTGCACACACAGAGAGGTTCGTGTTTCCCAGGGTGTTTGTCTCAGAGGTCAAGAGCAGGTTCAGAATTTGAACCTAGTTTGCACCTGGCTCTGAAGTTTTGGGTGTTCTCCACTCCACTGTGTTAAGTTCAACAGGGAGGATGTGAAGAGTGCAGAAGCACCCAAAGGCAGGAAGCTGCCTCTGTGGAGTCCTCCCTGGAGAAGCACTTAGGGAGAGGGACACTGAAATGTGAGAAGGCAATTGCCAGGCACGTGGGCAGTGACTTGAGATGCAAGGACACGTGTGCATGGGGCGGTGGACAATGCAAGGTCACTTGGGAAATTGCAAACAGGCTGTCTGATGTAAGGGCATCTGTGTTTTGCTGCAGTTGGGGATCACAATTTCACTGTCTTCCAGTTCACTGGAGCCATGCGATGAGGAATCTTGCTGTACACAGTGGTTTGTAGTTTATTTTTGCAGGCAATGGGAAACCATCAACAGTTTCTATCAAGGGGTTTGCAAGTAATAGTACTATCTCTACATGTTCCTCATTTTATAAACTGTGAGAAAATTAAATGCACCTGAAACACTTCAAAGCCAAGACAAGTTGTGTTCTCACACAGGGGGAGGCCTTCCTGACAAGATCGCCCCACAGGCCAGCAACTGCAGTGCCAGCCGCCCGAGCGCTTGTGTCCTATGATGTCAACTAATGATGATAGCTCCTTTCCTAGAATGATTTGTTCTTGTTTCTCTTCTGCTTTAGGAAGGGGTAAGAAGCGTCAAGGAACTTCGAGCCAAATTTCAGAAATGGGATGCTCTACCTCTCATAGGGCCTATTAAATTTCCAGCAAGAGTGTCTCAAACAGCTGACATTGGATGCGCACGGCCAACCCCGTTTGTGGCCCCTGGGAAGCCCCGCCCCTCCTACCACAACTGGTCCCCCGTGCGAGGTTCTAACGCTGAGTCCAGCAATCTTCAAGCCCAGCACATGAAATTGACCCAGAGGCGTAAAATCCAGAAGAGCTCAAGTTCCCCAGGACTTTTAGAAAAACCTACTGCGTCTTCTCCAAGAGAGTCTCAGGTAGCTTCTCTGCTCCCGGACTTGAGTGCATCCAATGCAGCGGTGAACAATGAGGAGAAAGGAATGGGGGCCAAGAGCTTCCAAGACAGGCTCCGGAAGTGGGAGAAGGTTTCATCTCAGAAGGGCTTGATGTGCTCCGCTCCTCTCCTCACCAGCGGCGGGAATAAGGCCTTCACTCCAGGAAAGCAGAAAAGCACGTGGTTTCTTCCACAGGGACCAAGGGGGAAAATTCAACCAAAATGGACCCAGACACTTCCTGCCCAGATGGAGCAGGCCCAAAGAAAAATCCTCACCACCTCTGAGCGGGCCCCCTCCCTCTGTTCTGGAGCGGGCAGAAAGGGCCAAGAAAAACCTGGTGTTGCTAGGAGCTCAGCAGTTGATCCCTGCCAGCCTGCTTACGAATGTGAGCACCCCATCCCAGCCCCAGGTAGGAAAGGAAACCCCTGTGGCCCGAGGGAGGGCACCCTGGGTCGCAGTAGATCTGTGTGTGACTTGGGAAGTGGAGCTCAGGACTCTTCAGGCTGTCTGCTAAAGCATAGACTGAAGTCTGTGTAACGTGTTTAAGCTCCAGGAATTACACTGTGAAACTGTTTGGGCAAACTTGAGTTTGACTCCTAGCTTTACTTCTCATAAGCTTCTTGAACCTGGGTGATGAACATATTTCCTAAAGCCCACTCCATTCACCTACACAGCCGATGTGTCACCAGAGTTCTCTGTCAGCAGCACGATGATCCCCTCTCGCTTCTCAGTACAAAGTCTCAGAGTGCTGCTGTATTCTCCCATCCCTCTCATTCTTTGCACGGAGTCCACTAGCAATCTCTGGGTTCTACCAGAGAGCACTGTGTATGTGCATCTCTTCCAGCTTCTTTCTATCTCTGCTCTGCCCTTATCTACACCACCGTTATCTCTCTCCTGGATGACTACAGTAGTCAACTGGCCCCTTTATGTGTCCACCTTTGCCTACCTACGTGGGTCACTAAGGCACAAATGTCAGCCTTTCCACCTCCCTGACCACACTGAGTGAAGAGGAATTGTGTTGGTCCCCACATAGAATGTATAATGTAGTTTATATATAAATGAAATATCTTTTAAAAATATTTTTATTATCATACAAGTATATCCAACCTGCAGCTTAGACACACCTGAATAGTTAGTATATATGTAACCAATCTCCTTTATTCTTTAATGTTTTTATTATAACATTTCTAGTATTATAACATTGCTAGCATTATCATTTGTCATATTAGTGTTATAGGTGTAATTATAAGAATTTATCACAAGCAAAATTGATTTGATACCTTTTTTGTAATTCCATACCACAGCTGCTAAAACTTACTATGTT
The DNA here is from genome assembly GCA_004027165.1 of Ctenomys sociabilis. Lineage (NCBI taxonomy): Eukaryota > Metazoa > Chordata > Mammalia > Rodentia > Ctenomyidae > Ctenomys > Ctenomys sociabilis. Next base: position 109,443 of record PVKA01000657.1, on the reverse strand, counting down.
GTTTTACAAATAACAATATGCCTGAGTTCTATTAAGTAAGGAAACTTATACACCTGCTTAGGATCAATAAACACCCGTCTGCACCAGGCACATACACAGGCTGAAATCACTGTCCACTCGCACATGGCATCTGTTGCGCAGGAGTCTCCTGGGATGCTTGTGAGTAGCAGGTGCAGGAGGCTGAGCCGGCAGCACCCTGTGCCCTCCCTGACGCGGCTCTGCGTCCAAGTCCGTGCTGTGCAATGGTCGTGAAAAATATCACTAAAAATCAATATTGTTTTGACAGTTAGTGTCTGCCATCTTTTTTTCCAGTTCTAAGGAAATAGCTCTGTGGTCGAAGCACCTGTATGACAAGCACAAGGACCTGGTTCAATCCCCGCCTTTGTACTTCAGGCTGTGCCACTTCCAGAACCCTGGACGCACCATGCTAGCCACTGAGACTGGGACTGGTGCACACACCTGTAATCCCAGTGCTGGGGAGGTTGAGACAGGAGGATCTGAACTGTGTAGTCAAAGCCTGTACCAAATAAACAAATTTTTGAAAATTTCCACTACAGAGAATTTAAAAATAGTAAAAAATATTAGAAATTTTATAGAAATTAAGCAAAATAATAGGAATTCAACAATGGCTGCTGTATTGCATATGGTTGTCTTCATATTAGTTCTTCAGATTGTCACATACAAGCGTGCAAAATTGGCCAAAACATTATAAAAATTAAAAAGGAAGGAGAGAAACGATTAAGCTTAGTTGTTCCTTTCAATAGACTAGCAGAAATCAGCAGTACAATTACCCAAGTTCTCATATACATACATATATATATATATATATGTATATATATATATATATATATACTTGTTTTTTCCTTCCTTTCCTTTTTTCCCTGCCCTCATCCCAGTTGTTTCTTTTCTTTTCTTCATAAAATCTAGCTCTGTATTATACAATCACAGACATACAAACAAGCCACACTTTGTGGTGGCTACGTAAATATTTGGTTTTATAAAAAAGTTTCAATGGGACATATGAAACTTTAAAAAAAATAGCTTAAAGGTAAAACAGGGAATCCTTGGGGTCATTCAGTAGGTGTGACATCCCAGCCCTCCTTCTTTACTCTGTACAGTTCTTGAATTTCTTCTTTGCTCCATTCTTGCTATTTACAATTCCCTCCACAGTGTTATGGGTAAATTTTCTTTAAGTGTATTATCTTCTTTGTAGCTCCTTTGTCTGTCTTTATTTGGATAACAATTTATCCTTCCTTTATTTTTTTTCCATAATTTTATTGAAAAACAAATAGCAATGAGACAGTTTCAAATCAAATTAGTAGGACAGATTCAATAATTAATACACTGCATATTGTTTTCGTAGTGGTTAGTTGTTGTAGAACGTGCAGACATGATATTCTATTTACCATCATTATTAGAGCAGATTCCTCTATTCATTGAATTAAGAGAATGTAGCTGTATAACTATCTTAACTATTTTGGATATACAGCTATAAAATGTCATTCAGTTATATCCCCTTTTTTGTTTAATTTGGTCAGTTAAATATTATAGGTATATGAATTCAGTAAAATATTCCAAAATAGTCCAGTAGTCCATAATAGTATTGGGTTTTCTGTATGTCTGGCAATGTCAGAAGTTGTTGACTTGAGCCTTTTACAGCTCAGCATAATACTATGGCTTTACCTCTTATACCTCATTTTTATACTTTTCTGCTGGATGCATAAGACCAAGATAAAACAAAACCTATGTAACAAAAATTGTAGCTTTTGTATCTGATTAAGGTCAGTCAAATCCCCTCAGGATTTATTCTGAGATCCTGTACCTCAGTTTGTCTGTGTCAGCCATGTGGATGAGTTACGGCCATTACTTGACCAATTTACTCTCTCTATGAAAGCCTGAGAGAATGGTTTCCTTCCATGTGACTGTCCTTAGGCACACTCTACATCATCAATCACTTTTCACTTTGGCCCCATAATCTCCTTGAACAGAAAATTTGGGACACAACTGAGTTGCATGATGTTACAGTACAGGTTCTCATATGTTCTGAGTCTTAATTGACCTTAAAAGACTAGGGTCAAGATGTTGGCTTGTCCTTGCAGCCCTCCTCTTTCTCTAATTTTTGGTCTGCAAACTTAGGTTGTTAACACTCCAGAAGAGAAGCTTTTTAAAATAAAATTTATTTTATTGAGAGACAAATAATGAGACAGTTTCAAAGTTGATTAATAGACATTTTCAATAATCAATACATTTTACATTGTTATCTTCTTAGTGGTTATCCATAGTACAAGAAGCAGACAGGATATTCTGTCCAAACACTATTACTACGAATCTCTCTTCTCATAGATCAAGTGAAAGTAGCTGTATATCTATCCTAACTATTCTGTATATACAAATACAAAATGATTCTTCCTTTGTATCCCCTTTTTTTATTTAGTCCTGTCAGAGATGGCTAATCTATTGGCATTTAAATACTATAGGTGCTTGAATTCAGCAAAACACTCCAACACAGTCCACAGTCCACAATAGTAGTAGGTTTTCCACAGAATTTGTTGATGAGAGCCTTTTACAACTCAGCATATCAATATAGCTTTACTTTATATACCTTGTTTTTATGCTTTTCTGCTGGATGGTTAATACCAAGTTAAAGCAAGACCTATATGACAAGAAATGTAACTTTTGTATCTGATAAGGTCTGTCAAGTCCCCTCAGGATTATCCTTTGTCAGTGTCAGTCATGTGGATGAGTCACGGCTGTTGCTTGACCAATTTGCTCTCCGTGGAAGCCTGAGAAAAACTTTTTTCTCCATGTGACTCTCCTTAGGCATGCTACATATCACCAGTCACATTCCTCTGTGGCTCCATAATCTCCTTGATCAGAAAATTTGGGGCACAGCTGAGGTACATGATGTTACAGTACAGGTTCTCCTATGTCCTGAGTCAGTTATTTCTTTTCTTTGAACAGTTTCTTTCCCTTTCATGGTATCTGTTGTACCTTTCAGAATTCACTCACTCTTTCAGGTTCTTACAGTAGAGAACCTGTAAATGACAATATGATGTTATTTTTATATAATGGAGTATAAGTAAATGGATGTAACTAGAGACCATACTCATAAGTGAAATAAGTCAAATCAGATGTCTCCTGTCTTGTAGGGCTGTAGTCCCAGCTGTCCAGGGCCCAGTGTTACCTGCAGGCCTATTCATCAGACATGTCTTTCCAATGCATGTAACAGACCATGTCCCTCTCCTGTTCAAAGGAAATTCCAGCCATCTGGAGTGAGCTGTGGTCTATGCTCTACACCCCCCCCCCCCTGCAGCTGCCATGCTGGCTTAGAGCACCATGCAGGCTTCACCCCATGTCTCTATAGTTACAGCCCCTCTGCCTAGCAGTCTCTTCTGCCAGATTTTGATGCTTCTCTCCTTCCCTTCATCAAAGCCTTGGTTCAAGTGTCACCTGCTGAGTGGATTTTGTTGATTACCATATTTGAAAAAACTACCAAGTTGCCCCCCCATATAACATATTCCTATACCTGGTATATGGTTATACATTTTTTCAGTTACTTCAAAAAATTTAAAAAAAATTATCTTCCTTGCTACCATATCCCCAGAAAAACAAGATGTAAGACCAGGTTGAATATTTCCTCAAAAAAAAAAAATGTGTTGAATGATTGGATGGATGGATGGATAAATGGATGGGTGGATGGATAGGTGGGTGGATGGGTAGACGGATGGGTAGGTGGGTGGATGGGTGGGTGGGTGGATGGATGGGTAGGTGAATGGATGGGTGGATGGGTGGGTCAGTGGATGGATGAGTGGATGGATTCCTGGACAGAGGGACTCACAGATGGAAGCATTCATGGTTGGATAAGTGGGTAGAATTCCTGCTTAAAGTTATCCTTGATTTCTCCAGACCTGACATTATAGACTAAACTACCTACCACAGTCTTCATGGCCACACATTCTGTATTTTTCTGAGTCTCAGATCTTTTTCCTACTTCTCTATCCCTCCCTTGCCAGTGATGGTCAACTGAGGCAAGAGCACCAGACATTTCTCTTGAATTATCTTGCTTATTTGTCACTTGTTTTGCATGCATTTCTTCCAATTAGAGTAGAAATTCCTGAAGGTAAGATGGCATGTGTTCTATCCCCAGTTCCTAGAACAATGCCAGGCATACAATAAACATTTAGAAAATAAAGGATGGAAAGGTAGGAAAGATGGACAGAAACAAATTAGAACTTTAGGTAGAGTTCGGTGAAATAACTATAAGTTTCTTACTATAATGTCTGGTAAAAATTAGAAACCTAGTCAATAAGTAATCGTGCATTTTCATTGTTTTCTCTAATTTGATAAAAACTGAGCTTTCTGATATTGGGCTTAGAACTAAGGCTATTCTACACTTCTAAAGCAGTGCCCCCTGCTGGTAGGGCAAGATGCTGTCCCTCCACTCCCAGCTTTTCAAGGTGCCACAGAGACACCTGAGATACCCAACTACTTGTTGAGTTTTAGCCTGCAAAGTCTATAGGGCCAGCAAACTAAATCTGAAGGCACTTGGATTATACACACCCTTTCTGTGTTATTTTCAGTGTAAGAGGCCGATATGATTTGCATGTACAATATTGAAATATCTGTTGGAATTGGATTTTGAGTGCAGAAGGACAAAATACATAAAATCTTGACTTAAAGATTGAAGAAAATTCAAGGACATGACATTCATAGATGCCAAAAGTTGCAAAGCTATTTTGAAGCTGGTCCTAGTATGAGCCCTGGAAATCAGAATTTTCCTCCTCGTTGTAGCTCATGTGCTATGTTACATCTAAAGTGTTTCAAGGATCCTTTCAAGGAACAGTCTCTCTGTCCCCTCTGAGTAGGTCCGGGGAGATTAAATAGGACATGCTCCCACCTGTGAGACCCCATCATCACAGGGCAAGGGACCAGCTTCTCTGCCAGTGCCAGTGTTGTGGCAGAGAGTGAGCCATTCTGGCCTTGATTTCTGGAGAAATCAAGAAAAGCCATCCTGAGCTTTTGGAGCTAGCATTGGCGCAGAGTTTTTAGAATGGTTTGAAGGCAGGCCAGGAGGGCACAAGCCTACAATCTCAGTACTCTGGGAGGCTAAGGCAGGAGGATCTCAAATTTGAGCCCAAGTTGGGCCACTAAGAACTTAAAGAGAATCTGTCTCAAAATTCAAAAGAATAAGAAGGTGGAGGGTGAGAAGGCTCTGGCTTCAATCCCCAGTATGGGGGTGGCTATGGAGTGGGGGGAGAGCTGAAGCTTGAGACAGAAATACACAGACAGACAGACAGACACAAAAGAGTGAGACATCCCAGAACAGGACTGAACAGAGTCTCAGAGGTAAGAGGTGAAGGACTTTGGGCTGAGTTCGGTGGTCTGTGGAAGGCTGATGCCATTTGATGGGGCAGGATGGGTAGGCATTGGGTCTGCCAAGGGCTGGGTGGGTGCAGATGGCCAGGAGGAGAACTGAGGCAGGGAACCAGTCATGATATGGAAACCATGACCTGCACGTTTTCCTGTCTCTGCTCAGCAAAACCTCTGGACACCAAGCAACCTCAGCTCCCCAGAACAAAGCCACTGCCTCCCATCAAGTCTCTGGGTCCTGCTCCCCCAAAGCCTCCAAAGCCCCCCACTGTAGATCTCCGTGCTTTCCAGAGGCAGCAAGCTGCCTTCACCAAGACCCAAGACAAAGGTAAGGAAACATGGGAGCCACACACACCCAGCACCCTGCAGGCCATGTTCCTGGGTCCCTCCTTTGGCACTGATGCCCAGGTAAAGCAGCACCACCCTTCTTCCCCTTCCCAGGCCAGATTTTCATCCCTGTGGTGCACTCACACAGGCTGGACAGCTTGCCTGCTAAATGACACAAGCTGTGGGACTTGGCTCTGCTGCTCCTAGGCTGCCTGCCTCCCCTAATAGTGCTTGTTGGGCTGGGAATCCATCCAAGAGGAAGAGAACAAAAAGTCACTGAACAGGAAGCCAGAGAGCCTTGGTGCTCCCTGAAGAGCCTGCTGCCAACACAATGGTGCAGGGCAAGGGAGGTGGGGCGCAAGCTGGTGGGAGCATGGCCTGAAGCCTTCTGGAGGCCCTGCAGGGTTGTAAGGGATGGGCCTGCCCTCCCTGTCCTTGGAGGCACTCATGCAACTCTGGAGCACACTCTTTGGAGCTACTTCGTATCTTACTCTGCACCCACACCTCCCCCTCCACACCTGACCTGGGTGATACTTAGAACACCTGGCTTGGGTCCTGTGACAGGAGAGCGCATTTCTGGGGGTCATGTGTGGCGGTGCTAACACACGTCTTACTGTGGCCACAGCCACCAGCATCTGGTATATGGAGAAAGCTGGTGGCTGCTCTTTTGACTGATTCAGGTAACTTCTTCATGAGTTCTTCCAGCTTGATGGTTCTCAACTCTGGCATGCATTGGAATCACCGAGAAAACTTGTTAGGGCTCAGATTGCCGGGCGCTGTTCCCAGCATCTCAGACTCAGCCAGCATGGTGTGGAGCCTCAGAATTCACCTTTTAATGAGTCAGAAAGAGATGCTGCCACTGGTGGCCCAGGAACCATACTTGGAGAACCGGGGCTGCAACCCATCCTAAGCCTCATCCTAGAAGCCCCATCCTACACAGAGGGACAGCCTTCTCCTTAGTTTACTTCAGTAACCTGACTGTCTCTGTATCAAAGAAGGCTAAGCATAGTTTTTATAAATGTTAAATAATTCAATCCTTAGCCTGTTTCCCTGAAGGGACAGACAGATTTCCAGGAGCAGGAGTGAAGCACCACGTCTTCATAATATAGTGGCCTCATGGACCCCAGCCCCCCAGCCCTAGCTCCGGGAGTTCCGGCCTTGTCCTCACTGAGCCTTTTTGCGTGTTCATAGGTTGCAATCATGACAGTTCCAGTCTCACAGGACCACAGTGAGGACAGCAAGGTCATGTCCAGAAAGAGCTTGAACCGTGCTTACCACACGGCCAGTGCCCTTGCAGCTATGCCTGAGTAGCCACGCTCACTGCCCTGGTCTGTATGAGACAAGACAGGAATAGAGAAACCCTGCAGGGGCTCCTGCCCTTTAGGAGGCCAAAGTCTCGCGTAGGAGATCATATCCATACCTGTGCCCTAAAATGGGGGTGATAGCCACAGTGCAGGGAAAGGGAGTCCCCAGAGTCCCAGATGAGTTGCCATTCCACATCAGGCCTCCGGAGCTGGTCATGGCATGAACAGCCTTCACCAGGCTGTAGCCGGTGCCTCCTTCTCACTCTGCTTCTTGCCCTTGCAGCGGACCGGAAAGAGCCCCATGGTCCTCCTGAGAGGTGAGTCTATGCTCCAGCCCTGCATAGGGGCCTGATGCCAGCGCTCGCCAAAAGCCCAGTGTCTGTGCTGTTCGGAGAGGTTTTGCTTTAAATGCAATATTAAGCGACGTGTATGTAACCCCTGTGCTAAAACTAAGTTGCAAAGATGTCTTCTGGGTGGTTTCATTGATTACAGAGGAGGGGACTGTACGTTGAACATCAGCTTCCATAGTGGTAGACTGGGAGGAGACGTAGAGTATGCTCCAGGCAGCTGTGAGTTGGGCTGGTGATGGGAGGAAGACATTGTTTCTGGGGCACTCCACCCCCGAGCCCCGCCATGGATGTGGGCCTTCAGCAGCCCTCCACCCGCATGGTGTCCGTTGGGTTCTTTGGGCTGATGCCCTTTGCACAGATGTCCTCCAGGCTGTCTCAGGACGACTGCATAGTTGCTTCTCTCAGCTCCCGTGCAGCTCCTGTCCTGAGCTTTGAGTGTTCACCACTTGCTGTGCAGGAGTGAAACCTGTAGGAACCCAGATGTTGACTTGGGACCTCAAAGCCTCACAATGAATGATCCTCTTTGCAAGAAGGCTAGTCTTGAAAGGGGAGCTACACTAAAACATCAAATGTTCATACTGTTGTTTCATAAGATACGGACTTTGCACCCATGAGGTGGGGTTGCATTTCCTTGAGAGGGTCAGGAGGTCTTTAGAGCGCTATGTTATCTGTTGCTGTAGGGGACAGATCATATAGTGTGGTTCTACAGTGAATGCAGTGCGTCGGGCAAGTGGCTTGCTCAGAACTTTATGGCCAGTAACAGACTTTCCTGGCAGCTCTGCCAGGAGCTGGTTGTATTATCACATGGCCTTGGAGAGTTTGCATATTGCCCATTGGGTCCAAGGGGGAGGGCACAGGAGGGGACAAAGCACACTGCTGAGCTGGGGTCTGTCATCCGTTGAGGTCACACTGTGAACATCTCAGTGTGAGTCTGCTGTGGTTGTAGGTCTAATGGATGTGCATTTTCCTCACCTCTATTCTAAACTAAGATGACTTCTTGACTCTATATGCAAGGAAACAGCAAGTCCTTTCTACATGGGTACAAACCCGCTGTGATGGGCCATGGCAGACAGTGGTCTGTCTTCAGGTTGGCACTGTCTTCCTAGGGGATTCCTAAGGGCAATTCTAACTATTCCCTTTCACACTGACTTTAGAACACACCTCAGGATGGAGTGAGATTTTGATGTTCATCAGTTACGGTCTAGACCAGCAATGGCCAACCTATGGCATGCATGCCACCATAAGCACATAAGGTCCCCTCCACCAGAGTGCAAGCAAAGTCACCCCAGCAGCCCAGTATCAAATAGTAGTTGTTGTTCTTTTCTAACCTAGAACCTCACTGTTGAGGTTTAATTGTAGTGCTGGCACTTTGTGATAGACATGTGGGTTTGGGCAGTCAGTCTCTAAAATGTTCACACCACTGGTATAGCTATACTGTGGTAAGAATGACAGACAAGATAGGCAAAGAGGGACTGAAGAGGGGCGGCTTCATAGGAGGTGGAGTCACTTGATCTATGTCCTACATAGTGACTTGGAATTAGATAGCCTCCCTCCTTTGTTTCTATCAGTGGAACTGTAGGCTGCGTATACACGGGCAGGTTAGGGAAACAAGCACATTCCCAATAAATACTAATGGGTGGTTGGGTGGGTGGACGGATACATGGATACATAGATTTATGGACTGGCCAGTGAACAGTCAGGATAGACATAGACCATGGTTGACAATAAGGCCATAGTAATGAAGAAGAAGAAATAAAAAAGTATCATTTTGTCTTCATTATCCAAATGCAGTGTAACAACTACCTATATAGCACTTGCATTGTAGTAAGTACCATGAGTCACCTAGAAATGAGTTAAGTCTATGGGAAGTGTGCATAGGCTGTAGGTAAGTACTAAGAGACTTGGGAATCTGCAGAATGGGTTATCAGCAAGGGGTCCTGGACACAGTTCCTGCAGATACTGAGCGCAGCTGGATATGAAGTATCACGCGACCATGATGTCAGAACCCATCAGTGCCCCGAGGCCCAATTGCCATGGGTGCAGTTGCCATGGAAACTGGCTTCAGAAGAGGCTCTCCCGTATTTCGGGTATAAATCTTCAACATGGGGAGTAATCTTCCATGTAGGCATTAGATGTAGACATAGAATGTGTAGTATCACAGGAAAGAGACTTGGGGTTCTCCGGTGGGGCCAGCCATATAAAGTTAATGAAAGCCTGGATTTTAAATCCCAGAGCTACCACTTAATATCTGTGACCTCAGGCCTTCCCTCTGCAGCCTCACTTTCTGCTTTTGTGAAATAGCAGAATCAATAGCTCTTAACTCATACCATTCTAGGGAGGGTTAAATGACTGGAGTGTTTACTGTGGTGCCTAAGGCTCAGAGAGAGGGGTACTTAGCTGTTGTGTACCTTCCCACCAAGGGTAACAATTCAGGCTCACAACTCTTAGTTCCGAAAAGCCACTCATGAGGAACTCATTACCTGAAAAAAAAAAACAGGAAAGTTTCATTAATTCAGTACATGTTTATTGAGTATGTGCTATACCAGGCATTTTTGTATATGTTGAGAATTAATACACAAAAAAGTGGACAAGACAATGAGGCATGATAAAAAAAATACAATTAATGTTTAAATTTTTAAAAACTTACTAAAGTGAAATACTCATTGCAATAAGCTTGCTCAAAATACTCTCTCTCTTGGAAAACACTTATCCCATCATTCTGGCCACTTTCCAAAGCAGTTCTGGAAGTTCTCTTTCATCAGGGTCTGGCGTTGCCTTCATGTGGCTGCAGCAGTGTCCTGAACTGATTTGAAACATTTGCTCTTCGTGGTCATTTGACTCTGAGGAATAGCGAGAAGTTACACAGTGTCAAATTGAGTGAATCGAGGACACAGCAAAATGTTTTTACAAGCCTGCCTTTCCATTTGTTGGCGCTTGGCAGAAGCATTTTACGCCTATGGTGTATCAGACCTCGTAGACACACTCACAAAAGAGAACTACCCGGACTTCCAGAACTTCCAGAGCTGCTTCAGAAAGTGGCAAAAGCAGTGGCTTAAGTGTGAAGTATGTTCAAATATTCCCGTAAGCGGGAGTATTTTGAGGAAGAATAATGACATTGTATCTGTTAAACATTATAGGCTAGGAAGATGGCTCAGTGGAATAAACGCTTCCCTGGCAAGCACAAGGGCCTGAGTTCAATCCCCTTGAGTCTGCCAAAATAAAAAACAAACAAACAAAAAATTTAATTTTAAATCTTAAAGATTTACAGATTTCAATGTGATTTTTATTTTTATATATTTTTTTCTGGGGAAAAAAGTATTTATTTAGAATTAGTCAGCTGGACTCAGTGTAGATGATCCCAATTTTGCTGGCAACGTCCTATGCATCATAATCAGGAGCCAGTCTCTCCATCAGGCTTGATGAGGGTACTGACCTTGGCAACATCGATGTCACAGAGCTTCTTTTTAGCTTGTCTGATCTGGGGCTTACTGGCTTTGACACCCGCCATGAGCACGAGTGCATTGCCCTCCGTCTTTCTTCATGGCTGACTCTGTGAGCAGGGTCACAGATGGCACAGCGGTCAAGCTTGTTCCTCCTGGGGGCGCTCTTCTGAGGGTATTTGGGCTACCTCCGGAGCCTCAGCGTCCTGGGACAGCAGAAGGTGGATGGCATTAGTATCTTCTTCTTTGGGGGGCTGTGGATGCCTTTCAGCACAGCCATGACCTTCAAAGCTTTTGCCTTGGCTTCACTTTGGAGGGGCAGGGGCTTCCTTCTTTACCCTTCAGCGCCATCTTAGTAAAAAGTCAATGTGATTTTAAAGATGTCCCTGTTTATGGTATATTTTGCTCATCCTTCGTATCTTACATGCATCGGTGCACATACACTGTCTCAGCTACATTTCACTTTTACTCCACACGTAGTGGAGGTTTCAGTCTATACGTGGCGGGCTCCAAGGCAGAGCAGCACAAGGCAGAGGGCAGTGTTCATGGAGGCAGAAAAAACGGCAAGGAGCAAAGGGAGTGGCAGCGGCTGCCACAGCTAGCAAGCCTCTTTCCTCCTCCCTACATTTGTAGGGTGGGTGTAGCACTCACACCCGTAATCCCAGCATTGGATTAAGAATTCATCACAAACCCTAGAAGCTGCCCCATGACTGCATGAGGCTTTGGTAGGACAACTAGACACAAACCAGAACACGCACTTTGGATTTTTTATTTCAAAGTCCTTCAGGTTGAGCAGGGAAGAAAAGGCTTGAGCTCTGTCCTGCAGACCCCCAACCAGCTGTCCAAGCTCTGCTCCCCTGCACGGCATCACCCCTTCTCTGCATAACAGTATTTGAAGCATCTACAGACTACACTCCTCTAACTCTCCAGTGCGTCCCGCCATGATTCCTTGGGTAGTCATCATACTCTGGATTGATTTGCATACACATCAATGGCCTTATGAAGAAGCACCGTGCCCACTGTAGCCACCTTCCATTTCTAGTATATGGAATCTGAGTAGCCGCATATCTGATGGAGCACTGCGGGTCACTACTGGAGCCCGCTACTCCAGGCTCAAGCTGCTGTTCACTCCTTAGCCACAGCTTTGGTTCTCATGTCTGTGAACGGCCCCACAGTGAGACCCTTTTTTCCTTTGTGGTGTCAGGAATACCATTTGAGATGTGTGGCACAAAACGTGGGGCGTACAAGAGACGGTAAGGATTTATTGGTCTCTCAGTGGTTCCCAGGAGAAAATGGTCAGAGGGTTTAGAAAATGAAGACAAGAGATAATAGCTGAGGGCAGATGGTGGGCCCTGCCTGATGGGCAGAGGACCCCTGAACAAACAGTAAGAGCGTGCATTTGTACCTTTGCAAAAGTTGCAAGACACAAGGTTGCCTAGTGACTGAGCCCATGATGTCCAGGCAGGGTGTGTTTCTCAAGACTGAAGTAGCTTGACAGCTTTAGTCAATGAGGCCTCATCCCGCCCCCCCACATGTCATTAATTCCTAGCTTTGGTGGCTCCCACCAGAAGACCTCCGAGGGACTTGGTTTCTTCCACCCCCACCTCCCCATCTATGTTACCTCTGAAACAGGAGTGTGTCATGAATCCTTGACAGTCTGTTCTGTCATTGCCCACCCGACCCACACTGGCCAGCACCCTTGCCCCACAGGCAGCTGGTGTCTGTGTGGGCTGTGGCATCAGTCACCCGGCACAGGCCTCTCAGGATTGAGGAGTTACTGCCATTGCATTTGCTAGTTCTCAGTATGCCTTCTGCCCTGTTAAGAAGGGGCAGAGGGTGGTCTTGACCCAGGGAAGCCCTGGATCAGCACCAAAAGGAAGGCAGGGGCTGTTTCCAGCAGGAGTGGAGAAGACTCAGACATGCAGGTCTCAGGAAGGGGCCCGCAGGAGGGTTCTCAGGAGTCTCACTTGCCCTTGTGGGGTTTATGTCTTTTTGTGAAGGCTTTTAAAGCTAGTATCATTCTGGTTCGTGTCATCTGGACAGCCTCTGTCATAGCACTCCAGGGCATACTTTTCCATATGTGCTTCCGCTATGTCTGCCTGGGCAGAGGGATTCTCCAGGTGGAACAGGTCATGTGGCAGGATATCACTGGGGTTAGACAGGAGGGAGGCTTGGACCTGGGGATGGAGGGGCCATGTGCCTCCCAGCAGATGGATTTTTGTGGGGGGAGGATGGAGGGCTGGCTCAGGATGCCTTCAGGGCAGGTCTGGTAAGGCTTGAGGATATGGGGATAGAACCACAGCAGCCTTAGCCTGACTGCTTTGTTTAAGCAGTCACTTAAACAGCTGAGCTAATGAGCAGACCCCCCTGCCAGCAGAAAGATAATACCAGCATCACTGTGGCTGGGCAAACACATTTGCTGTCCTTCCTTAAATAGTGGTAAATGCTATAAAATTAGAAGTAATAGCATAATAACTTGAGACTGGGAGTAATAGAAGAAAGTTTAGAAGATCAAGAAAGACCTCTCTGAGCTGGTAACATCTGAGCTGAGGCCTGCAAGACAAGAACTGGATGCAGGAAGAACAGGAAGTCCTCAGAGAACACTCTAGGAGAAGAAAGAGCTGGTGCAGCCTCATGGGAGACTCAGCCTTAGCTAGTAAAAGAACCAGAAAGCCGGAGACAGCGGCTAAGTCCTTGTGAGCCAGGGGATTCCAGGTCCAAATGTGGAGTTTGCTTGCTTACAGGCCCAGGGAAGCCCTCAGAGAGCTTCAAGCCGAGAAGTGATGGGAGTGGCCATTTATTTTGTAAAGATCACTCCAGATACTGTGTAAACAATGAATGTAGAGGGGAAGCTGGTAGAAATGGGAAGACCACCCAGGAAGCCACCAAGCCAGCCCCCACCCCCACCCCCCCTCAGCAAAAATAGCAACAGCTTTTTACTTTATATAAACGAGTTCATTTATGAAAATCCTAAGAGACAGATGATATCTCATTTCACAGAAGAGGAAACTGAATCACAGTAGGGTGATTTGATATAAATAAGTTGGTAGAAATTAGATAAAAGAAATTCATAGATTCAAGTCCTATTTTGGTTCCTTTTTTTTTTTTTTAATATCGGGGTCTCACTTTTTATTTGCCTTGTTTGTTTCTGGCCTTCTTGATTTTTTTTTTTTTTTTTTTTTTTTTTTTTTTTTTTTTTTTTTTTTTTTTACTGTATTTTTCTGGTTGAATTGTTTTTTAGGGGAGGTTTATTTTTTTTCTTTTTGGTGCTGATGACCAAAGCTAGGGCTTCCTGCTTCCTAGGCATGCATCCTACTGCTAAGCCAAATCCCCAGTCCCTCACCATGTAGTTCAGGGTGGCTCTGAACTCATACTGATCCTCCAACTCAGCCTCCTGAGTGCTGAAATTATAGGCTCAATGTATTTTGGAGGAGAGCCAGGAATCACTGGATAAATGTGAAAATTGAAATATGGAGGACCAGCAAGATAGCTCAGCCCACTAAGCACTTGCTTAGGCAAGCCCAACAGGGGCACAAGCAGAGAGGGGGAAGCTTCCTGGTCCTCCAGATCACAGCTAAGCTTCTGGGAAGAAAATGTGTTGGCAGGGTGTGTGAAGGAGAGTATGCGCCCAGGAGAGGGTTTCAATAAATGTTAGCTGCCACTCATGAGAGTCAGCGATATCCGGGCCAGTTTTGCTATGTTCCCCTTTCTAGGTGTATCTCTCCACTATCTAAATGCTTTATCAGTATGGGAAGGGTTTAATATTTCTAATCAGTTGCACAAGAAAAATTTATAAGTGTGACACTTGAACATTGGATGGATCTGGGAATGTGTCTTGTGGGGGTAAAAGTATAGATTTTGGGGGTCGAAAAGCCTTGAACTCATCCTTTGAGCTCCACACACAAGCTGTGTGATTGGGGAAATGATTTTGTGTCACTGAGCCTTGCATTTCTTCATTATGGGAGAGAGAAGCAAATCTGTGAAATCAAACCTTGGTAAACATAGAGGAAGTGTTCCCAGCTTCAGTTGTCAAGAGTGTCATTGTAAGGATTGAGTTAAATACCCATAAGGGCTGGAGCAAGCATCCATCATTCTGCACATGGAAGCAGCATTCTGAACACTTGGGAAGTGGCAGTGATCTGAGATTGGTTGCAGCAACAGGGACGAACTCTGTCTCTTATCAGGGTCCTGTGCTCTGGGCAGCCGGAAGCCCAGGTACCTTGGGGAAACCTGCCACTACCTCAGGGCCGTCCTCCCTTCCTGCCGGGTACGGTAACACAAGTGAGGAACTGTGGCACTTGGAGTAGATGATGGCAGCTACTTTAAAGGCTGAGTGACCCAAATGAGCGCTTGGAGTGGTTTGGATTCAGCGTTGCATAAGGAGTAGCCGGGGTGCTCTTTGAAAGTCCCCAGAGAGGGCCTGCCAGTCCCATGGAAACACACACTGAAAGTAAATCTTGCTTTTAGCATATAGATGATACTGTTGGGCACGTAAGGCAGTAGCCACTCCCCCACAACATGTTTTCTATACAAATGACTAATGTGTCGGAAAACAGCTCTGTGAAAATGTCAGATCAGCTCTGAAAGGTTTTGAAAAAGTTACCCCACATCCTTTCATAAGTTTCTTGCCCTTCCCTCTCCTCCAATGTATTGATGTTTTCCTTGATTCTAGAATGACTCCCAGTATAGAGGAAAAGACAGCGATCTTTTTTCAGATCCCCACCGCTTTGAGCAGGACTGTCTTGAGCAGTTACCCAATAGCTCCATTTCTCCTGTGCCTCTAAGAAGGTGAAGATGGCCTATGCAAAACCAACCCGAGTGTAGTTTATTTAAAGGGCCAGTGACCGGCACGGTGACACACCCCTGAAATTCCAGCTACTCAGGAGGCTGAAGCAGGAAGATAACTTGGTGTTTCAAACAATCAAAAGTAAACAAGGGTATATGACTTAATTAAGTGAGATATCTCAGGGCTTTTCTACTTCTACACCTAGAACCAACATAGTGTTCTCTCCTTATGTCTTTGGTAATAACGTGGCCAGTCTTCTGGGGTCCTCCTTACTGTAGTCACTCCTCTTCGGTGACTCCAGTCACAGCCAGATGCTCCTGCTATGTGTGACAACATAGCTTCAGGGTTAATCACCTCAATCTTAGTTGGGCCAGAGAAGATGGCATATTTTTCAAGTGTAGCCAACATTTTAATCAAATGTACTTGTTTGCTATAGTTTTATGATCATTTTTAGAAAGAACTGGGTTATAAATACAGTAATAAAGGAAATCTTCAGTTCCAAGGATGAGAGAAACTGAAAATGTTGTCTTTGTTCTTTGCTTCTGTGGTGGTCCTCGTAGAATTACCAAGGTCACAGTGAGGCAGCCGGTTATGTGTACAGCTGTAAAATGCATATTCACATGTGTGTGCACACGTGTGTGCTCTGCAGCAGTAGGAGAGCTAGTGCGAAGGGTGGCCAAAGTTGAAGTGCAAGTGGTTCAAGAGTGAGTCGACGTGGGGAGGACAGTGGTGACATCGAGAGTGGTGAGTGCTTTATGCCAGGCCCTGTACTGGGCACGGCATATCATCTCAGCCTTGCATAAAGAGGATTAAAGAATAGAGGGACTTAGGTCAAATCAGCTACCCAAGGTCCACGCCGGGTGAGCTGAGATCCGCCCCGCATGCACGCATTCTGACCCCATGCCTCTCCAGCCGCTCTGTTCCACAGTGTTGTCAACGGTTCATCTTTAGGCACCATCTAATGCATAGAGGACTAGTTCTACTAGAAGGTTTTAAAATTCATCATATATATTGTGAACCTGGTACAAGTAATTTTGAGTGCACTTTAGAGACGAAGGGTGTTACTTTTTAAGTCTGATCCTTTTTTTTTTTTTTTTATGAGCAGAATAGATTTATTGAGGGCAAGAAAGCTCCTGTCCAAGAGAGGGACAGGAGGGGAGCCTGAGCAGGTAGTTCCCCCTTAAGTCTGATCCTTAATGTGTGAAGTCAAAAGAATTTCTCAGAGTAAAAGCCTATGAGGAAAGTGGTCCTACAGGAAGCATTTATTAGATCTTGGAATTTGCCCAGTTTGGGATGTGGGCTACTTGAGAAATCAGAGTCATCAAGAGCTGCAGAAAGTCACGAATATCAAGTGTTTCTAAGCTGCTCCTGTCCCTCCTGTCTCCCAAATGCATGACCCCTTGAAACCACAGGTATAGGGACTGGCCTGCGGCTTGAGTCTCCCTTCCTGACAACATAAGCATGACAACTCACTGAAAGGTTTGGCCAGCAAGTCTCAGCCTCTCGGTGGAATCCCAACCCCTCTTTTCCCTTCCAAAACGTCACGCAGTGGGGCTGCATGACCCACCGTCTTACCTGCATCATGGAACCAAACCACACTGCGCCTGTCAGGAGTCATCCATGAGACCACTGAGTCATGCCCACGCCGAGTCCTCACCATGGCCCTCAGGGGAAATAAGCGCCTGAGTGACTGCACAAGGTCACACAACCCGGGGAGCGCACAGTGCGGACTTGGATGCAGGGCCAGGCGCAGGGCAAGCCCTCAACGAACAGCTGTTCCTGCGATTACTGAGGTGACTGAGCACACCCGAGCCACTTGTGTGTGTGCAGCTGGTAGGGGCTGCCAGATTATCCTGAGACGGTAGGGATGCTACAGCCACCTCCCAAGGCCCCAAGAGAGGACCAACCAGGAGAAGGAAACGCTTACACTGCAGCAGTGAGATCTCCCATGTTCAGACACTGATGATGGGCTTTGAAGGGCCCAAACAGAATTAGAGAATTCCTGGCTTTGTAAACCATCTTTAACATTCACATTGCAGTTAGGCAGCTGTTGTTGACTTCTGAGCAGAGATAGCATTGAAGATATTAAGAACCACTGAGATTTTAGGATGCACATTGTAAATTGCTAGAGGATTTTCATAAGAAAGTATGAAAATGTACCACCCTGAGGCTGTGTCGGTCATAAAAGAACTTCACAAAATGAAGATATCACATCATACTTTTGTGGAATATTTATGCAGAAGGCGAACACTTCACTCAATGCCCACAGTATACCTTGAAAGTAGATTTTATTGCTATTTTGTAGAGTGGGAAATGGAGGATTAAAATATGTATCTAGTACTTTATAAGTTGGAGAGAGCTCAGATTCCAATTCAGATCTGATAGAACCATACTCCAGTCTAGCTGCTATTCTGTGCTGCCTCCCAATAACTATAGTTTTGGAAGCAGATATTTTTTCAAAACTGTGGCCATAAAGAAATTGAAGCCTAATCCCCAGCATGCTGTGCTGGCCCTGCCTCTAGGGTGTGTTGAGACAGCAATTGAGGCTGGGCATGGTGGCACGTGCTTGTAATCCCAGCACTTGGGAGGCTGAAAACAGAAGGATCTCAGTACAAGTCTAATCTACATAATGAGACTCTGTAGACGCTGTACTAAATACATTTTAAAAAAAGATTTTGAAGCATAGGTGAATGTAAATCACAGAATTATTTCTTCTCTGCCACCCCAGATTTATATTGATCCACACTGTGGAAAATCAAGGTGGATCTCAGACTTAGCCTTAATGTACTAGAAGCATAAATAAATAAATAGAAGACACTCTTAGATAGCAAAGAAGGTTTAAATACACTTACCATATTCTTTCTTCTAACAGTAAGCCCTTTCCCTTCCTGGGCCTGCCTTATAAAGGCAATTGATCTGAAAGTTGCCCACATGTAAGAAAAACATTTGGTTGAAACTCTTTCTTTATAATGATGTGAAGTCAGATTGTTAGTCATTTCTGACAAAAGCAGTACAAGAAATTGATTAGATATCTTCTTGCAATTCCTCCACATATTGTTTCTTATTAATAAAGTTAATTTACCATAGACTTGATGAAGTTGTTAGGCCATTAAGAGTGTGAGATGTACGGCAGAGCCTACAGTTTAAGCCAGTTTCTCTTCATCACTTCATGCAGGGAGAGGAACAAAAATGTGAAGGGAGAGGGTACTGGAGCATTAAAATTCATGACTCCATGTCTTTGAAAATATTTCAGAGAAGGTGTGCAAGGCACAGGGGAGAGAGGAGGGAGAGAGAAATATTTGGGTAGAGCATGCTCCTGATTTAATAATACATGGGGAAACAAAAGACAGAGTGCCCATCTTGTCATTTGCTGTGACAGCATGGACGTGAACCTACGTAGAAATGGGAAGGAGTCAGAAGGAACCCCAAGTACAAAGGCCTCTTCCACACGTGGGCCATAGGGGGGGTACCTTGGCCCAGCTACATGCAGGAGGGTCCAGCTGCGGTTTTCCGTTAGTTATGCATTCGGTGGAAGCCTCCCTTTTTTCACTCCACAGTTCTGTTCTTCCTTGCTCAGTGTCAACTTCTATCATGAAATTGTGAATGTGTTGGGTTAGTGATCCGTTATACTTGAATTATAAACTGTTAAAAAATATAGTCTTTGTGTCTGGGTTTTTTGGTTTGTTTGTTTGGTTTTGTTTTTGTTTTTTTCTACTGGGAATTGAACTTGGGACCTTGCACTTGCCGGGTAGAGCAGCCTGATACAGACTTTTAAATGTTTGTATATTAGACATGTAAATTGAATACTTTAATTCCATCTCATTTCTGAACTTCTGAAATTATTAGTTTTTTACAATCAATGCTTATTTAGACTTACCAATGGCTTTATAAGTTTCCTTGTCTATCATTGTTCTTCACATCCTCTTTTATTACTTGTTCAGTTTCTTCAGGCCAAAATTCACTCACTGGTGCACTTCAGGCAGGACAGCAGGCCCACGTGCATGTGCTCACCTTCCACTACAGGCTTTGCTTCCTGGATGGCAGCGGGGCTGCAGCAGAACTTTGTAGCAGTAGCTTCCTTTTCTTAGTGTTTCCAGAGAAGTGTTTTGTACTGATGCGCACTCCTTTGCCAGTCTGATTTCTGTCCTTGGTAGGTAAGGTATCTTTTCTCTCAAATAACTTCAGCGTTTTTACTTGAGTTGTGTTAACTTATTACAAACTATATTTGTGGGGCTGGCCAGATAGCTCAGGGGATCCAAGCACCTGCTTAGCAGATGCAGGGACCAGGGTTCGAGCCCCAGCGTGTTGTGCCGGCCCCACTCCCGGGGCACGCTGGGGCAGCGATGGGGCCTGGGCGTGGTGGCACACACCTGTCATCCCAGCACGTGGGAGGCTGAGACCAGGGGGATCGCTACGAGTCCAATCTATGTAGTGAGACCCTGTAGACCTCGTACTAAGTACATTTTTTAAAAAAAGATGAAAAATAACTATATGTATGGATTTACTATTTCTCACTGTTGAAGCTGCTTCAGCAGGAAAACTTCTGTCCTTTTCAATGTCTGAAAAGTGTTGTCTGTTGTCCCTTGAGTACTGAGCCCTTGTCACAGTGCATTCGTATCTCTCAGCCCCCTGGCAAAGGCATATTGCACTTCCATAGGCTAGCCCTCCCCCCTTTTTAAAATGTTTCATCTCCTTTGCTTTCTCTGTGCTACCACTCTGGGTGATTTCCTCAGATAAAATTAATTTAGCAGTTCTTCATTTTACTGCCTCTACTCTATTTTAGCCTCTGCAGGAATTTCTTTATTTCAATAACAGCACTTATACTTTTCAAGATTCTTTTCCTTGTCATTTAATCTGCAGGTTCTTTCTTGAGTCTCTTGTTTTTACCTGATAGTATTTATTACACGCTGCATCTTACCGAATGCTTGGAACTTACTTATTTTAAATTCCCTTCCATGTTACTCTGTGATTCAGCTCCCTGTGAGCTGCCCTCTCGTCCTCCCTGGTGGCTCTTCTCTTCTGCATGGTATGGGTCACAACTCTAGGCTGGTTTTGAGATAGGAACTGTTTCCTTTGGAAGCCTAGATACTCCGAGCTGTGGAAGCGTCTTCATGGAATTATTTCAGATTTGCCTTAACAAAGAAGATTTGAACTTCACGTACCAGCTTGGGCTGTTCATGTCTGGAATACACATTGAAGAGATGTAGACCTGACATTTGCACTCAGTGCTAGGCTCTGAGGTAGATTTCTCATGGCTGCTGGTCCCCCACAGCTACAGAGGCGCAGTGAGAGAGACAGAGAGAGAGCAGGCTGCCTGCTGTGCATCCTGGGAGGATGGGAGGTGTCGCCTGAGCTTGTACAGCCGGAACAGCATTGCACAGCTCTGGACTCCATGCTGGGACCTCATTGAGTTTAAGCCTTGCTTTCAGATGAGGCCCAGGCTCAGACTTAGTTCTTAACTCTGACATTAAGTCCCCGGCTGCACAGTTATTTCACCCTTCCCATATTTGGCCTCAGTTTCCCCTGGAGAGCCTCTACAGTCCCCATGTGTATCTCTGTGTGGTGGGTTTCCTTGCTGCGTCTGGCACGAGGAGGTTTCACTGTACTGATTTCTCCTTGAGCTGTGTAGTCATCCAAGGATATGTTGCAACGCTGTGTTTCCCCTGGAATGCCCGTGTGTCCAGCAGAGGAGGAGGTCGTGCCTTCCTTCCGTATTTGTTTAGGAGCTGTGTTAGCCAGGCATACATTGCTTCTCTAGGGAGGAAAAAAAAAATACTAAGAGCTTTAAAATGTGCTTAAAGAAATGTTTTATTTGCAATAACCTTTTTCTCTCTATGGTTCTCAGCACTGAATTTGAAGAACCACATAATTATGAGGCAACAATTTCATCTCTGAGACCGTCTGGCAACTCCATTAACCTGTGCACTGCAGAAGAAATTGCTCATGGTGAGTCTGCTGCGCCAATTAATATTGTAACTCTGTGTAGAATAAAAATGTGTCAGAAATGGTATTTTCCTCTAGCTAACTGCGAGTTTACAAAATTCACAGTCGTTCCGTTCCACTACCTCGCTTCTATTTTTTCCTAAGTCTGATGTCTTTAAAATATAAATAAGTTGGGCATCAGTGCTGTTCGTGACTCTTGTGCCTGCTCTTTCCACTGTGTATTTTCTGTCCACCAATCAACTCAGCTGCTTTGCCTTTTGTAAATATGTGGGAGAAAAAAATCAAGACATGCTGGTTCATTTTGCTTCCTTCTCCCACTATAGAAACCTCATCTCTCTTTTCCTGGTATCTTTCTTGAAGTCCCTGGTTCCTCAGTGTGTGGAGAGGGAGATAACAGACCGTGAGAATTAGATGCCCATGTCCAGTCTGGACAGTGGAAGGGAGGGCAATGGGCAATGGGCATAAGCGTAGTGGCTTGGAGCTCGCCCCTCCTACCTCGTACTGATGGAGGTGCTCAGACCTTTACATGTAAAAGGATGCGCCAGACCCTGATCACACCTCCATGAGTTTCAGTGTCTGTCCTCTGTCTATGGAACCATGCAGTTCTCTGCCAAATCCATACATGTTCAAGCTGTAATAAATGCAAGTGTTTACTGAGCCCAAACTCTGGACCATGGCTCTTTGACAGGTCCTGCATGCTTCCCTACTGGCAGAGCAGTTTATGGCCCTGTTCTAGACAGGAAACCGAGGATTGGGCAGGTGTGCTGTACAATGTCACACGAGCCTAGATAGGCTTCTCGTGTCGTGACTGAGCCTGTTCCTGGGACTAGGTTGCTAAATGAATCAGTTGCTCAGTGAGGATGTGAGTACAGTATGCACAATTATGATACTGGGACCAAATAGGCAGAGGAAACTCCAACTTGTGCCTTTGCTTTTGTGTGTGTAGCTCTTATATGTGGTACTGCGATGTCTAGCAGAAGATACACTACAGCACCATGCTGTGCAAGCAGCAGAAATTACACTACGGTACTGTAGGAGAGGCCGCCATAGGGCCCTCCGGTGTGTCCCACCCTTCCCTGCCTCGCTCCACAGAGCCAAGAGGAGGCTCCCTCCAGGAAAATAAAGGGCACAGGCTGTTTTACCCCTGGTGATTGTAGAAGAACAAAAACTGGAAAGTGTTTAATGGCCAGGGCACCTGTCTTATAAGAAACATTAGTGGGAGTTCTTCAAGCTGAAAGAAAAGGATGCTAGTTAGTACCCTAAAAACATAGGAAAACATAAAGCTCACTGATAAAAGTGAGCACAGCTAATTCCAAATCCTCTAATACTGTACCTATAGGATATAAATCCCTTTTATTTTTAGTACCAAGGTGAAAATGATATAGGAGAAAATAAAACTCAACCTGTTAGATGTGAGATACATCTAATAGGCACTGAAGAAGAAATGTTAACACCTATAATAAAAAGGCAAAACTAGTATTAAAAATAACAGTGGCTGTCATAATTTGATAAGAAATTCCCAATATAAAAAGATGTGAATTGTAACAACAAAAATTCAAAATGTAGGGGAATTGATATGATTAAGTTTTATTTCTTACAATCGGTCATCTAAAATGGTATGGAAATTCCACAGAAAGTGTAAAACAATTACTACGTGCTCCACTAACCCCACATCTGGGTATAAGTCCCAAGAAGAGGGGCCCAAGTGAGGACATTTGCGTCCACTGTTCCCTCAGCAGCGCTCACGGCAGGCAAGGCAGGGTCAGCCCAAGTGTCCTTGCAGTGATGAGCAGTGCTCAGGCAGTGTGGGACAGCTCCACGGCCTTCAGAAAAGGAGTGATAACATCTACAGTATTATGTTCAGTCCTGAAGCCAGACATAAAAAGATAGATGCGGTGTTATCCTCACTTATGCGTAGAATCTACAGTTACTTTCCTGGAAACAGAAAGTAAAATGGTAAATTACCAGCAGCCCAGGGCTGTGCAGGCTGGGAGAGGGTCAGGCAGGGGGAGCAAAGCTTCAGTGAGAAGGAGCAAGCTCAGAAACTCTAGCATATGACACAGTAACTGTAGCAACATTATATTGCGTGTTTTAAGATTGTGAAGAATGTAGTGTCCTCACCATAGAATATAAGTATGTGTCATAGTATGTATGAAAAACAGCTCAATTAAGCAATTCCACAAAGTACAAGTATATCAGAACATCATATATATATATATGTACTTTTTTTCTTGTCAACTAAAAAGATTTTTAAAGAAAAAAAGTTTCCAATTACTTACGATCTCGCAAAGACACAATCAACAGAAATAAGTGAAATTGAAACCAGAAGAACAGCAGAGAAAAATCAATGAAATCATAAGTTTGTTCTTCAAAAAGATCATTCAAATTGACAGACCTCACAGAAAAGATACAGATTAATATCAAGAAAGAAATGGGCTGTCACCAGACCATGCTGATATCCAGAGAAGATGGAGGAAACATTACAAAGGACTGCATATATATAAATTGGACAACTTCGATGCAAAGGAGACAGGTCCTTAAAAAGCACAGAACACCACTACCTACTCTATATGAAAAGTAATATCAGTAGCTCTGCAGTTTTAAGAATTGAATTTATAATTTTAAAAGTCTCCCCAAATAAGCTTGAAGTCAAGGTTAAATGGAAAATGTTACCAAACATTTAAAGAACACTAGTTACACACAATTTATTCCAGAGAAATAGAAGAAGAGGAACTGTTGCTTGACTCAATAATATAAAGCTAGTATTACCCTGCTACTAAAGCCAGCAAAAATACTACCAAAAAAACCCATCTCAGATTAATATTCTTCCTAGGACAGTCATAAAAATCCATAACAGAAGATCAGTGAATAGAATTCAGCACATTGTAAAAGGAATTGTACACCATTACAAAATGCAGCTTGTTGGAGAGATGAAAATCTTGTTCAGCATTTAAAAGCAATCAATGAAATCAATTGTAGCAGTAGAAAGAATCATACAATATATACAGAAAAGGCCTTGGATAAAATCCTACACCAATAAAAATTCTGCTCTGTAGCACGTGTACAAAAATTCCATGCTAAACATGAAGCTTTTAGATAAAAACTGAACGATTCTCCCCTAAAGTGGACTAAGACAAGGACGCCCTTCTACCATTCCTGTTCACATAATGCTGAGAGGTTAGCAGGCAAACAGAAGACATGCATCAAAACAAATGGAACATCCTTTATTTGCAGTGACGTGACTGTCCAAGTAGAAATTTATAAGGAATTGGAAAACAGAACTAAACCCCTCCCCAAGCACTCCTAGAGCTAAGGTTAGCAGTTACACGATGCACTTGTATTTTTATATACTACTGAGGAACAGGATGGACAGTGAAATTAAAAAAAAAAAAACCGCCTTTATGGAGCCGGGCGTGGTGGCGCATGCCTGTAATCCCAGCACTTGGGAGGCTGAGGCAGGAGGATTGTTGTGAGTTCGAGACCAGCCTGAGCTACAAAGTGAGCTTAAAGCCAGCCTGAACTGCATAGCGAGACCCTGTCTAAAAAAGACAAAAAAAAAAAAAAAAAAAAAAAAAAAAAAAAAAAAAAAAAAAAAAAAAAAAAAAAAAAAAAAAAAAAAAAAAAAAAAAAAAAAAAAAAAAAAAAAAAAAAAAAAAAAAACCGCCTTTTATATAATCTCAAAAATAGACACTTGGACTTACATCTAAAACCATGTATAAGACTTACATCCTGTAAACTATAAAATTCAGATGAAATCAAAATATATATAAATCTGTAAATAGCCTTACAATGTATGTGGAATAAAAGACTGCACATAGTTAACAGTAAAAACCTCAATTCTAACCAAATGTTATACAGATTCAGGGCAAATCCTATACCAATCTCAGCAAGATATTTGATAGATACAGACAAGATTATTCTGAAATATGCATGGAAAAGGAAGTAAAATAGGTAAAAATAATTTTGGAAAGTAAAGAGTAGGGAGAATCAGTCTCTCCAATTCTAACACTTGGCATCCACAGTAATCCAGGCTGGGCTTTTTCTTTACAAAGATGCAAGTTAATTTCAGTAGAGGAAATGTAGTCTTGGAACTATAAAGTCAAATAAATAGGATAGCAATAGCTTAAAAAAATAAACTGTCAACGTAATTCTCACATCTCACACTAAAGTTTGTGTTATTTATCTCCCCCAGTATCCAAAGGAAACAAATGACATCATCATTTGTTTGATTTTTTTTTTTTAAAGAAAAAGTGCAGGTAAATAAATTGGAGGGAGAAAGATTGTCTCTTTTTTTTTTATTGTATTTTAGGGAAGGGGCTACACGGTGCTCAGGGTCTCAGAGTCTCACTATTAGATTGACTCCTAGTGATTCGCCTGTTTACAGCCTCCCAAGAGCTGGGATTACAGATGAGTACCACTACACCCAATCTCAATTGCCATCTCAGTGCACCCCGGAGGCGGGCCAGCACAGCAGGATTCATAGCGATTCTTCTGTTTACAGCCTTCTAAGGGATCACAGGCACAACACCACGCCAGTCTCAATCATGGTCTCGGTGTGCCCTGGGGGTGGGGCTGGCATGGCAGGCCCAGAAAATTGAACCACCAGCCCCTGCACCTGCTTGTAGGAGCTTTAATCTGCTGAGCTATTTGGCTGGCCCTGAGATTATCATTTTTAAAACTTGGAAAACAAATCTATCCTAGGAATGGATATGGGACACATTATATATTAAGTAGATATCTCTGAAAGTATGTATAGCTAAACAAAGTTTTCAGAGCAAAGAGTAGCTAGCTAGTAAGATAAATGTCTCATTGGAATGCAGGGGTGTGGCTCAGCTGGACAGGATTTATAGTTCTGCAAGTGAAGAGAAGAAGGGAGAGAAAAATTCAGTAAAGTAAAAGTGTAGTTACCCATGTTTAAGTATTTTATGAATTTTATCAATTTATTACATGTTAACAATAAAAATTTAGAAATATAGAAAATTGCTTTGTAGGTTTTCTGAGCAAAATCTTGACCCTATCAACAAACAATGAGATGAAAATAATAGAAAGAGGGCTCTTGCTTGTTATGAATACAAATTCATTAACAGCAGTGAGGAATCTTTTATCACAATTTTTTTTTAAAAAAAGGATCCAAGGGCTGGGGAGACAGCTCAGTGGCAAAATGCCTACTTGGAAGTGCAAGGTCCTAAATTCAATCGCTGGTACCAAAATATAAAAAATAAAAAAGGACCCAAGAAAGCAATTTTATAGAAAAACAGTAGCTAATGATTTTATAAGTTTGTTGCTCTAACAACGTATCCCTGAATTTCCCCATCAGCTGTGTGAAGTGGGTACCAAGATACTCAGTTTCACAGATAAGAAAACTGAGGCTCAAAGGTGCCACATAATTTGCCTGAAATCCCCCAGGAAAGAAGCAGCAGGACCAAAATTTAAAACTGAATTTATTGACAATTAAGGTAGTGATTGTGTCACTAAATAAAATCCACAGAAATAAAATCCAGGAGGTACTAAGCCAAGGTCTTTCTCCTGCCTACTGTACTGGCTCCACCCCCGGGGCATGCTGAGCTGATTGAGACTGGGTGTGGTGGCCTGCACCTATAATCCCAGCACTGGGAGGCTGAATACAGGAGGATCACTGTGAGTCCAGTCTATGTAGTGAGACTTTGTAGACCCTGCACTAAATACAAAAACAACAACAACAACAACCAAAAAAAACATTTCAGGGTATGACATGGAGTTCATTCTGTGAAGTCAGATTTGGAATTCTGTAAGCTCCTTTCTTTTTGCTTTCAAGTTTGTCTTCTGTTATCACTAAATGCCAGCAATTTCTTGTAAGTATGAAATACACTATCCATTACTAAACTGGGAAACTTCAAATTCTTTTGTTTGTTTATTTATTTATCTATTGTATTTTAGGGAAGGGTCTACAGGGTGCTCAGGGTCTCACTACTAGATCGGACTCATAGTGATTCTTCTGTTTACAGCCTTCTAAGGGATTACAGGCACAACACCACACCAGTCTCAATCATGGTCTCAGTGTGCCCTGAGGGTGAGGCTGGCATGGCAGGCCCAGAAAATTGAACCCCTGGCCCTTGTGCCTGTTTTCAGGTGCTTTAATCTGCTGAGCTACTTAGCCAGCTCTCAAATGGTATTATATGCTTGCATTGACTATAAAGTCCATGCTGGAAATCCTCACAGAGGCTTAAACCATGACCAGTGACCCAGGATTCCCCATGCGGTAGGCATGGAGCTCCAGTGTTTGAAAAGCAGGGACCCTGGGCTCCTATCTTGTGCAAGAGCTGTGCTGTGCGGTTCGGTGCAGTGCTTTGTAGTGCTGTGCTGGGTGGGGCGGAGCGGGGTGGTGTGGTGTTTTGTGATGTTCTGTGGTTATTGGATGGACACTGTCTTAAAATATTCTTTTTGTTTATTTCAGTAACTTATGAAGTTGAAATTGAAGAGCTCACAAAGGTATTGTTTCTTCTCTCCATGCCCGTGTGAGCCAGAACCAGGGTTTGCTGTGAAGTACTTTTGCTCTGAGCAAGGGACAATCTTTGCTCTTAGTTTCCCCCTGCACAAGACCCTTTCATTGATTCTGAATCCCGCACCCTGTGATGTCAGATCCAGAGGGTATGTGGTGAAGTGTAGATGGTCTGATGACTCGGTCCCTATCCATAGCAGCCGGTACCTGCTGGCCTGTAGTAGTTATCTCTTCCACAGAGAGCAGCCCTATGGCACAGTCCACATTTGTGGATCTTGTGCTCACAAGAAAATGACCAGAACCCTGCAGGCCCACTTCCTAGATCACTGCAGAGTTCAGGGCCAGGTGTTTCCTGGGTTAGCAAAGCATTTTGCTTGGGCCCACACAGGTCACTGTTGGCCTGATCCCAGGGCCTGACTCTGATCCCAGCTCCCCGTTACCTTACTTGGAAGAGGGAAGCCACCCAGGCTCTCGTGAGGATAATGGGGAGGTGAAGTGGATGCAGGCAGATGTCCTGTCTGGGAGGGCCCAAGAGGAGCGTCTCACATCTCCGAACTGCAATGTGTCCTCTGTGCAGTGGGGACTTCTTCATGGGGATAAGAAGCATCAGTCTTGGGACTCTGTCAGCAGCAGTAGATGCTTAATAAATAAGGGGCCTGTTCTGGTTTGTCTCTAGTTGTCCCCCCAAAGGCTCATGCAGTGATGGAGCTGCAGGCTTCTAGAGGTTGCCATTAATTCATGATCCAGTGTTGGGATGAGGGGTGTGAGTGTTATACCCACCCTGGGGTGGGTGCTTGGATGCAATATAAGGAAGAGGAATATGCTTATCTCTGCAGCTGTCACCACTGTTCCTCCTTCCTGCTCTTGTTGTTTTGCTGTATTCTGCCGCCATGAATGGCTGTCTTCTGCCACGTGCCACTCTGCCGTGGAGCTAGCTCAGTGTGGACTAAAACCTCCACACACTGAGCTAAATGAAACTATCCTTCCTTAATTTGGGGTGTGGGGTATTTTGCTCCAGCAACCCAAGAAAAGCAACTGAGACAAGGCCAGTAGCAACTTCGTAGAATTGCTAGGAGAGTGGAGTTAGAGTGTAGGCCCTGGGGCCAGTGAGATAGCTCAGTGGTCTAAAGATCTGCTTAGGCAAGCTTAGGCAAAGTACAGGGACCAGGGTTCAATCCCAGACACCACATGCTGTGCCAGCCCTAACCCCAGGGTGCACTGAGCCAGCCATTAAAAAAAAAAAAAAGTGTAAACACTGAGCATGTGGTTCACAATAGAGCCTCACCTAGTATTCCCATCAGATCCTCTTTGCTGGATGGCTTGCCCTATCCCTGTTGCAGTTTTCTTAGGCTTGCCGCTAAGGATTGCTCATCTGTGCATATACTTTGCAGCAGGAAAAGAATGGTTATTGTTCTTATTAATGGGAATACAAAAATCTGCTAAAAGCTTTGCCTACCTGGTAAATCAACAAACAGCAAACTGTTCTACGCAAGTGATCTCTCCAGGAATTAGGTCTTCTTCCTTTCAAAGAAAAAGAAAGGATTTGTGATATCTAAATCTTTTATTTTTATTTCTTACTTTTTTCATTTATATATTTGTTACAGGGTCTCACTAAGCAGCTTGCACTCATAGTGATCCTCCTGTTTTATCCTCCCCTGCACTGGGATGACAGGCATGTCCACCAAGCCCAGACTGGATGGGGCCAGCTTAGCATGCGGGACTAGAGATCGAACCGCTACCCTTGTGCTTACCTAAGAAGGCATTAGCCTGCTGAGCTATCTTGCCAGCCCTGAATCTTTTTATATTTATGGCTGCATTTTGTAGCAGCGTGAATGGAAACTGATTTTATCCTTTCTAGATAACTTGTAGTATCCCTGCATATCAGGCTGAGTGGACATGGCGGGCTCAGCATATGATCCCAGGCCCTGGTAGGGACCTAGCGCCTTTGCTCCACCCACAACACTGGCGTCTGTGGTCGCTTTGCTGGCAGTTGTCCTGTCTAGCTGCCGTGGCCATCTTTGTGTGCCACAGTGCTTCTCGTCCGGCCCAGCATGCACCCATCCTTGCTGTGTGCGGGCCCTCATGTGCACAGGCACCTCCGAGCTGGCACCTCCACTTCCATGCTGTACAGGACAGAGGGCTCGGAGAAGTGAAGCGCCCTGAAGGGACTGTGGCAGAGAATCGGAGGAGCCCATGATATGGGTCCATGTGACCTGTCATTCTGCCAGGGTTGCATCTCATTGGCTAGAGTTGTTTCCAGTGAGAGCCAGTGCTTGCTGCGTGAAGGCTTGCGGCTGTCCTCCAAGGTCAGCGAGCAGAGGAGCTCCAGGTCCTAGGTTTCATGACATTGTTTTAAATGTTTGTTTTGTGTTTTCTTCAGAGTGGCTAGCTCCCCCTTATTAATAGCATTATCCATGTTACCACTGGACATGTGGAGGCTGGTTGTGATCACTAGAGTGTCATTTTAGTGGAGCAAATCTAGATGGTGTGAGAGCTCAATTTGGGCCAGAGAGCACATGGTCAGGAAGGGAGAAATCCCAGCAATTTGGCCACTGAAGCATTACTCAGGTACCACACTGCCTAGTCCCTCACATGATTCAAAGTTCTTTATTCTACACACATTCCTAGGAAGACGTACACAGAACAACTTATTTTTCCCAGTGGAGCCTTGCATCTCCTTAGACACACACTGGACCTTCCAAAATGCTTGATGGTTTTAAGACTGACCTCCGGCCCCTGAAGCAGCAGTTCATAGCACTTCCTGTGTCTACCCTCTGCCTCAAGTAGGAGCTGAGCACTCCCACCTTGCCTGCTGGTCTAGTCTCCCCATGGCCTGATTTGTGAAGGCTGTGAAAATTATACTTTTCCTCTTTACTTGCAGCCTTGGAAGAGTTTTCTCCATCAAGGACTTCGGTGAGTTTTACCTTCCAGAACGAAAGCATCTCTGGGCATGTAACACCTGTCATCACCCCAGCACTCCGGAGATTGAGGCAGGAGGGTGGCTGTGAGTTTGAGGCCAGCCTGGGACTCATAAGTGAGTTCAATGCCAGCCTGAACTACATAGTGAGACAGGAAGGAAAGCATTGGTTGGGCCATGACCCTCTCATAGCTGAGCCTGTGTGCAACAGCTTGGAGCTGGCCCAGTTTCCTCACCCTGCAGGTACTCATGATCCTACCCTGCCTTCTTCTCTGGTCTCATCCTGGCCTATGCTGGGCTCAGTTAGCAAACACTGGCTGGTAAGGCAGAGAGGAACAATGAAAGTTTGGGTTCTGATGCAGCATAGAAAGACAAAGCATTAGGGGGGCAGACAGCGTGTGTGCCTACTGGAGTGGTCAGGGACAGATCCTAGGAGTAAGATGCTCCATGCAGTAAGGGTCTTAATTGTCAGTAATTTAAGATTGAGAAAGTGTATCCAAAAATAATTGGTTCATAAAAAAAGAAGAGTTGCTCAAAGAAGACAATGGGTATGGATGACTCTCAGAGCTTAGACTCAAGCCAAAGTGGAAGGAAGGAGCAAACAGATGGGACTGGAAAGAAGGTAGGAGCTTAAATGATTTTAAGCAGGATTTGATGCTCTGACATTGATCTGAGCAGTCCATTTTCTATTCAGCTAATCTGATCCTGATCCCATAAGAAATGAAAAGGAAAAGATTCCTGGGTAGTGAAAGTCATTTTCATGTCACTTGGGACCCAGAAGTACGCCGTTCACACTCTCATTTTCACTCTTTCCTTGGCACTGCCTTGCATTTTAGCCCTAAACATGAAGATGAAGATTTGCACAAGCAGGGAAAAGAGCCATGTGAACTGGGACATCAGAAATCAGCTCAGGAACCGCACTCAAGGCATCCTGCAGAGGTACCTGTTTTCCACCATTCCTGCCCAGTGGGCACAGTTCAGATGTGTGACAGGGTCTGTTTGGGGGGTGACATTTGACACTGCAAGATGAAGTCAAGCAGCTCTCCAGGGAGAGCATCGGAGAATGCAGCGGGTGCTCGGTATACTGTCAGGTCATGATGTGCAAAGTCATGGGGCTCTAGTCCTGCCCTGATTCCCCAGGAAGGGGATGTGAAGCAGGGTTGGCGGAGGAGTAGGTGAGCGCAGTGCCTGAGTGCAAGTGTACAGGCAGCCACTCTTGACAGCCATCCACCTAAGGCCATTTTCTGCTGCTCTAATAAAATACCATGTCCAGGCACTTCATAGAGGGTGGACATTCATCTGTCCGGGAAGTCCAGGGTCAGCATATGCTGGCCTCTGGGAGGGCCTTTTGCTGTTGCATAGCATGGTGGAAAACATCATATAGAGAGACAGTGAGCGAGCCAGAGGGGCCATGTGCAGCAGAATCACTGCCTTGGGTCCCCCAAGGGATGTGATAGAGCAAATCTGCCCCAAGAGGCTCATTCCAAATACCTTTAACATACACAATTGGGGACTAAGTTAGGGACACATCCAAACCCTGCACTTGCTCACATGCAGCAAGGGGCACCTTAAGCTTTGTGCTCTGCTTAGAGGAGTCTTTTCCGAGTAAAACTGAGAGTCCATGATTTTTACTCAACTACCGTCTCCACTCACATCCATTTCTACCTTGTTCATAATGATAAAAAAAAAAAAAAAAAAATAGAGCTGGGCACAGTGGCAGACACCTGTAATCCCAGCACTTGGGAGGCTGGGGCAGGAGGATAGTCAAGAGTTCGAGGCCAGCCTGGGCTACATGTATGTGCGAGTTGAGAGACAGAGACAGACAGACATAGAGTATGTGAAACCACATCGTAAGACATACCGTAAAGATGAGATGCACTGTCCCTTTGTCGGTGTGAGCCATGTGGACACATGTGTCACAGTACCCCTCTTTCCCTTTTCTGTCTGTCTACCTGACACTGTGTCTTTCTCCCCACCACTCCTCTGTTCCCTCAGTTGTCTCTAGACTTCCTTTCTCCAATGTGTACCAAAGGTGGGGAAGCGCAGTTCTGGAGTGGATGTGGGGACAGCGCCCCGCACATGGGCCACAGTGACAGTGCTTGCCACGAGTAGGTGCAACAGGAGGCATGTTAGTGAGAGAAGTCTTGCTTAAGGCCATGAAAACAGGACTGGGAGGGCGGAGCTGCTGGCTGGGAGACGGGCCAGAAGACGGAACAGGATTTACTGAACGATGTTTTGAAATAGATCAGAGATTGTTGGGGTAGGAGAAGAGCCGCAAATGAATCTGTGTGCGTGCAGGTGGGAGACATTTGGAAAGCTTCAGTGGCCTCCCCAGGGTGGTACAGTGGCATCCAGGCTCGTAGACATGACAGAGCGGTGCTGGGCTATGGAGGGCCATGGTGCAAAGCAGGAGCTTGGGCTTTATCCCTTAGTTATGTGAGCAAAGTGGGGAGAAATTTGATTAGATTTATGGCTCAGAAAGATCTCAGTTCACTGGCTTGAAGACAGTAGAGAGAGAAGAATTAGACCACCTCTGGCTACCCACGTATGCTCCAACTATCAAATGGAAAGAGGGAGACTTCACTCTCTTGCACAGGAAAGGCCTGAGAGAGGGCCATGCTGCCATACTTGAAAGTGAGAAAAGCTATGTCATTGATAGAAGGCTTGATGCATCTGGAGCTTTGGGTGGGATTCTTTGCAAACTGTGTGGGGAGTCAGAAGAGAGCCATTGTTTTCACTCACAGAGCCAAGAATGAAATTTTTAAATGGGGGTAAAGTGACAGTAAAATAAGGAAGACAGTATTGTACCCAAACGCAGTGACCGGTTCTAATCCCCGACTCGGGGTATCTCTGAGAGCACTGGTGCCCTGTGGCTGCGCTGAGGACTCTTCCGCAGAGACAGCTCCGGTCACCATGGGCTGTGTATTCCATCCCAAAGAGCATTCCCCAGCTTCACCTCCTACCCCACCCACCTAATGTATGCCTAAGAAAAGAGCAACTCCTAGCAATTTCTAAACTCCAGCCCACTCCACACAGGACTGACCCTTAAGTGGCAGCCTGACCCCCAGACTGGCTTCTGCCATTTAGCCAGCCATGAGAAAGCACCCACACCTGCTTCTTCACAGCCAACATCCTCAGGTTCCTTAACCTCCCTCTTGTGTGCTCTGGATCAACCTTGTCCTCGTCTCCACAATTGGCACTCACCTGCAGCGCCACATCCCCCTGGCCTTGACCGAGCGCTGCTCCCTGGCTCTGGATTCCAGCTTCTTTAGTGGCCAATTTTTCCACCCTGTGAGTGTTGCTGCCCTGTGATCCTCTCTCTACACCGAGCCTCGCCCACACCAGGCCCTGGGCCTGTTCTAGTGCAGGCCAGTCCACCAGCCTGCTGCTCAATGCATCCCAGCCCTGCAGGTAGCACTGGGGTCATCTTGGGGTACAAGAGAAACCCTGTCAATCCAGCATCCAGAATGCCTCAGTGCTGGCAGTAGCTCTGGCAGGTTGTACTGTTGTAGGGTCATGCACGGGCTGTCGGGAGCACAGGGCCGAGTCCCACCTCTGTAGGTTGCTAATGGTGAGACCTGAACTGGCTAGTTAGGTGTCTCATCTCTACCAAGAGAACTGATAATGTAATGATCTCTCCCTGGCCACAAGTGGTGTCATGATGAAGTGAGATGAGATGCACAAAGAGCTAGCACTGCCATCCCTGCTTCATTGGAACCTATGGGCCTGACCCAATGCCAGGTACTCACTTGCCATTTAGAGGCAAATGAAGGACATGGCATGTATACAACTTGGAGTCTAGAAAGATAGCCCTAAATAATGAACAATCAATAATAAGTGATTGTTGTCCTGAAGGAAGGAAGGAAGGAAGGAAGGAAGGAAGGAAGGAAGGAAGGAAGGAAGGAAGGAAGGAAGGAAGGCAGGCAGGCAGGCAGGCAGGCAGGCAGGCAGGCAGGCTCACATAAAGGAACAGACTGGCTAAGTACCCTTCCTGTTGCATACATAGGTAGATGTTTATGAGGTGACACCAGAAGACCTCCAGATGACCGGCGTCCACAGAGACGGACTGATCATGGCAGCTTCACTGCAGGAAACTATGGCTAACAATATGAAAGCAAAGGCCTGGTCCAAGGATGTGAACCTGGCAGGGCCCTCCCAAGACCAAGGTAAGTGCATCTCTTCCTAGTCCTCTTTGCCAGACTGTGGTAGAGGTAAGAATGTGGCTGAGATTTCATGTTGCAAACCCTAACTGTACATCTGTTGTGCACCGAGTGCCTAGCCCTCATGAGGTAACTTAGAGCAGTGGACGGGAGGCATCCACACTCTGACACCTCATAGTTCAATGAAAGTGACTTTCTAGGCCTGCAGCTCACTTCTTCATTTATCAAAGGGATCATAACATGTGCCTCCTGGGGTTTTCTAAGGGCCAGCGCTGCTATTTTATTAATGTTTGCAGTACTGGGGATTGAACTTGGGACCTTGCACTTGCCAGGCAGACACTTACGCTTCTGAGTTATCTCCCCAGCCCTTAAGGGCCAGCTCTGATGGTTGTCACAAATGGGGTACTCAGCAACTGTTCAGTCTTTTCTTTTTAGAACAATTAGGATCATTCCATTCACATATTGATAAGGGAATATGGAATCATTCGTTGACTTTGGTTAGGTTGTATTTTGTCTTCTTGTCAGTCAAGAGTCTTGCTTGTAAATAGCAGTAATTCAACCATGCTCTGTTGAAGCAAGAGATTAAAGAAGGTCCACCTTGCCGGAAGTGAAGGCATGGCTGGATCCAAGGACACTTTTAAATAAAGCTCCAAGGATTTGGTTCACTCCTGTGCCCTGGCTTTGCTCCTTGTTGTGAGCTCCATTTGCAGGTAGATTCTATCCTTGGGTAAGGAGACAGCACCCAGCCGTGATGGGCTTGCATCTCCCACTCTTAAAGACCTCAGCGGGAAGCTAGAACACGTGTTCTTCCCAGCAGTTGTAATAAAACCAAAGACTTGTGTCTCATTGGCTTGGACTGGGGCCTATGTCACCCCTGAAGCACATGTTGTGTATAAGGAGACAGGGCTCTGATTGGGCTGGCCTGTGTCATCTGGAGCGAGAGGCATAGTCCACTCTATGGCAGTGATGTATCGTCAGACTGAGGGGCTTCCAGATGAAATCAAGACAAGCTCCCATTAGGAAAAAAGGGCTAATTTGGGTAGATAAAGAAAACGGATGTCCATTGCCACCCAACAAACGTGGCGAGCCACAGACATTTCATAATGTGTGGTAGCAGTCAGAACATGTTGCAGTCAGAACATGTTACAGTCAGAACGGGAAGAATAAATTTCAGTGGTCATCAGATGAACTCGAGGCCTCCTAATGGGTCTCCTCTGCTGCACCCGCCTGTCCCCTGCGTATTGGCTGTAGTCTTGGTGTGCTGGCCATGCTGCGAGTCTATGAGCCCAATCACTTCGCTTGATCTCTTCTGTCTGCAAGGCCTTTTTCACTGCTTTCTGCTTGCTGGCCTCCTAGTCATCCTGCAGGCTTCCTCCCAAACTTCACTTCTTCTGAGACTGCCTTATCTCAGTCCGTGTTTCTGTCTCCCATTCTGCAGACACTATGATATCTCACATCCCCATTCCGATGACAATGACAGCCACAGAATGACCACGTCACCATACAGGGATCTGAGCGGACACTTCCATGACCCAGGACCACTCTATACTAATGCTGTGGTCTTGAGAAGTGTATTCATTTTCACGAGCAGGTGGAGATCATACTCACTTCCTAGGGCTGCTCTTGGGCGTACATAAAGCATCTGGTCTGTACCGTAAATGCCCATTAGCTCTCTTCATTTATTTCCCTTTTTCAAAAACTGTGTCATGTCAATATCTGACACCCACAACTGAGAGAAAGAGAGGTTCATTTGGCTCACCAGCTACTTGTAAAGGTTTCAGTCCAGAGTCCGCTAGCTCCAAGACAGGGGCCGTGGCAGGGGAAAAGTGGCTGGTGTGGCAGGGAGGAAGCACAGAGGAGCCAAGGGAGAATAAAGCATATGCACGCACCATGACCCACCTCTTCCCACCTCCCAACATTACACCTCATGAGCTGACCCCAGTGTCACACCCCCATGATCCAGTCACCTCCCAAATGCTCCACTTATGACTGCATGAGGCTTCCAGGGGACATCTGGACATAGGCCCTGACCTCTTACATTACAACTCATGCTTTGTCTGTTGTGTCCTGGTTCTCCTGTGTATACTTGATGTCAGCGAGCACTTGCTAGCTTACTCTATACCTTGAAGCACTTGGCATAATGGAACTAGTGAGTACAATTTTATTGAGTGAAGTCTTGAAAAAAATAGATCAAACTTCAGTTCCTGAGAACATAGTAGGTTGGAATGATTCTCTTGATTAAAGCAAGTGAGGAGTAAATTCTTTAAGTACTGACAAAAGAATCACAAAATGGATACAAAAAAGAAAGCAGGTCAGTCCCAAGGCTCCTGTTTGTTTCCCCTGAGGATTTTTGTGGAGGGTGTCCCTAGGCACATGCTTGCCTTGTATTGTGAGAAGAGTAGGAGGTGTATCCCAGGGCCTGCCAAGCACAGACCTTGACCAGGGCTCCTGGATCAGCCCTGGGTTACTTCATGGTCCATTACTGTACACAAGTGCCCCACATAATCAGCTTGTAAGGAAAAGGGGCGGGATTCCAACTCACAGTTTAGAGGCATCTAAATCACTGGGCCTCAGGCCTTCAGCCTGTGGTGAGGCAGAAATTGTGATGTAGAAAATGTGCTTATCACAGTGGCTGAGCAGGAAGAAGAGAGGGGAGGAAAGGCTGGGTCCTACCTTCCCCTTCTGGGACACCCCCAGCGATAAGAAGGCCCACCACCTAAATTTTCACCACTTCCTTGGAAGCAAGGGTTAGAGACACTACCCAAACCCCAGCAGAACCCAAGTCCATCACATTTGTGCATCAAGAGTAAACATTGCCCTCGCTGACCAGAGCGAATTTTCCTGTGCTACTAAGTGAAAGAAAACTTTTGAAAATCTGTTAACACGAGCCAATCCTGATGCACAGCTGAAAGCCACGGTGTCTGTGTGATCCCAGCGTAATGGAGATTAATGTACCATGGCATCATCTTCGTAGAGCATCCCAATGACTGGCAGAGGTGAGATACACTGAACAACACTGGCGGATACAGGAGTATTCCAGAAGCCCTTTACAACAGACTGTCTTAGTACTTCTCTAGTTGCTGAGATAAGAACACTGACACCTGAAGCTGATGGAAGAGAGGGTTATTTAGCTCATGGTTTAGTGAGGTTTTGGTCACTCACTGGCTGGCTCCAAGGCAGAGGAAAACAGCTCACAGTGGGCAGAAGGTGGCAAAGCTAGCAACCCAGAGGCCTTTGCTGCTGCTTCTGACCATTTTGCACCCTAGTGAGGCTACCAGCACTAGGGTGGTGCCAACACAATCAGTGGGCTGATTTAGTAATCCCACACCCGTAATCCCAGCATCGCATGTCCTTGCTTCCACTACCTCTGAAACAGCGCCACCTATGACCAGGTGAGGCCTGGGGTGGGCACACCTGGACACAAACCATGACACAGACAGACAGAAAACAGCAATTGCCTCATTCCATTACTTGACGATAGCCATTCTTTCTGGGTAAGAGAGAATCTCAGCGTTGTTTTAACTTGTATTTCTCTAAAGGTCAGCAGTGCTGAGTCTTTCTTTGTCTATTTCTTGGTTATTTGCACTTTTGCTGTGAAATGTCTATTCACTTTGCTTGCCTTTTTTTTTT
Source organism: Ctenomys sociabilis (assembly GCA_004027165.1). Lineage (NCBI taxonomy): Eukaryota > Metazoa > Chordata > Mammalia > Rodentia > Ctenomyidae > Ctenomys > Ctenomys sociabilis. Next base: position 70,738 of record PVKA01000657.1, on the reverse strand, counting down.
TGTGGCCTGCTTAGCCCACACTGGTGGTGGGGCTGGCATGGCAGGTGGTGCCAGAGATCAAACCATGGCCCCTATGCTTGCCTAAGCAGGCCCTTTAGACCGCTGAGCTATCTCACTGGCACTGCCTGCCTATTTTTTTTTTTATTGGATCTTTTATTTTCGAGCATATCTAATTTTTTTAAGTTTTTATATATATTTACATATAAGACCTCTGATTGAAGAGGCACTGGCAGCAGTTTTCCTAATCTATAGACTCTCTCCACTCTGTTAGCTGTTCTTTTCCCATGCAGAAACTACTTACTTTGACATGATCCTATTCACCGATTCTAGGACCTATTTCCTGTGCATCTTCCTCTTCCCAAGGTCTGACTCCATAGCTTTATGCATTGCCCTCTGTGGGATGCAGCAGGTACTCTGACCCTGTCACACATTGCATGGTCTTTTGGGGTCTCCCTTTGAAAGTTGGGCAAAAGCCTTCATGAGCCCAAGCCTCATACATTCTGCATTATGGCCCTGGGACTGTGGGTACAGAGGCATCTGGGGCCTGCTTGGCTGAGTGTGATGAACTGAACCCTAAAGAATCAGGTCCTCGGCACCCCTCGTCAACCAGAGGTCCCAGTAGCTGCTTTTGAAAATGAAAGGTTTTATGTTTGTACCCTTGATCCTGCAATGGATAGGATCCTTCTGATTTCTGAGACCCCGCAAGGCTCCTTTCTTCCTGCCCCTCTTCAAAGTACTTGGCTTTGTTTGTTTCTTTGCTTTTGTTTCACTGAGGGTTGAATCTAGGATTTTAACACCAAGATGCATCCCCAGTCCTTTATTTTTACTTTGAGACAGGTTTTGCTCTATTGCAAGGTTGCCCAAGATGGGTCTCAACTTGTGACCCACCTGCCTCAGCTCCAAGAGTGCTCGGATTAAAGATGTGTGCCTCAAAGCCCAGCAATGACTGTGCATGGTGGCGCGTGCCTGTAAATCCCAGCACTTAGGAGGCTGAAAACAGGAGCCTACATGAGCCCAAGCCTCATACATTCTGCATTATGGCCCTGGGACTGTGGGTACAGAGGCCTCTGGGGCCTGCTTGGCTGAGTGTGATGAACTGAACCCTAAAGAATCAGGTCCTCGGCACCCCTCGTCAACGAGAGGTCCCAGTAGCTGCTTTTGAAAATGAAAGGTTTTATGTTTGTACCCTTGATCCTGCAATGGATAGGATCCTTCTGATTTCTGAGACCCCGCAAGGCTACTACAAGTCCAGTCTGTGTAGTGTAACCCTATAGACCATGAACTAAATACTTTAAAAAAATAAAAAAGAAAGAAAAAGACAGGTGATGGGGAGATGAATATGCTCTTGATATATTATGTGTACTGAAACAATGCCCCCCCAATAGGAAACTAGGGAAAAGGTGGGACAAAAGGAATTATGGGGGAAGTGATTAAAGAAAGTTAGTCACTGCACAAATCTACCAAAATGAAATCCATTACTCTGTCTGACCAATGTGTTCTTCTTTTAAAAAATGTAGGGGAAAATGGAATTTAATAAAAATAATATATAAAAGTACATGCAAATTTAAAAACATCAGTGAATAAGTGGGAGGAGGTCCAGGGTCTTATACGTAGGTACTAAACTCATTGGTTGGAAAAGACAAGGATTCCAGTGGTTCAATATTCCAAAAGGACTTGCGCACTTAATATACCCAGCACTGATCGAGAGGCCCTGGGCACAGCAGCAGGTGAGAGACCAAATGTCTCCTCCCTGGGGTAACAGTCTGATCAAAGGAGACACAGTACATACTTGCATAATAAAATATCACTATGTGGTGTAGTAGTGAACGTTATGAAAAGTAAAACAGAGAAAGAATTGTAAGGAAGCCGGTGGAGTTGGTGGCAAGCACTCATGAATGACCCTGAAAGTCTAAAGTTGGTGAGAAATACATCAATGTATCTAAAATAATATTCTAAGGAATTAACACACAAGCGGATAAAGAAAAGGTCGAATCTTAGGGCTGGTGAGATAGCTCAGTGGTCTAAGCGCCTGCTTAGGCAAGCACAGAGACTGGCCACTGGGACTGGGTGTGGTAGTGCATGCCTGTAATCCCAGAGCTGGGGAGGCTGAGACAGGAGGATCACTATGAGTCCAAGGTATGAAGTGAGATCCTGTACCAAATACATAAGAAAAAGAAAAGCAGCATCCATAGATGATGGAATGCCACTCAACTGTAAAGGATACTTTTGAGGCCTTTCTGTGGAAATAGGTATCTTGGGAAAACATACTGTTGACTGAAATCAATCAGTCACACAAACATAAATCCATATCATGTCTCTCATTTGAGTAAGGTGAAGTATAAGCAAAGAGATCAATAAAGGGAGGCTGGAAGGAAAGAAGGGATGAATCTCTTGCAATGGAAAGAGGTCCGGCCAACAGAGAGCAGGGGAGAGGAGAGAAGGACAAATAGATAAAGATGAGCCGTGTACAGAAGCCTCATGACCTCTGTGAATGCAAACCTTATGTGTCATAAACGTGAGCTAAGATCAATGATACCCACCTGAACTCAAGTGGGAAAGGACTTAGAGGCAGAGGTGGGGTGGTAGGAGGGAGCATGGCGGGCACTAAGAGAAGAGCCAACCTGTGTGCTGCCCAGCAATGTGTTTAGCATCTTTATTTTGTGCTGGAGAAACACTCTGAACAACTCCTTCGGAGGCAGTGTCCTTTGCTGCTGGGAGCAGCCCCCTCAGAGATGGTTTGGGGCGTCTGTGCTGGATTCCTTCTTGCCAGTGCATAAAATGTGACTGTTTCAATCATTTAATTATTAGATGCTAGTCACTTTGCCTGCTGCTGATTTTCAAGATACGCCACCTCTTATTTGCGGTTAACAGTCCATGTCTTCAGAGGGCTCTGAATCATGCATGCTCTAAATATTGATGTTGCCATCTATCGGTGGCAGTTTTATGGTTATGACAAACGCAGGGCTCTCAGGTATAACCCAGCACCAGCTCTGAACAGGCCAGCTTTGTGCAGCACCCCAGGATGGCCTCCAGCGGGCGCACTCACTTCTTCCTAATTCTGTCAGTAACAAGTAACACACAGGGACGCCTCCGACCAACTTCCTGGAGAAATTGTATCACAAGAAGAAAATCCATGGGACTCGAGGAGGTCATTTAGGCTGTGAGAAGAGCCTCGATGGTGGATCCTGAAGGACCTCAGCACTTGAGGTTAGATTGGTGGAAGAGCCATCAAAGCAAGAGCAGTTCCAGGACACATCAGAAATAAGCGCTTAGGCCTTGCCGTGGTCACAGAAGTGCTCTCATGGTTATCATAACCCCAGAGTAACCTAACTGGAGACCACAGGGTGGAATATACCATCCGGGGAGTGTGCCTACCCAGGCTCCTTTCCAGGCTCTGCACATTTGGTCTGCTGTTGAACGTGTGCACACATTCGTGGTGGCAGCAGGTGAGCTGTTCCTCAGGGGCTCTCTCATCTCCTTGCAGGTGGCTGTGTGGAGGTTTGGGAGCTGACAGCACACACCCAGGACCTGATGGCCTTTAATCCATGTCCCATGTCACAGGCCATATATGATGATGTGGATTGCCTCAGGGCAGACATGTATGTATGCTCTAGCCCTCCAGAGAGGAGGATGTGACAAGACTCTAAAGGTGCTATAGGTTGGCTGTCTTGTTTCTTTTTTCCCACAGATCCAAGTCGGACTTCTCTAGCTCATTCACCTCAGACAGTGGTAAGTCCAGGAAGACATTTCCACAAACCCCATAGGAGCTATAGTGGGCCTCTGTGGGCTTTATGTGTCTATCTTTTCCATAGCAGAAATTGGGTAGGATGGTGGTGAACTAAGAGAAGTGGTCCCAAGACATGCACCATTGGATGCATTTAGGGAGGGGTAGATGAAGGCCTTCTTGAGGTGAAAAGCAGTGAAACAGTGAGGCTGCTTTTTTCTATACAGTGAACATCTGGATAGTGGAGTGTTTTACTTAAAATGCCTTCATGGCTCTGAATCTGTCCAGGATTAACATAGCCTGAGGCCTTACGTGGCTGGCATCATTGTGCCTACCTTCTGCTGGCTTTCAGTGTCACACTCCAGGAGGGTGTTGACAGATGCCACCCTGCCTTTCGGGAAATTTTCTCCCGGAGTCCTCTTGCTGGTGGCACTCAGCTCTCTTTGGATCTCAGCTGTCAGCCCCCGTGGTATACAACCTTTTTATGCCACAGGCCTCTCTCTTCTGCCACTTGCCATAGTTGTGAGTATTCCTGTATGTTCTTCTCTGACTAATAGCTGTCTTCCCTCCTAGAATACTTCCTCCTTTATGTTCCCAGTCCCAGCGTGACACCAGGTGCATGTGGAAATCTTTCTTTAAATATATCCAGTGAATGAAGAATAAGTGAATAAATTTTAAAGAAAGGACATACTGATCAAATGGTATAAAATGTCATTTAGACAGAAAGCATAAAGCATAACATCAGGGTATCTACAGTCATCATGACAATGTTGTTTCATTTTATAACAAGATACTAAATACTTGAAAATTGCTGAGTACATTTTAATGTTCCACAGAAATAAAGTGTGTGAGGTAATATGTAGGATAGCTGGATTTAGTCATTCCATGATGAACACAATTACCAAAACATCATGGTTGACACATGAACATGTATAATTTTTATTTGTCAGAAGAAAAAGCAGTGAAGAGCAACAAAATGCTATTATAGTTGGTTTTCTCTTTAGAATCCCAGAGAAACAAGCTTAGAGAAGAGTAAATCCAACTGCCTCATAGAAAAAGGAAATCGAGGCACAGAGAAGTAGACTTTTAATGCTCATTCTGTGTTTTGCTTAAGTCAAGCTTTGCATCTTAAAATTTAGACCTTTAATCCAATGTTCTTTCCATTAAATTTCATTGCCAGGAGAGAATCAGTGTGCTCCAGTGCATAGCAGGCATATGTGCTGAGCTAGAATAAAGCCGTGCTGTGAAGGAAGAGATTGTTCAGGGTGATTTGTATTTTCCATTGTTTTCCCAGCATTGAGCACAGAGTCTCTTGCATAGAAGGCTCCGATTGCTGTTTAGTAAATATGGAAAGGAGAGAGGGTAGGGCCAAGGCTTCTGTTGATAAACAGCTGAAGTTGGATCATGCTTAGAGTCAAGTGCTAGGAAGTCTAGCTTTCCATTTCTACATATTAATAAAGTATTTTTGCCTGTGAAACAGTGTGTACGTTTCCATAAAGACCATGTAAGTAAAGACTAAACTACCTAGAATATAGTAGGTATCCAGTCATTTTTGTCAGTTGTTAATCTGAATAAATAAATAGAGATTTCTTTCTAGTTTCAGAAGAAAGTAGTGAAGAAATCTATGATGATGTCTACAAAACAAAGAGCAATTCTTCCCAAATAGAGTGAGTTTCTCTTTCTCGGCTTTGTAGACTGATGAAATTGCCTGTTTGTCTAGAAGATTAGAGTTGGGGCCGGGGAGATGGCTCAGTGGAATAAGCACTTCCCTGTCAAGCACAAGGGCCTGAGTTCAATCCCTGGCTCTGCAAAAATAAAATAAAATAAAATAAATTAAGATAAGATAAAATGAAGACTAGAATTAAGGAAGTAACGCCTAGCCTATCACAGTGCTTTCAGAATGGTTCATAGAGAAAGTGATGATAAACCATTACACTGTGACTAACAAGATATTTGTAGTTATGTACATCACAAGCTAGAAATTTTAAATTACATTGCTTTCAATTAAAAAAAAGTCAGTCTCACAGAAAAGAATTTAATATTGTGTTAAGAATTCAGAATGGAGAAGTAAGAGCTTGCTTTAATTAATTAATCAATGGTTATATGTTTGTCTTGGCAAGTTAAAGAGGTAAACCGAGACTTGGGTTTGATTCATCTAATTACAGAGAGCAATCTTTGTTGAAGTGGACATTGTTCATGAAGTTTACTTAGAGAGTACATTTTGGAAAGAGAGAATGGCAGTGGTCAAAAAGGAGGAGTTTAAGGGTTGAAGGGAAAAGTGAATCTTGAGCTCATCGTACTGGGTGGGATGAATGTCTCTCTTCCTTCCTGAAAGGATATGTGGGAGAATTTTAATCATCAACCAGGCAGTCAAGGTGCCAACATTACTCTAGTATTTGGAAATTTATAAAACCAGTGACTTGAAGTTCAGTGTATTACCAACAGTTTGTGACATGTGATTTCCTATGAAAGCAAGAATGTACTCCATAAACTCTCAAAAAACTGAGCTATTTAGAGTAAATGAAATGTGTCCTGTAGTGTGATTTTTTCCTTTATGACTGATTAGTGTGTGCTACTTTGAAATCTAAATAAAGAAAACCCCAGTAGTATCTTCTTAAATCTGCCTTCTGTGGGGTGTGTTTTCCAAACCAGACTGAAGCGTTAGGTCCTTTTCAGACAGCCTTCTACCTCAAACAGCATACATTTTGTCTTTTGATTCCCTTTAGGTTAGATGGAAAAGAAGCTCTTAAAAGACTGCAACAATTTTTCAGAAAGGAAAAGGATAGATTTAAAATGAAGGCGATCAAGTCAAGAGAAAATCTGAGGTAAAAGTCCCTCTCTGTTTCCAGGATGGCGCTGTGCTGCTGGGCTAGCAGATGCACAGATGTGTTCTGCCTGCTTCTCAGAAACAAAAAAGGGGACAGCAACAGTCAGGTGTCTCCACTGACAGCAGGGATGTGCGATGTGGGGCGGGGAGCCTGCGGTGGGACACTGCGTCAAAGTCTCCGCTGTGGGAAGGACTTCCCAGGTCACTGAGGCTAGTGCCCCAGGTCTAGTGTCACCAGCAGTGACAGGGACAGGCATCCTGATCTCTGGCTTCAATGCAGCAGTGTAACCAGTTTGCAAAATGCTTCCATGGACACTTAGAGTTGAAGCTTCTGCCTGTGTACAACAGAGGAGGGGGGTATCTCAACTCTGTAGACATTTATGTCTCTTTGGTAGATATATAGATTTAGATACATAGATATATATCTGTATTCAGTGAGCATATGGGATGGTAAAATAATTTTCCAAGATGATTACAATACAGAGATGAAATTATGCTATTGTATTCTGAAGTTCTTTTCAGTGACAAAGCTTTACGATTTTGAGATTTTGTATCTAGGTTTTCTTAGCTCTATATCTACCAAGAGGCCCAACAGAATACAAGTTTGTGTTCATAGCCATGACTATGGCAGTGGAGCCACTTCCTATTAGTTTATTCTTGGTCTCTCTTACTAAGTCCTAAGGTATTTAAGCAGAGAAACAGTGTCCAGTCATTTTACATAGCGCATGCAAGAGCCTGGCCCATGATGGGTGCTCCAAGTATGCTGTAGGACTGAATTTAAATTAAAACTTTTAAATATTCAAGTTTCACACAAATGTGCAGGCGTGTGCGTGCGCGCGCGCACACACACACACACACGCGCGTGATTCCATGTGATCTCCTTAGTGAGATCCGAAGAGTACCAGGTCTAGCCGCAGCACATACATGCCATTGCCTGTTTAGCTTTTCACCATCTTTTATTCCTGCCTGGCCTGGGCTTCACTGCTACGTCTCCTTTGCCTGAACTACCACAGGTAGGAAGCAGTGTCTTCACAGGGTCTCCATAAATTCCTCTGGAGGTGGTGCTGTCCCGCAGTACTTACACACATTGAATGAATTTGATTGGCTTTTTGGAAAGTTAGCAGATAGAAATAGGGTGCTGTGGTAGGAAAACATAGGGTCTGTGGGGCGGCCTGATTTGCCTGGTTAAGAGGTGGGGCACAGACACCAAGGGGGTACACAAGCACGTCATGAGTACATTTGATGATGGTCGTGGTGCAAGTTGGGGGTGACCACAGCAAAGCTACAAAGGTGTGTTTCCCATCCCTGCAGGAAGCATCTGAGTGAGGACAGCTGGCCATCACTGTATTATGAACCATGAGCTCATTTTCCTGAACAGGCCTTGTCCTTGACCTTGTCATGTCTTTTGTTATCCCGCAGGGCATTTTCAGTTTCACTGCCTGATTTACGTAAGTGACATTTACTTCTTGGTGACTGAAGGTACTCAGACATTAGCCTGTTGAGGGGCAGGGAAAAGGAAATGGAATCTACGTGTTCCCATGTTTGGTGAAAACAAAGACCCATCAAAATCCAAAAGGAGGGCTGGTCAGATAGCTCAGCAGACTAACGTACCTGCTTAAGCAGAGTGCAGGGGCCAAGGATCAGTCCCCAGCAGGCTGTGATAGCCCAACCCGGGGCATGCTGAGATGGCAATTGAGACTGAGCATGGTGAAGTGCACCTGTACTACCAGCATCTGGGAGGTTGAAAACAGGAGAATCACTACAAGTCCGATCTACATAGTGAGACCCTATAAACCCTGTCCTAAATACATTTTTAAAACAATAAATAAAATCCAAAAGGGCCTTTCGCAAAAAAAGTGTTTCTAACATTGAGGAAGTTAAGAACCCTTTCTAGAGTCCTAGCACAAACCACATGCTGGGGCAGTTGCATTCCCAAAGAAATTGATGCCATCATCCCTGTTCAGAAAGGTCGCAGACCTACGTGCATCCTTAAGCAATCTGAGATTTTTATTCAGCCCTTTTAGACCATAAATCTCAAGCATTTGACATTATACCACATACTTCATGGATCTGATAGCCAGGTCAGTTTATTAAGAGCAAGAAACTGCATATGATGATGTTGCAGCCTGTACATGAATCAAGAATAAGTCTTCAGAATACTGTTTGATCTGCCATTAAAACAATGGTGCATAAATTAGCCAGTATCTGACACAATACATTCTCAGCCATGTGCGAACATTGAATTTGTTGATAAAAGAGAATCACATGTTGGAGTTCATTAGTTTTTATGAGCTCTAGTCATGTAACTACTTTGATTTGATTTTGATGTGGCAATTCAAATGTATATTATATTCCACATGTTGGAGTTTTAAAAAGTAAATAACAAAGACTATGTATGCTGGTATAATTGTAAATTTCTAAATATTTCCCTGGTCTGGATTTAAAAAATAATAATACTAACTTAAATAGGAATATGTTCTTATTCTAAGGGATGTGTTCTTATTCTGTGTTGTGGAGACTTGGGTTTGAGTGTCCCTAATGTCAAACTCTAAAATTCAGAATACTCTGAGATATAAAATGTTTTGAGTGCCAGCATGATGTCATAAGTGGAAGATTCTACACTGGGCCAAATATAATAGGTTGTAGTTAAAACACAGGCAGAATAAAAAGTATTATATAAAATTACCTTTCGGCTATGGTATGAAGTATGTAGAGAAAACAGATTTCTAGTTTAGACGGGTTCCATTCCCAACATAGCTCATTATAGATATGCAGATATTCCCAAATCCAAAAGATATGAATTCCAATGCTTCATTTCAAATAAAGAATGTCACCTTGTTCCTCCTGTCCCCAATTGAATGGTATAGAAGAAAATGACGAAGGTGATGAAGAATTATGAATGGAATCTGAGTTGTGAATACACACGCCGAAAGGTCTCAAATTCATTCAAATGGTTGAAATACTTGAAAATCGTGCAGTTCTAGATGAAATGTCATGGCAGATGAATATTGCACACCAAAAATGTCTAGAAATGGTTAGACACTAAGGCAGATTAAGTCTAATGCGAGGATATTATAAAGGATTTCCCACTAGTTTGAAATAAAAATCCTATGGAAGAGAAATGATCATTAATATTTGGAATTTTTCTCTTACTGGGAATTAGGAGCAGCTCTCTCATACTCTAGCAATATAAATCCCTTTTTTAGTGGCAGAAAGATTGAAACAAGTCTAAAAGTGATTCTTTCAACAACTCATGTTTTCCAGACTCTCCATGAAATCAGTTGATATAAACACATGTACTAGAGCTTGACGTACTAGAGGATCTGTCTTTTTAATCTGTCAGTTGAATTTCTTTCCAATAAAAAACCTTTTTTGCTCTAGCCTCCCCATGTAGTAAGATTTTGGTAAGACAGACTTGACAACTCAGCTAAATAATTAAATTTTAACTGCACCATTGGAAAAGCCAGGCATTGTGGGAAATATCCTAATAATGGACTGTCTTGATCTCTTCTTGATCTAGAACTTAGGTCTCAGGAAGTTATCTACGATGACGTGAACACAATTGAGAGCGAGTCAAAGTAAGTGAATTCACTCACTGTCCTGTTTTTCTTGCTGATATCTGGCCCATTCTCTCATGTTTTCTTAATATGGTCAAAGAAGCATCTCTCCAGACCCCAGAAGATGGAATGAAAGGAGGATACTTCACGTCATCCAGTACAAAGAAAATTAATGAATAACCCAACAGTGGTAGTGACCCAAAGGGCAGTAGGGCTTTGGCATCTGCTGTTGCTTGTCTTTGAATGTGGAGACTGGAAACTCAATTCAGCACGCTTCTATAATGGCCTCCTTGGTGGGTGGAAGCAATGCACAGGGCGGCGAGGAGTATTTGACAAAACTTCTGTTTTTAAGAACTAAATGTAATCTGTTAAAAGAAAAAAGCCATTTGTAGACACGTTGTCCATCCCTAGCTAAGTTTTTTATCTGTCCTCTCCCCATCAACTAAGAGGCTGAAAAATAGAGGTCCCCTCAGCCAATCCTCCATTCATCTGTCCTTGCACTCTGGAATGAGATTTCTGTCCCCGTTTTGCCAGCGAACTTGGTTATATCCAGGGCTCAGTTATAATTTTTAAGGTAATGCTATAAAAATTGGCATTAAGGGGTCAGAGCTTCCATAAGCCTGCAGGATGACATTCTCTGAAGCTTGAGATGTTCATCTTAACGAAGGAGATTGAGCCTTCCCATTCAAATCTCATCCCTTTCTTCTAATTTCTCAGTCAGTAACTATTTCAGGAAACACAGCAGCCCAGAACAAAACCCTGTACCCCTTGATCTTCTCTTCTCCTTCCTGAAAATCCCCACTGCCCCCTACAATAGCACACAGCCTCCTCCTGCTGCTCCTTCCCCACTGCACAGGCAGTTCAGGCCATTGCTGCTTCTCAGCTACTACTGAAGCAACCTTCCAAATGGTCATTTTACTGCCATTCCCATTCACTCTCAGAGCAAATGTGAGAAGAACCCAAACCCTACCCCCCACCAGCCTAAAGCTCCTTGGTGGCCATCTACCACTCTTAGGCTGAGGAAGACATGAGAGTCTGGCCTGTTCTACTGGGAGTTCCTTGAACTCAAAAGTGCCCCAGCATTTCCAAACTTTCACATTGTTCCAAATCATTAGGCCATTCACCAAGTACTTATTGAGCATATACTCTGTGCCAGGAACTTGCTAGAGGTTGAATACAACGCAGCAACAAGAGTTATAATTCCTATTCTTGCCTGAATAAAGAAATGAAAATATAAATGTATAATTCCACCTTAGAATTTAAAACAGGGTATTTTATAAGTAGCTACAGAATATGGGTATTGGGAGGAAGCTGATGCTGTCATCTAAAGCCGTAGAGCTTACCCCAAAGAAGTGAGAGTGTGCAATCAGAACAAGGGTTCTACCATACCTTTTTTCCTGCTTCCTATTTTGGCCTTTATGTTGAAACTGACTCCAGAATCTGCTTTCCTCTGGAAGCACATCCTTTATAGGGAATTTGCATCTGTGTGTGTCACGTCTTGATCCTCCTGGCGCGTTGCCTCATTCCCTTACCCTCCTTTCACCCTCTCTTCCCCCTCTTTATTTTCAAAACATTGCTCCCGTTTCATTCTTCTTTTCTCATTTTTTCTCTTCCCTTCCTTCTTTCTGCCTCCTAGTTTCCCCTTCAAACAAGTTCTTCGCATTTCACCTTATATCTATTGTACATTTTTGTTCTTATTTTCACTTTCAGTTTCTCATAACAGAAAGGCAATGTGATATTTACACATGTTTATCTGATGTGTTTCACTAAGAGTGTGGTCTCCAGGTACATCCATTTAGCAGTAAGTGTCTTGTTCACCCTTCTTCCATAGTCAATAGTAGCCATTACATTTTTTTAAAAAAAAAAAGCCCACATCTTTCCATCACCCATTCATCAGATGATAGGCATTTGGGTTGTTTCCAAGATATACGTGCTATAAATTGTGCTGCGATAAACATGGGCACACATATATCTCTGTGGTAAGATGCCTATAATTCTTTGGGGGAAAGACCAAGAAGGGGAATAGGAAAAAGGGCTTCTACTTCTAGTGTTTTGAGGACTCTTCACATGGACTTCCACAGTGGTTAGATCAGTCTATACTCTTTCCAGCAGTGGTGAAGGGTTCCTTTTCCCCCACAATTGTACCAGCAGTTGTTATTAGTTGATTTCTAGATAATAGCTATTCCCTATAGAATAAGATATAATCTCAATGTTGATTTAATTTGCATCTCTTGAGTGACCAGTGATGCCAAACAATTTTTCACATTTATTTCCAGTTGGACCTCTAGACTGTATATTCATCTCAGAAGCCCATTCTTTGAATTTGAGGGTATCTTAGTCACTCTTCTCTTGTTGCTGGGACAAATACCTGACACTCAAAATGAAGGAAAGATTTATTGAGCTCACGGTTACTGGAGGTCTCAGTACATATGCAGCTGGCTCCAAGGCAGCATGGCACATAGCCGAAAGCATCTTTCATGGCAGTGGCAAAGAACAAGAGCATAGAAAAGCAGCAGCTCAAGCAGCTGGCTTCTCTTCCCACCTTACACTGTAATGCAGATTCCCTGCCCCAGGGCATGTGCAGTGTCCACACCCACAATAATCAACCACAAACTCCAGAAGCTGTCCCAAGACTGCAGGAGGCTTTGGGGGAACGCCTATCCACAAACAGGGGAGCTCTGATTTTGTTTAATTTATATGTCCTAGTAACAAACAAGTATTGTTAGACATAAAAAATCAAATGAGCATTAACACAGCTGAAATGGAGAAGCTTAATACCTCACTGTCACAAATCAGTGGATCAGCTAGACAAAAAACATCAACAAAGAAATATCAGAAATGAACCAAACCTGTGAACAAATGGACTTAAAAATATCTACAATAGATACGTGATGTTCCACCCCATACACCAGAACATATAATCTTCTCAGTCGCATATGGGATGTCCTCCAAAATAGACCGTGAACTAGACCAATGAACAGGCTTAAGTAAAAAAGAAAAATTGAAATCATGAATATTATCTGACCATAGTGTAATGAGATTGGTAATCAATGGCAAACCAAACCACAGAAAATCCATAAATACACAAAAATTAAATAACATCCTCCTGAACCACCAGTAGGTCACAGATAAAATCAAGAAATTAAACAGTATCTAAGATTAAATGATAATGCTGACTAAGAGCGAAAGTGATAATAGTAAATTTTGTTACTGGGGAAACAGAATGAACACAAATAACTTACTGTTGAACCTCAAACTTTTAGGGAAAAGAACAAGTCAAATTCAAAGCTCATATGACAAAGGAGAGTATAAAGATCAGAGCAGAAATTAATACAATTGAGTCTAAAGAAAAAAATACCCAAACTCAATGGGTTTATTTTTTGAAAGATTCAATAAAATTGTTAAGTCTTTAGCCAACCTTATCCAAAGAAGGAAAGAAAAAATTTCAGTTTGATGCAATTAGGAATGAAAAGAGTGGAATCACAGTGGATCCTGTGAAAATTTAGAAGATCATCAATACCTACTTTAAGAATCTTTAATAAAAGGGAGTTATTTGTATCCTTTAGACCTTGGTCTTCCATCTTAAGAGTAGCTGAATTCCTTTTCCCATTCTTTCTGTTGTTACTTTATTCTGTTGGTGGTTCCTTTTCTGTTCAGAGGCTTTTTAACTCAGTGTGATCACATTTGTTGAGTCTTTGTGATACTACTTCTTCAGAAAGTTCCTGCCTGTACCCATCCTCAAGATCTTACCTGTTACATCTTCCAGAAAATTGTTTAATATTTAGATCTTTGATCCAATGCATTGTGACAGATATGGGTCTGAGTTCAATCTTTGGCATGTGGAAAGCCAGCTTTTTGGCACCATTTGTTAAGGAGGCTGTCTTTCCTCCAACAACATTTTTCAATCCCTTTGTGAAAAATAAGGTTGCTGGATGTGCCTGGAGTTGTTTCTGCATCTTCTGTTTTGTTCCACTGATCCAAATGGCCACTCCCATACTGTTTTTATCACCATAGCTTTGTAAGATATCTTGAAATCTCCTGCCTTGCCCTGTTGCTCAGAATTGCTTTTTGTTAGTCTAGGTCTCTTCTGCTTCCATATGAATTTTAGGATTATTTTCTCTAATTCTGTGAGAAATACTATTGGTGCTTGGATTGAGATTATATTAAATATGTATAACAATTTTGGAAGGATGGCCATTTTTACTATATTGGTTTTCCCTATCCAGGAACTGGGGATATCTTTCCATATTCCGATATCCCTTTCAATGTCTTTATGCAGAGTATTATAGTCTTTCACTTCCTTGGTTAATTCCTAAATATTTCACTTTTCTTATGCTATTGTGAAAAGTGCTATTTCCCTAAGTTCTCTCTTGGTGAGTTTATTATTCATGTACAGGAATGCTACTTATTTCAGAGTGTGACATTGCCTCCTAACACAGTACCAAATTTGGGCATTTATTCTAAGAGTCTTTTGGTGGAGTTTTTGGGGTCTTCTATATTGACCACAGCTTCAACAAGTAATGATGATTTAGCTTCTTCCTTTTCTATCCATACTCTTGTTCTGTTACTCTGGCTAATGTTGCAAGAGCTGTACCAAACAAGAGTTTGTTTTTGTATTTCAAGAATCTTGAGGAACATCATGCAGTTCTTTATTTGAGCTACTGTGGGAATTTCCTGATGTGGGAATCCACTGCTATAAGCTTCCCTCTTAGTATTGCTTTCAGTGTGTCTCTAGGCTCCAGTATGCTCAACTGGCAATATCCTGATCACTGGACTGAAGGAGCTGCCTAACTTTTTCCTTAATTTCATCTGTGAACCATTGGTTTTTCAAGAGGGTATTATTTAATTTTTAAGTTTTTGTTTAATTTTTGTTGTTTCTTTTACTGTTAATTTCTACTTTCATTGTACCATGGTCTGGTAAGATGCATGATTTCTCTTCCTTTGCATTTACTTTAGTATGTTCTATGGGCTAGTTTGTGGTGTACTTTGGAGAAAGCCCATGTGCTACTGAAGAGAATGTGGGTTCTGCTGTTATGTGAAACACTCTGTAGATACCCATAAAGTCCATTTGTTCAAAGGTTTGGTTCTACTCTGCTATTTCTGTTCTGATTTATCTTTGTCTGGTTGACTTGTCCTTTTTTGTGGAGTATTGAGGTCTCCCATTAAAATTGTATTAGTGGTTATCTGATTTTTCATGTCCATTTTCATGTTTTTTGAAGTTGCGCTGGTATCTGCTGCATACATGACTGCTCTCTTTCTGTTGAATTGTTCCCATAACCAGAGGCTTAGTTACTCTTCTCTCATTGCTGGAACAAACATCCATCACTCAAAAGGGAGGAAGGAAAGGTTTACTTAGCTCTCAGTTGCTGGAGGTTTCACGACCCTGGAGGAGAGCCTGGGTGCTGCCGTGTCCAGGATGGCCCTCTCCACACCTCTCAGAAAGCACAGATGAGCCAGTTTCACAGTCCGCACCTCTCTGGCCCCATTCCTGGGGCCCTGCCCTGGTCCTCTGGTCACACCCCTCAAGCCACTAGCTGCTCCTCCAGTCCTGTCTGCCCATAACTTACATGGGGCTTTGGGGGAACAACTAACACAAACCATAATGACCAGTATGTAGTGACCTTTATCTTTTCTGCTCAGTCTCAGCTTGAAATCCAGTTTGTCTGAGATTAGGTTAGCTACTCTCAATTTTTCTTGTGTTCCTATGGCATGTAATATTGTTCCAGTGCTTGACTTTCAGCCTATGCATGTATTTTTGGGTTAAGTGTTTGTTGTTTTACCCTGTTTCTTCTTCTTCTTCTTCTTCTTCTTCTTCTTCTTCTTCTTCTTCTTCTTCTTCTTCTTCTTCTTCTTCTTCTTCTTCTTCTTCTTCTTCTTCTTCTTCTTCTTTTCTTCTTCTTCTTCCTTCTTCCTTTTCCCTTTTCTTTT
>PVKA01000657.1:0-54602 GCA_004027165.1 Ctenomys sociabilis | reverse complement strand
TTGGGATTCCCTTTGTCTCCATGCTTTTTCATTGTTCACTTTCCCTGGGTTCATTCATTTGAGCTTTTTTGGCATAGATCGTCACTGTCTCATACTAGGATATCCTTGAGAAGTTTCTGGAGTGCTGTTTCAGTGGCCATAAATTTCTTTTGGTGCTCTTTATCATGGAATTATCCTATTTCTCCATCAGTTCTGAAATATACATCAATCTGACTTAGGGTTTTTTTTTTCTTTTAGAGCTTGAAACAACTGCATTCTAAGCTGTTATGGTTTGTGTTGAGAAGTCTGCTGTAATTTTGATGGATTTCCCTTTACAATCATTTGTTTTTTTTCTAAAAGCCTTTAAATTTCTGCTCCTGTGTTGAATTTCTGTAAACTTCACTATGGTACGTTGGTGTGGTTCTTTTCCTTTTGTGACTATTTGTAGTTCTGTTTGCCTTATGTATATGTCAAATTATTTTTTCCTTGATTGGAAAGTTTTCTAATACTTCTGTAAACAGGTTTGTTATGTCCTTTGTTTTATAATCAGGGTTTTTATTAATTGTCATCTAGCTGCTGCTGGACCCATTTTTTCATGTTCCTTGTTGTTATTAGGGAAGGGTCTGTAGCATGTTCAGGGTTTCACTGCTAGATCAGATTCATAGTGATCCAGCTGTTTACAGCCTCCCAAATGCTGGGATTACAGGTGGATGCCACCACACCCAGTCTCAATTGCCATCTCAGTGCACCCTGGGGACAGGGCTGGCACTGCAGGCCTGGGGATTGAACCCCTGGTCCCTGTGCCTGCTTGCAGGCACTTTAATCCACTGAGCTATTTGGCCAGCCCTTTCTGTGTTATTTTAAAGCTATCTCTCATTAATTGATCACCAACCACAGCCCTATCTCCTGGGTTTGATACTCTGTACTTACATTGGTTGATTCCACTGCCTCTGCTTTCAGTAACATTTTTAATCTCATGGATTTCTGTTTGAGACCTCTTTATGGTCTCCTATTCTTTTCTATGCAGGGCATTCATGGCTTATAGCTCTTTGTTTAGTTTCTCTAGTTTTTTATTAGTATCTTCTCTAGAGTCACTGATAATTTATTTTATTAGGATCATTATCTCCTGAATTATCTCTGTTTGGAATTTGACTCTGGTTTGCCTTTGGATTCTGCCTCTGTATGTTTTGTTACCTCCACTTCTGTTACTTCAGATATTCCAGCTGTGTGGCTTTTGATTTCTTCCCCCTCAGTGCTCCTTAAATTTCCTTTGGGAAGTTAGGAGGGTTTGGAGACGTGTTGCTTCCTTGTTTTCTCTCTCTCATTTGTTTTCTGTGCAGAGCATTATGGATTACATATGGTGGGTAGCTTTATTGCTGGAATGGAGACCTCTTGAGGCAGTGTCTGCTTGGTGGAGATGTCCTCCAGGTACAGCTAGCTACACAGTCTCAGGGTCTGTCTCAGGAACCAGACACCTCCATTTATTAGAGAGGGATGGTTATAGCTCATTTGACCCAGTAACCAGTTCTCTGGGAGTGGACTACAGCATTGTTTATGACCCCCTAGGCAGTCTAGATGTTAACATACAAAGAAGACAAATTGATAGCAACATGTATATCACCCTGGCTAAACTACTAAAATCAATTAGCATCAATACAAACTGGACAGCATCAAGCCCTAAAACCTTTAATCATAGAAACAAGAGCTACAGTTACAATACAAACTCTTAAGATAAACCAGATATTTATAGATAGTAAATTACTACTCAGTAAAACAATTCTACCTGTATTAACAATAGGATGGTGTCCAACTGTAGTAAGATAATTATCTACAGATTAATAAGGGTTAATGATTATACTAGCAAGGATAGTGGTATGGCTATGGGGGCATGAAGAAGAGTAGAACTTGAAAAATTAAGCAATAAAAGTTGGGAAGTAAATCCTAGTAATATAAAGATCCTATTAAGAAGGGCCAGTGAAATAGCTCAGTGGACTGAGCTGCTTAGGCAAGCACAGGGACTAGGGTTAGATTCCCAGTGCCACATGTAATGGGGGCCCCATCCCCAGGTGCACTGAGCCAGCCATAGAGCCCAGGTGTGGTGGTGCACACCTGTGATCCTAGCACTGGGGAAGCTGCAAACAGGATTGCTACATGGTGTCTGAGCTGAGTAGTGAGACCCTGTACCCAATATATAAAAATAAATAATCCTATTAAGGAACAAAAGAAAGCAACTTTAAATAATGGTGACAAAAGAAAAATTAGGAAAAGGGTAAATAATAAAGAACATAGATTAAACTAGAAGATAAAATACTAAGAAAACAAATTGAAAGGGAGAAACAAAGACCTACTCAAAAAAAGTAACATTTAAAAAGGGAAAATAAGGGGCCATGGAGATGGCTCACTGGAAGAAGCTCTTCCCTGGAAAGCGCAAAGGCCTGAGTTCAATCCCCAGTTCTGCCAAGAAAACAAAGGGAGGGGGACAACAAAATGGGTAATAAAACTCCAAACCCCACTCCCAAATATTAAAATTGAAAAAATGCAAACTGAAGAAAAACTTGGGCCAAAACAATAAGAAAATTTTTCCTCTATATTTCCAGAAGAATGCTTTTCTTTCACTGCCTACTTTCTTCAATCCAATGGTCACACTCCTCTCTGCCCCGCTTTGTAGCCTGTGGGTTTGTGTGGTAAGGACTCTCTTCAAGGGGTCCCCCTTCTGTAAACCCTGTCAGTAGCAACTGTCCAAGCCAGGCCATGGATCCAGGAATGGTATGGGACATTGAATACCAGGTGAAAACTTCAATGGACCTGAGGTACCTGGACTGGATTGCATCCATTTGGGGACCAACACTAGGTAGCTGATGCATATTTCATTGTCTGTGGGACTAGCTCAGTACACTACATGGAGGCTCATGCCAGGCCAAGGCACTCAGTAGAGACCCTGATGTACCCAGGAGTGATCTGGGGAGATTCCACCAGGCCCAGGGAGGGCACCCGATACTAGGTAGTCTCAGATGGGCCTTGGGTACTAGGAACATCAAACAAATCTTTAGCCAGTGTTGAGATGCAGGCAGAGCTCCAGTGGGCATGGGACTGGCCTACTGTGCTATGGCGAGACTGCGTAGGACCACGGCCAAGTGTAAGATGGAGATGCTGATGTATGCCAAGGTGAAGCACCTGGTACAGGACAGAGGCTCCAGCAGGTGGAGACTCAGCCAGGACTGGGCCTCGCTGTGGAGAGCCAGGCTTCCCAAGGCTGGGACCAAATACCAGACAGAGTCCCTGGCAGGCCTAGGGGTGGCAGTGGGGCAGTTACCACTGGAAGGGGACTTAATCCACCTGGAGATCCCAGGCACAGATTGAAATGTACCTGGTATCAGCAGTATGCCAGATGGAGGTCCTGGTTGGCAGGGAGCAGTTTAAGGTGCCTGGTGGTATCTGGGGCACAGGTGGACTCAGTGGTCACCTCTATGGCCTCCTGAGGCCTGAGTCAGGCAGGTGGGAGGGAGTTCTGCTGTCCTTGGTGGTTGAAGTTGAGGAGCCTGAAGGGTTGTATGCCTTCATTTGGAGAGGGAATGATGGCATGAAAGGGTCTGTGTACACCAAGTCTGTCCTGGGAGGCAAGTCTGCTGTGCTTCAGTTCCCTCTGGCTCTCTGGGAAGCTCTCAATATGGCTGTTTCTGGGGTGGGCAAGAGAGTGGGTCTAGTCAGACACTGCCTCTATTTTTAGTCCTATCTGACTTTTGTTTGATCCAAAACAAAGATCTTTCAAAATGATTTTCTGTGCCAGGGCCTATGTTCCTCTTTTCCTGGGTGTTTAGTCCATCGCTGAATCTCTCTGTTTGGCTGTGGTATATCTCCTCTGGACTCATTCATTTGCCATGACTCCTATCAGAAATATTTTCACACAGTAATTTGTTTTCAATTCTTTTCTAGGCTTCCAATGAATAGCACAAATTCTTCAGTTTAAAATACTTGAACTTAGTGACTTTCCTTTTCTGACAGTTTCACACACACACACACACACCTGGGGATTGAACTCAGGCCCTTGCACTTACCAGGGAAGCACTTATTCCACTGAGCCATCTCCCCAGCCCCATGCTTTTTATATCTCTTAAAACTTTCTCTACTCCCAGGTCATATTCTGTTTGCTTCCAAAAGGTCTCAGGTTTTATCTTTTACACTTTATCATCGGTTCTAAAATACCTAAGCTGAGGGCTCAGTGGATTAAAGCACCTTTAAGCAGGCTCAGAGGCCAGTGGTTCGATTCCCCTGCCTGCCATTCAGGCCCCACCCCCAGGGTGCACTGAGAAGGCAATTGAGACTAGGCATGGTGGCACACACTTGTAATCCAGCACTTGGGAGGCTGTAAACAGGAGAATCACTACAAGTCTGATCTAGTAGTGAGACCCTGAACACTCTATAGACCCTTCCCTAAAATACAAAAATAATTGATTAAAATAAAATACCTAAGCTGTATTTCATATCTACAGTGATGTAGAGATCCAGTTTTATTTATTTCTGTATGTACAGATATCTCAGCATGACTTACTGAATGCTCTTCCTGTTCCCACTGAATGTTCAATGTCATCTTGTTATATCTGAGCTTCTGTTGCCAGGCTCCTTATTCTACTCCAGTGATCACTTCTATCTTAATAGTGCTCCAGTCTGACAAAGGAATTAAGGCATCCTGGGATGTGACTCATGCCTAGTGTATGGTCAATTTTTATATGTGTTACATGTTTTAGAAAAATATGATTTATTTCATTGCAACAGGCAATGTATGTCCTTTAAACACATTAATTCTCTTGTTCCAATCTTCTACACATTTATGAGTTTTTAGAAGTGTGTTCCATCAATAATTGAAAGAAATAGATTGGATTCTCAAACAAGGACGGTAGATTCATCAATTTCATCAGGAGTTTTATCATTTTATTTGGTTGTATCCTGAGGCCCTTTTATTCATTATGTATAAAATTTTAAATATCTTCTAGTGAGATAAATATTACTATTCTAGCCATCTGTATCTCTTATTCTACTAACAGAGTAATAGCTTTTATGTGGGTTAGGAACTGTTTCATACATTTAATATGTAGCAGCTCATTAAATCTTCCTGGTATTCCTGTGGGATGGGTGCT
Source organism: Ctenomys sociabilis (assembly GCA_004027165.1). Taxonomy (NCBI): domain Eukaryota; kingdom Metazoa; phylum Chordata; class Mammalia; order Rodentia; family Ctenomyidae; genus Ctenomys; species Ctenomys sociabilis. Next base: position 49,488 of record PVKA01000657.1, on the reverse strand, counting down.
GGCATTATACAGTTATAGAAGACTGGGACACAGGTGTTAAGGTACTGGCCCAAGCCCTCCTAGTAACAAGTGGAGCTGGGATTTAAGTACAAGTAATTGGGCTGCTCATCTATCTATATATCTCCTAGTAATGCTGTTGATTTTAGTTCACTTTGCCTTGTAGTAATATGAGTCCTTTCTCTTAGTATTTTCCTAGTGTACAATAAATTTACATTTTAATTTATTTTTAACGGTCACACACATAACAATTCATATATATATATATCATTATACATATCTATATAATTCAAAACTTTCTGTACTCTCATTCACTGTGTGTCATATAAATACTAAGTAGCTGAATTTGCCCTTTTAGAAAGCCCCAAGGTGACACTGTCTCAACGCTTACTTTGTTTTTGTTTTTTCTTTCATTTTTTTTGGTGGGCACAGCTACCCTGAGGGCAGGACTGATGTGGCATGGCAGGTGGTGCCAGGGGTCAAACTTTGGTCTCCTGCGCCTGCCTAAGCTTGCCTAAGCAGGTGCTTTAGACCACTGAGCTATCTTGCTGGCCTTAACTCCTACTTTGCCTGGAGCACAAAGATTTAATCATTTTAATCATTTATTTATTTACTTACATTAATAATTTATTTTATTAATTAATACATTCTACATTGTTATCTTCTTAGTGACTATCCATAATACAAGAAGCAGACAGGATATCCTGTCCAAACACTATTAGTACAAGTCTTCTTATTGAGTTAAGAAAAAGTAGCTGTATATCTATTCTGTATATAAAAATACAAAAAGGTCCTTCCTTTGTACCCTCTTCTTTTGTTCAGTCCTGACAGAGATAGGTATTCCATTGGCATCTAAATAATATAAGTGCATGAATTCAGCAAAACAATCCAATACAGTTCAGCAGTCCATAATAGTAGTGGGTTATCTGCAGAAGTTGTTGACTTGAGTCATTCACAGCTCAGCATATTAATATGGCTTCACTTTATATACCTTGTTTTTATACTTTTCTGCTGGATGATTAAGACCAAGATAAAGCAAGACCTATATAACAAGAAATGTAACTTTTGTATCTGATGAAGTCAGTCAGGTACCCTCAGGGTTTATCCTATCACCCCGTACCGCACTTTGTGGATCCTTTGTCAGTGTCAGCCATGTGGATGAGTCACGGCCATTACTTGACCAATTTGCTCTCTGGAAGCCTGAGAGAATGTTTTCTCTCCATGTGACTCTCCTTAGGCACACTATACATCATCTATTACATTCCTCTATGGCTCCATAATCTCCTTGATCAGAAAATTTGGGGTACAACTGAGTTACAGGATGTTACAGTACAGGTTCTCCTATGTCCTGGATCTTGACCGTGAAAGGCTAAAGCCAAAATGTTGGCTGACCTTGCAGCCCTTCCATTTCTCCAATTTTTGATCTGCAAACTTAGGTTGTTGACCATCCAAGCTCTTTAGTACCCTGCAACATATGCAGTTCAGTTTACCCTAACTATCTGACTAAATTCTTTTTAGTTGTTGTTATAACTTTCTAGTTCTATTTCTTCTTTTGATTTCTTATACTAAGGAGACTACATGATATTTGCATGTGTGTCTGGTTTATTTCATTTATGAGTATATGTTCAACTGGCATCCACTTCAATATAAATGCTTCAAGGTTATCATTCTTTATAGCTGAGTAATATTCCATTGTATAGAAATATCACATCTTTTTCAACCATTCCTCATGTGACGGGCATCTTGGTTGTTTCCAAAATTTGGCTATCACAAATTGTGCTGGTACACATATATTAGTATGATATAAAGTTTTCAGTTCCTCTGGGAAAATTCCCAGTAGGGGAATAGGTGGCTTGAATGGAATTTCCAGTCCTACTCTTGTGAGGAGTCTCCACACTAATCTCCAGTGCTTGTACCAGTCTACATTCCTACCAGCAGTGGAGAAGTGTTCCCTTTTCCTCACAACCTCTCCAGTATTTGATGTTGGTTGATTTCTATATGATAGCCATTGTTTCTGGAGTGAAATAGTGTCTCTGTGTTGCTTTAACTTGCATTTTATGGATGGCTAGTGATGTGGAGCATTTTTTCATATATTTATTCACTTCTTTAATTTCATCCTCTGAGAAGTGTGTGTTCATCTCAGATACCCATTTCTGGATTGGGTCTTTAAATTTGAGGGCCCTAATGTATCTTAATTCTTTATAAATTCCAGAGAGCAGACCTTTGTCTGATTGTTTATTAGTTAAAATTTTTTCCAAATTTGTGGGTTGTCTTTTCACTTTGTTGGCAATTTCTTTTGACATGCAGAAACTTCTTAAGAAGAGTTGATCCCAGTTGTTAAACACTTTCAAGGGTTTCCCATGTGAATACATGTTTGTTCATGAACTCTTTACCCACCCCTATGTCTTCAAGAGTTCCTCCTACTTTCTCTTCCAGGAGATTGAGTGTTTCTGTTTTAATGCTTAGATCTTTAATCCATTTTGACTTTAGCTTAGTGCATGGTGATAGAGCTGGGTCAAGTTTAAGTTTTCAGCATGTAGAAAGCCAGTTTTTCTGGCACCATTTGTTAAAGAGCCTATCTTTCTTCCAGTAAGCATATTTGTCCCCTTTGTCGAAGATCAGATGGTTGAGTGTGTTCATAGAGGCCTCTGCATCTTCCGGTCTATTCCATTGATCTTTGTTGCCAGTACCATGCTGATTTTATCACAGTAGCTTTGCAGTATAATTTCAAGTCAGAATTACGATGCCTCCTGCCTTGTCTTTGTTGGCCAGGATTGCCTTTGCTATTCTAGGTCTTTTCTGGTTCCAAATAAATTTTAGGGGGCCAGGGAGATGGCTCAGTAGAGTAAGCACTTGCCTGGCAAGAGCAAGGGCCTGAGTTCAATCCCCGGTTCCACCAAAATAAATAAATAAAATAAATTTTAGGAATGATTTGTTTAGGTCTGCGAGGTATGTTGGTGGTAGTTTTATATGGATTGCATTAAATCTGTACAATTTTGGGAGCATGGCCATCTTACAGATGTTGGTTCTTCCTATCCAGGACCAGAGTATATCTTTCCATTTTTTGAAATCCTCTACGATCTCTTTTTTCAGAGTACTGCAGTTTCCCATGAAAAGGTCTTTTAACTTCTTTAGTTAGATGAATTCCAAGGTATTTCATGTTCAGCGATGCTATTGTAAATGGTATTGTTTCTCTAATTTCCCTCTCAGGGTGTTTGTTATCTGTGTAGAGGAATGCTATTGACTTTTCAGTATTGACATTGTATCCTGCTATGCTACTGAATTTGTGTATCAATTCTAGCACCTTCTTGGTGGAGTTTTTTGGTCTTCCAAGTAAAGTATCATGTCATCTGCAAACAATGATAATTTAACTTCTTTTTTACTTATTCTTATTCCTTTTATTTCTCCCTCTTTTCTAATGGCTCTAACTAATGATTCCAGAACTGTATTGAATAGGAGGGGTGATAGAGGACATCCTTGTCTTGTACGAGATCTGAGAGTAAAAGATTTCAGTTTTCCCCATTTAGAATTATATTTGCCATTGGGTTGTCATAAATGGCTTTTATCATATTGAAGTAGAGGCCTTCTATTCCAAATTTCTGTAGGATTTTGAACATGAATGAGTGTTGGGACTTTGTCAAAAAGCCTTTTCTGCATCAATTGAGAGCATCATGTGGTTTTTAGTTTTTTCTCTATTAATATGGTGTATTACATTTACAGACTTTTGAATATTGAACCATCCTTGCATCCCTGGGATGAATCCTACCTGGTTGTGGTGTATGATCTTCTTGATGATTTGCTGTATTCTATTTGCTAGGATTTTATTGAGGATGTTTGCATCTATGTTCATGAGTGAGATTGGCCTGTATTTCTCTCTTTTAGTTTTGTATTTCCCTGGTTTTGGTATCAATATAATACTTGTCTCCAGGAATGATTTTGGGAGAACTGTTTCCTTTTCAATTTCATTGAAGAGTTTGTGGAGTGTAGGGATTATATCTTTTGTAAATTTCTTGTAGAATTCATCTGTGAATCCATCAGGACCTGGACTTTTCTCTGTCAACAGGCTTTTTATTACATTTCATATTTCATTGACTGTTATTGGGTTATTGAGAGTTGTTATTGATTCAGTTTTGGCAATTCTTGATTCAGTTTTGGTAATTTGTACCTTTCAAGGAATCTGTCCATTTCTTCTGTGTCTTCTATTCTGTGAGCATATAGATTCTCAAAATAGCTATTGAAAATCTTCTGAATTTCCACTGGGTCTGTACTGATTACACTCTTTTCATTCCTTATTGCTGGTATTTGAATTTTTTCTTTACTCTTTTCATCAAGTTTAGCTAGGGACATCAATTTTATTTAATCTTTCAAAGAACCAGCTTTTTGATTTGTTAATTCTTTGAACTGTTTTTCTCATCTTGATTGAATTAACTTCTGCTCTAATCTTTATGATTTCTTCCTATCTTTGGGTTTGATTTTCTCTTCCTTTCCTAGATGTTAGAGGTACAGCATTAGTGTGTTTATTTGTTCCCATTCTGTTTTCCTAATGTGTGAGTTCATAATTATGAAATTCCCTCAGAGAACTACTTTCATCGCATCTCATAAATCCCAATTAGTTGTGGTTTAATTTTCATTGAATTGCAGATATTGTTGCATTTCTTGTTTAATTTCATCTGTGACCCATTGATTACTGAGTAGGATGTTGTTTAATTTCCATGTATATAGTGGGTTTTTCTGGCTTCTTTTGTAGTTTATTTCCAGTTTCATTGTGCTGTGCTTGAATAATATGCATGGGATAATTTCTGTTTTCTTGCATGTACTTAAGCATGACCTGTGGACTAATATGTGGTCTGTTTTAGAAAATGACCCTTGTGCAGCTGAGAAAATGTGTATTCAGCTTTGGTTGGGTGAAAGATTCAACCAGGTCCATTTGTTCCTAGCTGTGGCTCAGTTCTACTACTACTTTGCTAATTTTTTGTCTGGTAGACCTATCTTTTTGGAATAAGGGAATGTTTAGATCTCCTGTTAAGATTGTGATTTTGAATATTAGATTTTTCATGTCCACTAAGATTTGTTTTACATAGTTGGGTGCTCCTTTGTTTGGTGCATACATATTTGTGAGTGTTACCGCTTCCTCTTGAATTCTTCCCCTAACCACTATATAGTGGCCTTCTTTATTTTGTTTGATCATTCTTGGTTTGAAGTTGAGAGTGTCTGAAAACAGGATTGCTACCCCTGCTTTTTTCTGAGGTGCTGGGAAGTATAGTATTGTTTTCCATTATTTGACTTTCAGCCTATGAATTTCTTTATGAGTTAAGTGTGTTTCTTGTATACAGCATATTGTTGGATTTTGTTCCCTAAGCCACTGTGCCAGTCTGCTTCTCTTAATTGGTGAATTGAGTCCATTTACATTGATGGTTATAATTGGTGTGTGTTGACTTATGATAGACATGTTATTTACCTCCTGTTGTTTACTCCTTTTTCTCCTGTGTTTAATTGCTTGCTCAGTTGTGTGGGTTCCTTCTGTTCTCATTGGTCAAGTTCTGATCATTTTAGTCCCTCTAGAACATCTTTCAGTAGCCTATGTGGGGTTGGCTTTGTCATGAAATTCTGTAGTTGTTCTTTGTCATGGAAGTATTTCAGTTTTCCATCAAACTTGAAAGAGTTTTGCAGGGTATAGTAGTCTGGGCTGGAATCTTTCATAGAGGACTTGAAGTACTCTGCTCCATGCTTTTCTTGACTTCATGTTTTGTGCAGAGGAGTCAGGGGTAATTTTGGTGGATTTTCCTTTGAATGTGATTTCTTCTTTTCTCTAGCACCTTTCAGTTTATTGTTTTTGTCCTGGATTTCTGGGATCTCGACTATTATATGTCTCAATGTGTTTTTAATTGGGTTGAAGTTATTTAGTGTTCTGTATGCTGTGGTTACCTGAATGTCTGATTGTTTCCTCATATTTGGGAAATTTTCTGCTATTATTTCTGCTCATATTCTTTTTATATCATTTGTATCGACTCCTTTCTCATTGATTCTTTTTAGTCTCACATTGTTCATCTTGGCATCATCTTGCATGTGATGAATTAGTATTTCCTACATCCTAGATGTTTTTGAAAGATCTTTTCTTACTTTTTCACTAGCTATACCAGCATCTTCAAGATCTGAAACTCTGTCTTCACTTTCACTCAAATGGTTTTGTAGGCTTGTGTTTGAGATTTTAAGTTCCTCTATATCTCTTTGATTCTGCTTCATGCAATCCATTTCTTTCCTGTATTGCTCATCCAAGGAATCCATCAGTTTTCTAATTTCCTGTATTTTTTTAATCAATATCTTCTTTAGAAGCAGTTATTCTTTTACCGCAGTTTTTTTCAGATAAATTTTCCTCCATATATTTATGCACTTGATTCTTTATTTCAGTTGCTATGAATTCAGGGATTTCTTTTTTTATTTCAGAAATAAATTCTGCTCTGAGTTCCTCTATACGTTTCTGCTATCGCTTATTTACTTCCAACACTATTAGTTCATACATTTCAGCTGAGCTAGTGTCCTCAGCAATTGTTCTGGGTGTGCATTTGGTTTCACCCATGTTTCTATATTTGATTCTTTACTTCAGATGCTATGAATTCAGATATTTCTTTTTTTATTCCAGAAGTAAATTCTGCTCTGAATTCCTCTATATCTTTCTGCTGTTGTTTCTTTACATTTGACCCTATTAATTCATGCATTTCAGCTGAGCTAGTGTCTTCTGCACTTGTTCTGGGTGGGCTTGAGGCCTGAGATTGAATTTGCTCCTTGTTTTTATCATTTCTTATAGCTCTGAACTTTGGTGTAGAGCTTTGGTGAAGTTATAACCTTAGCACCTTATGAAATTCAGGTACCTATATACCAAGTTCTAGTTCATGTAGTTGTGCCTGGCTTAGGTCTGCCTTCTGTGCTCAGCTCCTTCCTGTTACTGTCCTTGGAGGTGAGCCTGTTGTACCCCTTTGGCAAGATGCTCTGCTCCTGGATTAGTTGTGAGGTTTTGACCCTAGTCTTACTGCAGGGACTTCATCTGCAGAGTTTATCCCCAGGCTTGTATGCCAGGCCTAGGCTGGGTCTGGAAGGGTATGAGGGGGCAGGAGAGCACAGAAGCTCTCCCACATACTCACCTGGCCTGGACTTTGGTGGGTCTTCAGGGCTCTCAGGAGTGTGGCGGATGTTCTCACTTACAGGATGGGTTGTGCTGGGTCTGGAGGGGTGGGGCAAGACCAGAGAACACTGGGAAAGTTCTCTCTCACACGGCGGGCCTAGAAGTTCTTTCTTTATTCATTTATTTGGTACAGGCTCTCTCTATGCAGCTTGGCCTCATAGTGATCTTCCTATCTCAGCCTTCCCAGTGTTGGAATTACAGGCACTGACCATGACACCAGGTTTCGGGGCCAGCATTGTGCACCTGGATTCTGTTCCAGGGCCAGCACATCATGCAGTGTGGGGGATCAAACCTGGGTCCTTGTGCTTGCAGGCAGGCACTTAAACCACTGAGCTTGCTCCCAAGGCAAAAGATTTAATCTTGTGGAGCAGTGGGAGCTAATACCAGCCTTCCTTTCAGCACACACTTTGTGGCAGTTTTGGTCTCACCTGGTTTGTGAGATTGTTGGATTACAGGGAGAACTTATTCTTAGAATGATTTTCTTTCTTTCTTTCTTTCTTTCTTTCTTTCTTTCTTTCTTTCTTTCTTTCTTTCTTTCTTTCTTTCTTTCTTTCTTTCTTTCTTTCTTTCTTTCGTTCTTTCCTTTTTCAGAACCAGGGATTGAACTCAGGCCCTTGCGCTTGCCAAGGAATCACTTATTCCACTGAGGCATCTTCCCAGCCCCTATCAGAAAGATTTCTTATAGCACAGCAGCAGAGCACTTTTCATCCAGTATCCAGATGTTTTTTAGTAGGAGAGCTCTTTTAAAATCAGAGCTCTGAGCTAAGGGCCATATTAAGTGAAGACACATTTCAGGGGGAAACCCAACCCTTCTACAGAAGGAAAGCAAGAGCACATATTAGAATATCACTACTATTCTCAGGTGAAAGATGAGGAACATATCTCTTAGCATTCTAGAAGAAATAAAGGAGAAAAGATTTGCCAGAGAATTTAACTGAATTTCAATACTAAATCTTCTTAGGAGGTACATCCATCAGATACCACAGAAACAATATCCTCTTCATCTCTATCATCTAGCTCTTAATATACTGATTAATACATGCCAGACATGTGAGGAATATTTGATTGTTTGATTTTTTTTTTATTTTGCTTCTTTTTAGTACAGGGTCTACAGTGTATATAGGGTCTCACTAGGTAGATCAGACTCGTAGTGATTCTCCTGCTTACAGCCTCCCAAGAGCTGGGATTACAGGTTCTTGCCACCGCACCCAGTTTCAATCCCCTTTCAGAGTGCCCTGGGGATGGGGCTGGCACCCAGGGATCGAACCCCAGGTCCCTGTATCTGCCTAAGCAGGCACTTTAATCCACTCAGCTATTTGGCCATTCTGTGTAAGGAATATTTGAAAAGTGTTCTGTGAATCAGTGGGGTTCACCAAATTACTTAGCCTCCTTCAAAGCCTAATCATTTTTATTTCACATGATTGAGTAAATCTGCCATTTGGCTTCCAGAGAAGCCAACCATAAGCAGAAACAGAAGATAGAATGAGCAAGGGAAGATGTCTGAGTTACTGTTCCTGGCCAGTTTGTGCACCTAGTGAACATAAGACTGTCATCTGCACAGCTTTCCATGGAAGTGCAGCGAAATGATCCAAGCCACTGCTTTCTGTGTCCTCCTGCTCCTCAGCCTGAGTCAGCAGGGAAGGGGGAGGGGATCTTTATAAGGACACTGAGCAGCGCCTTCAACGGCTTGACCCCAGCCATCACTTCTCTGAACTTGATTCCTGAACCTGCACAACAGCAGTCACACTCCATATCATGCCAAGCTTAGAGGTTGTCCAACTCGAGCTCTAGGACAGGTAAAATAAATAGACAAACAGAACTGAGGTCAAGAGTTGGTGGCTAGCATGTGCATAAAGTGCTAAGAATTGCCCAAAGGAAGAGTTTGCTGCCTACTCCCTTAACCCAGAAGTACACTGTAAGCCATCAGCTGTAATGAAAAATGTTCAGGCATGAAATGTTTATTTCAGGGATATGTATGAAAAGATACTTAGAACTATCTAAATGCCCCAATGAATGTTAATTTGCAAAAACATATTACTCATCATGACCATTTGAATATATGCTAAATACATACTGAACAGTTTCCAGTGACCTGGAAAAACATAGTAACAATAAATAGCAGAATGCAAGATGTATAGGATGAGCTCAGTGCAGTGACTCAAAAGCAGCTAGGAGAAAAACAACATCTCTGAGAGATTGGATTATGCATATTCTGTCTCTTCCTTGTTCACTTCTGCTCGAATATATAATTCGAGCAATATATATTGGTGAACCCCACTGATTCACAGAACGCTTTTCAAATATTCCTTACACAGAATGGCCAAATAGCTGAGTGGATTAAAGTGCCTGCTTAGGCAGATACAGGGACCTGGGTGCCAGCCCCATCCCCGGGGCACTCTGAAAGGGGATTGAAACTGGGTGCGGTGGCATGCACCTGTAATCCCAGCTCTTGGGAGGCTGTAAGCAGGAGAATCACTACGAGTCTGATTGCTTGGTTTGCAAGCAAAATCGATCCTGGAAACATGCTTGTACCCCAAAGCACCTATCTATCAAAATAAATTTCCCCATGAGAAGTAATGAAAATTCAGATGATTCATTCCACAAGCCAAAAATTCATGTAAAGGAACAGTGCTGTAATATCATACAAAATGATAAAGGAAATATATGATAGATTTAAAAAACTAACCTGTGGTTCCCCTTAAGTACCTAATGGCTGTTGGGAAGATCCTGAGAGAGGAAGGTTGTTGTCCGGGTTGACTTCCGCTATCACCAGCAGAATCACTGCTATCTATTAGCTCAGTGGGATCTCTTTTTCTTAAATGTTAATTTTCACAAAGAACCTATCCAATGACACTTGCTTTTGCCTCCTTTTTAGGGGTTTCTGCAAATGTAACATTATATAGGTCCTTAATTAGCATCCTGTTGGTTGCTCCCAACCATAATCTGAAGGGAGTGGGATACAATGCCTTTTAAAAACTCAAAAGTTCCTCGGACATAATGTCTCTGTGTTTATCATTTGCCCAGTAAGAGTTATTAAGTGTTCATATGCACCAGTACCATAGACATACAGATGGTTGATAAGGGGGATGCCTGTTGTGTCCAGTGTGAATAGTAGTAATTTGCAGAAGATATTTTGGTGTTAACACGTAGGTGAAAGAGAAAGAATCTGGAGTCATACATATCTACACCCATCAGGACTAACTTTTTATGACCATGTTATTTACTTCTCTGATGCTTCCTTTGCTTCTCAAAACTTTATGAATGAATAAAATAATACCTTGGGTCAGCATGCTTCTGTTCGTGAACAATTTGGTTTGTAAACAGAAGCAGCAAAACGTTACTTCCCTTCATGAACTCCACAGCTGGTGACAAGCAGAAGCACAGCCACCTTTCCCAGAATTTTGAAATGATCCAAGTTTGTGGACTGAGGTACCACTGTACTTTAAAGGATTAATGCAGCGCTTACTGTGAAAAAGAAATGTGTTCACTTCTGTAACTCACCCAGCAGCAGATGGACTCATCAGTGCTCACGCAGTACTGGTTTCATATATATATATATATATATATATATATATATTTTTTTTTTTTTTTTTTTTTTTTTTTTTTTTTTTTTTTTTTTTTTTTTTTTTTTTTTTTTTTTTTTTTTTTTTTCTGTATTCTCTTCTCCCTAGATCTCCAGATGAAAAACACTACTTGGTCAATCTTGTCTCACTAGGAAGCTTAGCAGTAGTATTCACATTTTACAAGGAAAGAGTTTCAGGCTCAGAAAAGAAACGTGATTATCAGTGGGCTAGTCTCTTGCTCCTAGATTATATAATTATATATCAATATATAATACTATCTAATGCCTACACTATACAGCCCTGTCAGACTGTCAAACTGTATCTCTAAATATTTCAATCTTTCTGTAAAATAACTGCCAGAAAGTTGGTTCCATAAATGTTTAATAGTTCAGTTTTAACTTACTTGTTCAAACACTTTTCTCCACAGCAATGAACACAAAACAAAGACTTGGAAGCCCAATTTTCTTATACCAGGAAGAAAAAAAGAAAAAATTAGTGCTAAAGGATTTGAAAGGTAAGAATGCAGAGGCACTTCCACTATAGTTTCTCTCCTGTGATTGATACCTGTCCCTAACTAGCTGCGTCACCTTAGGCCAGTTATTAGGTAGGATTCTTGGGTGTCACATGTACAAAAGTGAGAGCGGTACCTACATCACTATGCCGTTAAGAAGCAAAAAAGAGATGGTAGGAAACAGGAAGGGAGACTTTGTGGATAGGGGAAGAGGAGCTGGGGATGAGGGGAGACAGGAAGGTGGGGGAGGGGAAGGAAGATGCACCAAAATACACAATGTACATGTATGATTCTCCATGATAGACCTATTAGGCATCACAAACATATGCCCATAAAAACTGTTTTAAATGACAGTACAATATTTCTCCCCTCCTATTTCTTCTCTTGGTGGATGGATAGTAAGAAAAACTTTCAAGTAGCCCTTATAAATGAAAATCTTCTATTCTTCCTTTAGGCTATAAGTTTTCTATTAGAAGTTAAATAAAACATTATAGCTTATATGAGATTTTGAAAAGAAGCAAAACTAAATATTGAGAATCATTTCACCAACATGTAATTCCAGTTAGTCTTTAAAGAAAATATTTTTCAGTTCAAGATCTTCTACTCATATGATCGAGTTCCCAGCTGGCTTCTGGGCAGGGCATGAGTTTACTGACCTGGATGCTCACCTAGTGCTCTGTGCCCATCTTCACCATTGCTAGGGCTTGGAGCAGAAGCTGCAAGCCTCACTTTGAACAGTGTCATAGAGAAATCCCTAGTAAATGGTTGTGAACACTGACGTCTTCCTTAGGAAATCTGTCTAGAAAAAGTCTTACTGGGACACCCCAAAAGAAATCAGAAAGTCAGTACCAAACAAATTCAGAGGACAGCATAAGATGGCCTTGCACTTAAGTTTGTATTTAGATTTGATGTGATTTATTTTTCCAAAAGGTATACACATTATAGAAAATCCACCTTTTATGCTGAACTTCGTCCTTCCATACAGCACAGCAAAATGAAGTTACAAGAGGGGAAGTACCAGTAAAATGTTGGCCTCTCTTTAATAACCTTTTTAATATACTCATGGCCACAAATAAGTCTTTTTGGAAAGCAATTTTCTAGTGTTTGCTCTTATGTCTCAGTTTAGACATAAGAGCTTATTTTTGCTGTCAGTTGAGTAAATTTAAAACTACCATAGCTATCATTCCTGTAAGTTATTATATCAATGTTCATGTGGTATTTTTTTTTTTTTTTTGTCTTTTTGAGACAGGGTCTCACTATGCAGTTCAGGCTGGCCTTAAACTCACTTTGTAGCTCAGGCTGGTCTCAAACTCACAACAATCCTCCTGTCTCAGTCTCCCGAGTGCTGGGATTACAGGCATGCGTGACCACGCCCAGCTCTCTTTTATTCTTTTTAATGCTATCTACCATAACTTATTGATAAGAAATGCTTTATATATCACTGCAATTCTTTTGTTGTGCCTTTATAAATTAAAGATGATGTCAGATTTTAAGAGGACATAGAAAGGGTATTGAAAGGCATGAGAAGGGCAGCCTGCTCTCTCCCATGACCCATGCAGATGGCGTACAGGTAGGAAGAAGGAAAAGGGCACCTTACATAGCTGGAGAGGTAGATTGGGCAAATGCTCATAGATGTGGGCTCTTCCTGTAGGCAACATAGAAACACTGAAAGGTTTTAAGCAGAAGAGTGGCATGACTAGATTTCAGGAAGATGGCTCTGAAAGTAGGTAGGCTGGTTGGTTTTTAAAGAGGTTGGCAAGAATAAGACAGTACCTTACACAAGAAGTGCTGATAATCTGAAAGGGGCTTGAGTAACTAGATGTAGAATCCCCTGGTGAAAAAAAACGATAGGACTTGGTTGACACTTCCCCTTTTGTCAGCACACTACACCATTGAGCAGCAGAACCGAGCCCCACGTGATGGGCAGGAAGGCGGGGAGAGGAGTCACAGGGTAACTGGCTCCCACCGCGAGTCTGTTCACTTTCCTTTGCTGCTGTTGGTGCACGTTTTGTGGCATTTAGCCATGGTGTCTTAAGTGATCCACTCCCGTATTATTCAGGAAACAGGGAGTCTTTCTGGTTGAACTACATAGTTGTGTGATTCCTTGATTATACTTAAAAAGTAGGAAAACCACAAAGTGTAGACCCACTGCTTGCTGCTTCTGATTCCACCAAGCAATGTAAAGGGGAGCACGGGAAGATCTATAAATTTCTAGTTTTTAAGGGATAAGTTCCTTATTATTCTGAATTGAGATATGTCTCAAAGATCTTCAATTTCTGACACAACTGTATGTACTTTGGGGCATGGTGTCACATTTCAATACCTGTATATAATTATCAGATGAGAGCAAGCGACATGCCCATCACCTCAAGCATCCATCATTTATGTTGGGAACATGAAAAAAATCCTTTCTATAAGCTATTTTGAACTACGTGATTAGTCATTATCAACTAGGCTAACTGTGCTATGGAGTATTAAGTTATTCCTCCTGTCCTCCTATATTCATTAACCATCTTCTACCAATGCGAATTTATTTCACGTCATCTTGGTATCAATTTCAAGACTTGGGGGCCAGCTCAATGAGGGGCTTATATAGCATACACAAGTGCCAGATTCACACAGGAACATACTCTATATACATTTTTTAAATGGTCTGAAGAAATTAATCAGCATTACTTACCTTAGCTGTAATGGAGCAATATGTGCATGTGCTTATACAGATATGTACTAATGTATATATACATGTAGGTACATGACTTTATATAGTTATACACAAAATTACACCTGGGTTTATCCTTAAGCAGAATGTGTATTTGGAAATGTAAGAATTTTATTATAATCCACTTAACCCCATCTATATATTCTTTGCCAGATTTTCTCCTAGAAATTTCTTCAGAACAAAGAAGCAAAACTACTTAGAAAAGAACAGAATAAGAGAGGAAAAGCTTTTCAGAAAACGGTTTCAGGTATGTTCTCCTTTGAAGATGTAAGTTAGCAATATTAACTAACAAATTTCAGTTTTAAATATCTTGTTTGTAAGTTTGTCATGCAGATACTTTGGATTTTTCCTGGTACTGACAATGCCAATCTTTTTTTTTTTGTCATTTTTTTGACACAGGGTCTCTATGCAGATCAGACTGGCCTTGAGCTCACTTTGTAGCCCAGGCTGTTCTCAAGTTTGCAAGGATTCTCCTGCCTCAGCCTCCTAAGTGCTGGGATTATAGGTGTGCGCTATCCCACCCTGCAACAGTACCATTCTATGCACTATTCTGTCTGCCTGGGAAAACTCTGGCATGGCCTTTGCTCACCTTTCCATTTTGCTTCGTGCCACTCCGTCCTCACACCTCGTGCTCTGGCAACTTGAGCTCTGCTCATGTCTGGCCCTACACAAACGCCATCTCTCTTCGTCTGGCTGTCCCATCCCATTCCTCTCAGTGTCCACTTGGGCTGCTCTATCTGGTACCCACTTGTTTCTCTCCAATTTGTTGAAGACCCCGTTGAGGTATCTTCTCTTTCCAAGAAAACTTGCCTAAACCGCCTGATGACAGTATTCTCCTTTAACGCACGTGATTAACACAACATCCTCTAGCTTGCTGCAACTGCATGTCCAGCATGTCAAAGCTATAAGGTTGTAAAGAAAAAGGATTGTATCATTTATCTTCGTGTTCATCCGCAGAGCAGAGGGAGACTAGTGCCCAGTAAACATCCACAACTCATGACCTGAATTAAAATAACAACGCCCAATAAACCTCTCATAAGCGCCATAATTCCTGCTCGGAACAAGGCCGATCAGGGCTACTGCACCTGGAGTAATCCTGTGATCTGAAATCACCTACTCCCAATTGATGTTACTTAATTAGGTGGAGAACAGGGTAGTGACTACTTGTTGAAAAGTCTTCTACATTCTACATGGTCCTTTTTCCCCTCATTAAATTTTTGGGTTGATATGGGGCAGAAATTTGAGTTGTAAAAGGCAAATAATTCTTTCCATTTTATAAAGCATATGTTTACTAAATGCTGTAATAGTGTGTGCGTAGTGCAGCTTAGACATGGCAGTTATAAAAGTACAGCAGGTGGCTAAGTGCGGGAAGTGGGGGAATGCAAGCAGGAAAAAAGCAGCGTGAGCTAAGGTACATACAGCTATAGGAATATTATATGGTATATATGAATGACTGTCACAGTTCACGGATGGCCGGTTGTATAGGAAGGGCTTTGAATATCAAGCTAAGAAATGTGGGTCTTATCCTAAAAGCAATAGAGAGTTTTCCAAACTTTATAAACAGGAAAAACAATGTCCTGAGAGAAGAAGAAAAATGATTAAGCAGTAGGGGGGAAGGGAACTACCTTGTAGATTACATGTCTTGGTACTATAAGAGGGATCTCATAACTTATCCAAAATCAGAATACTTCAGAGTGGAAAAAAATTTTTTTAAGTAATAGTAGAGATTAAACTCAGGACCTTGTGTGTGCCAGGTAGGTGCTTTCCAAGTAAGCCACATCCCCAGCCCAGGAGGCACTCCTAATCATAAATACTATAAACAGAGACATTATTATAACCACAGACTGTCCTGGCAGAGAAGGACATTGTCACCCTAATTTCATGTACTCTAAGCTACATATTCTGGATTTTTTTTTTTCTCGTAAAACAGATTTCAGTACACCAGAAGGTAAGGTACCTATGGTTGTAGAGGACAGCTAGTTTATCATATAGACAAAAATAAATAACATTTCTGTAGTATCTGAAATTGTATTATCAGTTTTTTCACAAATGCATCCTGACTATAAATGGAAAGTTCTCACCTATAAAGCACAGCAGACAAACTCCCTGGAAAGGTGGAAAAGTGACCTCTACAAGTGATAGGCATCTAAAAACGTCATAAACTAAGGAACAAAGAGGGCTTTCTTTCTAAGTGTTCTGTTTCCAAAGTTTATAGGTAACTTTATTACTGTGAGAGCCAACATACTATCCACCATACTTAATTTATGCCCATGTTGTAGCTTTCTTATTCACCAGGCTTACTTTTAGTACAATTACAATATGGATATAAAAATATTTAAAAAATATACTCATCCCAAATATACGATTAAAGGATCTTATTATCTTAAATGACTTTCTGTGTACCTTCCTGTTAACCTATATTCCCTCAGGTGTTACTAAATACTATCTTAAGGTTTTCCTTTTTTTTTTCCCCAAGTTACTATGATATTCTCCATGACCTTTGTTACAGTGAAAAATAACTTCTATGAAACCATCATCTGATCAGTTATTTCTCATTTCAGTATAACAAGGAAATTGCTGTCATCAACAGAGCAGTGGTATGTTCCAGTACTTCAAGGAATGGAATATTTGATTTGCCAGTAACTCCTGGGGAAGAACTGGAAGTCATTGACACCACCAACCAAAACCTAGTGATATGCCGCAATTCCAAAGGCAAATGTAGGTAAATATTATCTATCACCCATGAAACCTCTATGATTTCTTAGAAAATCTTAAAAGCATTTTCTTTAAACAGAAAAAAAGCTTCAGATTAATAGTCTTTTTTTATTTCTGCAGATGGATATGTCCTCATTGAACATCTAGACTTCAAGTAAGTGGCTTTAGGTTAAAACCTGACCTCTATATAATTAATGGGTGTTGTATGCCTCAAGCCTAAGGGAAGACTCCCAGCCTTACTGAAATGGAGGCAAAGTAAATCATTTATGAAGCGCCCTATCTACCCTTTAAGGACTACATTTGGAAGACTTCTTACTGTGCCTCTTATGTTCTATCCCAAGCATATGTTAAACATTTTAGAGGCACGTGAAAACAGTAAGCTGGGTAAGAAGCTTTCCAGAACTCTTCTGTTTCCTTGGCTCTGTTTCAGCATCTGTAATTTTGGCTCCAGGCACCATGGATGGTCGCCCTCGGAGGGCTGGGGCCCAGTGGGAAGGCCTGCGCGAGGAGGGGTAACAGCGTCTAGGACCTGACCTGCTCCCAGCGGATGAGCAGAAGGAGATGGTGCGACTGCACGGCTGGAGGCACCGGGAATGCACAAGACAGAGCAGGCATGAAAGCTCTGTGCTGTGCTGTTCTCCTGCACGTCTGTCTTCAGAGCCTGTGTCACTGCTGCTTCGGGAGCTCATGAAGTGTGTGCTCCTCCTGGAGTCCTGCTTCACCAGGGCCATAAGGTGTGATGGCTAAGCTTGGACATGGCCCTTACTCAGCTGTGGAGATGGCTGACGTGCGCCCATAATAATCTCTAAGTGTGTGCCACAATTAAATTTGGGATAATTCTGAACAGTAAATGTAACCAAGGTCTATTATATACTCAAATTTAAGGTGCAACCTTAAAATATTATGGCTCAGTCTTTGATATTTTTAAAAGTGTCCTTCTGCTTTACCATGGCAACAAAACTAGATAAATGCTATTCAAAAATCTGCTTTTGGGGGCAATCATGCACTGAAAAATAATTTGTTCCTAAATTCAACCACTGCCTTAAGAAATGTCTAAAAATATTTAACTAAATCTAATACACACAGGCTGTATTAGTTTAAAGCGTCTTGATACCTAAAATAAAAATTTTATGCTCAAAAACCTATTTAAATACAATTTATATGGGTTTCCATTTGACAAAATACAAATTAAAAAGCCAAGCTATAACATTTATTATATTCTTAAATGACATATACTGCACATCAAAGAGATGAATTCTACATATGAATCCAACCTTTCAAACTTTAGTTTTATTGGGGCTGAAAACTTGAAAAAAATGCATTTAATTCTTTAAGTGGGGTGATTCTGGCCTCTAATGGTACAGTGTAATGGAATCTGTTTCCACAGCGTCATCCTTTTTGAGACTAAATTTTTTAAAATTTATTTTTAATGTATTTAGTACAGGGTCTACAAGGTCTCACTACACAGATCAGATCCTAGTGGGCCTCCTGTTTTCAGCCTCCCCACTGCTGGGATTACAGGTGTGCGCCAGCGCACAGGAGACAAAGCCGGCGTGGCATATGGTACTGGGGATCAAACCCTGATCCCTGCTTTTGGCAAAGCAGGCGTTTAGTCTGCTGATCTATCTTGCCAGCCCTTGAGATGACTATTTTTAAACCTTCTACATTTTTATATTTTGTTTTCCAAGTTCCAAATGGCACTTGCCAATAAAGGCAAGATAAATCTAAAAGAAATTAAAAGTATTCATAGAGTATAGGAAAGAGGTAACAAGATTACAAATAGCATAACTGAAGTTAGGAATGAAATGGCTACAGGAGAACATGGGTGTTGTGGAGCAGGTTAATTTTGAAGATGCAGAGACGGATAATGCTGGCTCTGCCTAGTGACAAGTCACTCAGGACAGGTGGAGCGCATCATCTGGTGGGAGACGGGGTCATACCAGGGTGACACGGGATGTGTGAACTTTTCTTCTAGCATGGAAAGCCTCTGCAGTGTTAAGCAGGCTATTTGGGAAGTGGAGACAATCACAGCAATGTGCATAATAGATTTAAGAGACTATTTCTTGTTCTTCAATATTTCAGCAAAGCACCTTAACTGAAAAGCAACAGCAGAAATACATAGAACAGGAGCCCTATTAGAAACAGGAAGCATCTTGTCCTAATGCCTGATTAGGTACTTAAGTAAGGTGCAGAATTAGAGAATGAAATAACTGTGAGACTTCCGTTTTGGAAGTGACACTAAGCCTAGTGCCAAATACTGGGAATTTATTTCTTCTTGGAAGCCCCAAATTAAATCACCACAAAGCAGGCAGTAACAGGCTTCCCCCAGTCCAAGACCTGTTAACAGAAGGATAGCGTAGGGCAGTGGCAGTGACCCTATGGCACCCTAGTGGCAGGGGCTTTTGTTATCACTGAAACCTCTTAAAGATTTGCCACCACTAGCCTGAGTTACAGGCCATGTTGGCAGAAACTTCATGCAATAATCCTGTCCAGAGAGAAACAACCATGCATGGTTCTTACCACTTAGTCGCACAGCTGGGAGAGACATAGCCCACACCCACAACTTAATCCAGAGGTTTATTCTGGCTCTCATGCTGTAGAGCATTCAGTCCACAAATGGTTGCTCCATGGACTGAAGGACTGCACTGCATGATGGCCAGGAAGCAGGAGACACACCGTCCTGGGACACCCCGAGTGCCTGCCTCCGAGCAGGTGCTCCTCCTGATAGCAAGCCAGCTACAGCACCCCATCTCAACACAGGAGGCTTTGGGGGAACGTTCTAGACCTAAACAATGACATCACTGCAAACGACAAAGATTTCAATTCTAAGTATCAATGGGACTAAATTATACTGAAATAGGTCTGATCCATGCCCTTTCACTCACCATAGGGTTTCTGATCTAATTCAAAAACTCAGTTTTTTGGGTCTCACATTCCTCAACTGAGCTAAAAATACTTGTATACCTCACAGCACTTTTGTCATGCTGTAGTAGTAACTGTTCGAAAGTATTTAATACTAAGTATTATTATTGTGCCTGGCCTTTTTGACATTTGGAAGATGATCAAAATGAAAAGGATATTTTAAAAATTCAGTGTCATAAAAGAATGGTACTTATTTTACACAGATACAGAAAAATGTTTATAAAATCAATTTTGGGGGACTTTGGGGTTTGTCTTTTTTGAGACAGGGTCTCACTATGCAGTTCAGGCTGGCCTTGAGCTCATTTTTTAGCCCAGGCTGGTCTTGAACTTGCAACAATCCTCCTGCCTCAGCCTCCCGAGTGCAGAAACTACAAGTGTACATCACCATGCCCAGCCAAAATAAAAATGTTTTATAGGATAAACCATTTGGCCTCATACAAACTACAGCCTAATTATGAATATATAGTTATATTTCCAGCTCACTACTAATAACAGCCACATTCTTGAAATCAAAGGGATTCAAGCTCAATGTTACTGACAGGCAAGGTTTCTAAACAGAAACCCTAAAACTCCAGTGATGGCCAACCCAGTCTTCTTTGCTTCTGGAAAACAACCTAGCATTTACATTCAATAAAGAATTAAATTTTACTTCAATTCTGTATTAAAAGATAGCACCCAAATGCTCTTGGCCCTAACAGGCTAGCTACATCAGCCGACTCACAAGGTAATGTACAGTGTGTTAGCTTTTGGTCGCTGTGATAAAATACCAGAGATACTCAGTATGGAGGACCCAAGTCTGCTCTGGCTCACCAGTGAGATGTTTCTGTCCATGGGAGCTGGCACTGTTGCTCCCTGGCCTGGGGTGAGGCAGCCCCTCCTGTGGGAGTGCAGAGCAGAGGGAGCCGCCACCTCATGGCCCCCAGGAGACAGCAGGGCAGGCAGAGGAGGCAGGTCTCCATAGCACACTCCAGGACTAACTTTCTTTCACCAGGCCTTAGCAACTGAAGAGCCACAGAGGCACCCTCCAGCACTCCTCGGGGTGAGGGATTAAGAGCCAAAAGGTTTCAAGGGTAGCAGCAGAGCCTTGCCTTCCACTTCCAAATAATTCTGGGAAACCCTGCAAGATGTCCTCCAAGATGACACAGCCCCCTTCTCACCCAGGCCTGCCCACCTTTAGAACTTTAAAAAGTGAAGAATGAACAAAGTGTATATACAATAAGCTGCTCAGTAATCACTGCTTCTAGGTAACAGCCAGTTTATTTTTACAACCTAAAACATCTAATTTTTCAAATTTCCTTTAAGTATCCATTACTCAAGAAATTTCAGAAAAGGTATTTTCAATAAACAAATTTTTCTCAAAGAAATTGAAGTCTATATCACTTGGAAGGTGGCAACTGCAAGTGCCCAGGGTCACACCTGTATCACTTCCTATTCTTAGCAGCCTTTAGTGCCAACTAGTATTTGCCTGAAGAAGGATGGGTCTTCAACTCCATAATCCCTGGTGTTTTATATCTAAGACACTGTAATTTTGCAAAAGACTTTACACATGGGATTAAGGTCAAAGTGGGGAGCTCTCTGACAGTAGGAGGGTTGAACTGTATCACTGGATCCTTAACACTGGAAGCGGAAGGCAGAAGAGTTAGCTGGAGAGCCAGAGAAGTGGTACAAAAGGAAGGAGCAGTCTCAAGCCTGGACCATGCTGCCAGTTGTGAAGGTAAAGGGAGCCACAGCCCAGCCCACGCCAAAGGCTTCTTGAAAGCTGTAAGTTACAGCTCACCCACACCCAGAAAGGACACAGGGTCCTGCTGTACCATGGAATGAAATTGCGCCACAACCTGAACAAAAGTGGAGGCAGATTCTCCCTGAGAGCCCGCTTCAGTCAAACTTTATTTTTGAGCCCAGGAGACTTGAGGTAGAAAAAACTACCAAGGCCACTGGATTTCTGGCTAGAAGATCATAAATTCGTGTTAAGTCATAAAGTTTCTACTAGCATGTTACAGAAAACTGTCACAATGTCTAAAGTTAAAAAGTATAGTGTGATCAAAGATAAAGTTGGCATGAAATCTCCAATCATAAACAATCTTTCTGTAAAACAGCTGTAACTATTAGCTGAGGTGAGCAATATTAGTGTAATAACACGAACAAAGTTTTCCAATTAAACAGACTTTAATTTGATTTTGTGAAAAAAGCTTATAAGCGGTCAGTTAGGTCTTTTACATTTGTGTGGCTGCCTGTGACTTTCAGAGAGAGAACCTGTAATGTGAAATGCTATGTAATTAAGAAGACATTTTTCACTTGGTTACTGGAAGACAATCCCACTGATCATTTAACAATCACAAAAAAATGTAACAAACAGAACTGAAATTTGAGTCCATAGTTATCAAAACACACAGCACTGGAAACCTACTGGCTTTTTTCCCCCTAAAATCAGTGGTCCCAATTTCAACAGCTTAAACATTTTAAAATAAAGCCCAGTGCTCTGATGGGAGAATGTGTCAACCTATGTTTGTTTTTTTTTTTTTTTTTTTTTTTTTTTTTTCCAGAAATGGACCAAAATAGTGTCAATGCATGATTGTGGGGGAAAAATGGAGTAATTCCATCCAATCACAACTTATGATTGTCATAGACGTAACCTATTGGTTATAGTCAACTTTCAGTTTTATTTGTCACACTCAAAATCCACTACACAGTACTTGGGCACACATGATAAAGAACACAACCATTCCTCCTAAAGCAATGGCAAGATACTATCAGTGAGACTGCCGCTCTATAACAACTTCACATCGAAACACTCAAATCAGTGTACAATCACAGATGACTAAGAACAGTCTGGACTATTATGTTACATTAAGGCAACTTTAGCCAACATTTTAAAACAGTTTTGAATTTTTGGTAAAACAAAACAAGTTAATTGAATAGTTGATGTTTTCAAGACAATTTAAGTATTTAAAAAAACTAACAGAACTTCAGAAACTGGTCTTAAACATTCTTAGCACTGTTTTCTTAGCACACAGAACACATCTAAAAATCAAGATACTCATCCTATCAGTATCAAAGATACCTATTTAAACAGGATACACACTACATAGGGGATGCACACCTTGCACTTCCCCAAGGATCTCCCATTTCTCACACACACCTGTGAGGTAGGTTATTATCCACATTTTATACAAGAGAAAACTGAATGAGGTTCTATGACTTGCACTGCTACAGCAGGCAAAGCAACCAGACTCCAGTGAGATTTGTCCTTAGCTCTGCATTCTTTCCTTTCCAACCCTTTATAGAGATTACTATTCATTGTATTCCTTTTAAAAGCATGAAAAGGCAGCCAAATATTGACCAAGGTGACTTACGTGAAACATACAAGAAATAGAAAACATATTTAGTGAACAACTTTCAGCTGTGACAGTGAGGTTTGGCTGAAGTAATTTGAAACCAAACAGGTAGAAACAACATTAGTTGTAAAGAGAAAAATCTAAGGAAAAGCAAGAATAGAGAGGGGAAAGTTCAAATAACTTTACTATTATTCCTATAATTGAAGAGAGAAGGCACAATTTAGTGGAGTTGTTTTGAGAACAGCAGATCTATTTTTCTTTTCCATTTTAAGAAAATGCTACCTTTCTAGAAAAATGACTTATCGGTTAAAAAAAAAAACTTCAAAGGACCTTTTAACTGATAAATGTATGTTTAGCAGAAAACAAATTATGCAATCTCCTTGCCTAGAATTGTTCCTCAAAAATTTCAATACAGTAAATTTTGAATTTAAAAGTTTACATTATATAAATTTTGTCAAAACTGTGTATACTCAAAATGTTTTCATCCCAGAATACTCTACAAATACTTAGCTTTTTTCTCATTTTCTACTCCATGAGTTCCTTAATTGCACTTTAATGATTGAAATGTACTTAGCCTATTTGTCCAAATCATCATGAGCTATGCCCATGACATCTGAACTGTTTGAAACATAAACCACCATCACCAATGTCAAGGCTGCAGACTGGTACTGGCTGCATGCACAGCAGTGGGTCCCAAAGTTCAGAGGCCCACAGCGTGAGAACCTTGACACTTCTCCTGATTCCTACCAGGTTATAAGCTGCAGAAGTCTAATTAAAACCTACTCCTGCCCAGAAGATGGATCCTGTCCTTCGTGCCACTACTACTCAGTGGCATCAAATGCATCATAATTCCATTTGAGAAAGGCCAAGTAGGATGCCCACGACTTGTTATAGGTTTACAGCAATTTCAAAGCTCATTACACTTTCATTCCATTTCAGAGTTTTAAGGTTTGAGAGAATCTTTATTAAGTCAATTAATAATTAGGTACTTTGTAAAGAGAAATAAACTATAAAAAGTGTTGTATTATCTAATACACATACAAAAAATTATCAACCTGTATATGAAATTTAGATAGGCCTGATGCTCGGGTAACAGTCAAAAACTATGATACTTGGATAAGGACTGAGGCTAGTGTTTAAGAGATTGTGCTGCAAGAACCATACAAATAAATTCACAGGGAAGAATTACGTCCTAAAGTTTCTTTAGTGTTTTTAAGCACCCTCAATAACTTAAAAGCACTTATAAAAAAAAACAACAGGCTAATCATAAATACTTCAGATAATTACATCTACTTATTACAATCAACTGGTTCATATAATTAGACTACGAAACATTCAGTTAAGACTACTTTATGTCTCGCTAAGACTTCAAAGCAAGCCGCCTGTGCTCACTTGAGCCTGCTCTGCCCTGCAGGAAAGGGAGTGCCCTCTGAAGGGTGGCCACTGCCAGTGCCAAGCTGTGCAGCACTCAGCTTTATAAAGAGCTCTTGTGGTGCATGCAAACTGTACCTTATTGGCTATCTCTAGGTCACTATAATGTAAATTAGTAAATAAGGTGGGCCCCTAAATTTAAATATCAATACAGAAATGTGAGGTGTACACTGGCAGGACTGTAATTAGTTATCTTGTGCCTTACACCAAGCCATTATGATGTTTTAACATGTCTGGTTTCTGGATGAATTTTGCCATTTGTACTCCAGAGGGCAGCTGTATTTACAAAAATATTCAAGTATACATCATCAAAATGCCTCACTGAACCAAAACATTAGTTTCACACTAATATAAAAACTCTAAATACATATAAAGTGAACATTAACATGAACCACATGCAAAAGTAGAGAAGGCAAAAACTTTAAAGCTCAGAGGTACCTCAGCAGTCTTCTACCCTGCCCCTCCTATTCTAGGGTCACAGAAATGAGGCTTGACACAGGATATGACTTCTCAGCAAATTGCACATATTCCTCCTACACGATTCAAGTCACACTTCCCACTTAAAAAGCTATGGGGTGATGAGGGCAAGGTAAAAGAAAAGAAAGACTGAGGCATTTAGACAAAACCACACACATATCTAGCATTTAGTTACTAAGACCTTAATACTATTGGGAAATATATTATTAGCCAGTGAATGGACAAAGATCAGTATCTTTGGTAGGCATGACCCAGGCTTTCATAACTTAAAAAGAGGTGTAAAATCCTATGTTTACTGAGTATATTGCATATTAATAGATGTTACAAATGAAGTAGTCCCCACATTTGTGATACCTGTTTATTTTCTAAATTATGTCTCAATTCTAAAAATTAATTTCTATTCCCTAAGTACAAATTGGCTACAGAATAATGGAAAGAGTTTGTATCAAAGTACTTATAGGAAATGGAGAACTATCTGTGCTACAAATCACCAGCTCCCTGACACAGAAAAACTTACTTCTAAGATTCAGGGATTCTCTTTACTAGTATCATGGCAAACACTTGAGTTTACAAAAATGTCACTTAAAAGTTCTGTTGATCACAACAAACAACTTGTGAATGGTTCACCTCCCTCTCTCTTCCTGCATATTTAATGTGAGACAGTTTCTTTTCTTAAATTGAAAGACAAGAATCACTTTAAATATGGCATTCTGAGCAAGTGTTTAGACGTTCACTGACCACATTTTGAAAAAAAAAATCAGTCACACTGGCTCATGGTTTGTTGCTTAATATTCTCTTCACAAGTAATCCTGTTAAAGTTTTCAGTCACCGATTAATACAAGAAATAATCCTGCTCCCAAACAATACTACAACCTACTTGACAAAATCAGTGTTTTATAAAACAAGTTTCAGAAAAAACTCTGCGCCCCGCATCCACTCTACATGTTTACAAGCTAAAATAGAAGCTTCTCAATTTCAGCCAGGTTCTCCCCAAAAACTGATAAGGGAAAAATCAACACTGCCTTAATTTCATCCCTAACTACCGTAACTATGATAACCTGGTACAGAAACTTTCCTAAAAAAGCATTTTCCAAAACTGTGTTTTAAAATAGTGGATTATGGTTTTCTTTTATACATGAAGGGATCTGTCAGTCTTCAATACTACTCTCACTGTAATCCTAAAAAGGAAAGCAGGATATTTTCCAAATGTACTGGATGAAACCTGTTCATTAGGGAAATGCTGGCAGACATTCCTCTTAGCCCCGACCTCTGCACCACACGCAGTTAGCCAGTCACAAGACCAAACTATGGCCCTGGGGATTAGCACATATTCTTTCCCGCTTTGTGCCCACAAGGAACAGAAAGCCTGCCTGTTACAATGTTCTAGTCTTGCTGTGCTAGACTGAGTCTCCTGAAATTTCTTCAAAACAACTTATTATACCGCCTAGATTCACAGAAATATTTTAAAAAGTTACCCAGAAAAAAAACCCAAACTATGACCTTGTTTGTTAAACAAACTAACAAATTTTAGTTTATTACCTAAAATTCAACAGATAACTATCAAATTGTGGTGCTCAAAAATACTGGGAAGTATAAGAAAATAGCAAATACATTTCTTAACTCTCAGAAAACATCATAATATCTTTTTAAAAATTTCAATATCTGATTTACTAGACTAATAAAGACAAAATGGGGTCAGGGATATAGCTCAGCAGCACAGTGCCTGCCTGGCAAGCTCAAGGTCCTGAGTTTGAGTCCCAGTTTAAAAAAAAAAGCT
Organism: Ctenomys sociabilis; assembly: GCA_004027165.1. Classification (NCBI taxonomy): domain Eukaryota; kingdom Metazoa; phylum Chordata; class Mammalia; order Rodentia; family Ctenomyidae; genus Ctenomys; species Ctenomys sociabilis. The sequence goes on along the minus strand of PVKA01000657.1, from coordinate 22,861 downwards.
AAAATGTTTCACATTGCTATTTCTCTGCCTACGAAGTTGCTTTGGGTTCTTCACTGCAGACAAAGAGCTTGATGAGTTCCTTATTTCTAAAGGTGTCCCATTCAGACAAGCAAGTATTATGAAATGGTCTTGTGTTTCCCAAGACTCACTTTGGAGAAGCCAAGATCAGGCTATCTATGCAGTGCACAGCTTACTCTACTGCCTACCAAATTAAACCCTAAACAAAACTACTCTCGGCCACGAGATGGCGATCTTTCAAAGGCTAAGCCTTAACTGTTAAGAGTACAGCCTCCACTGAATTTATGAAAACATTTTTTATTTTGCTATTAAGGTAGGCTTAGCACACTGAATGTGATATTTTAAAGGATCTACAATGCAAACTTCTGACTCAAATCATCTTTAAAGACAGACATACTTATCTTTCATAAACAAAAGAAAAATGCTCTTAAGGTTCTCATTTGTTTCTTTATAGAAAATACATTATTTTTGGCAAAGAGAAACCTGTCAAGGCAATGTCTTTTTTTGTTTGTTTGTTTGTTTTCAAGAGCTTAATATTTTATAGGGAAAGTCTGGTGAACAAGAATGTAAATTATAACATAAATACAATAAATGAATAAATACAAATTAGATAAATTACATAGAATTTAAAAATTAAATATTTTTATAAAACAAAGTATCAATTAGGTATTACCTACCCTGCTATATATACTTTGGATGTTTTTTGATCTTTAAAAAGCAAAGCAAAAAATGTGGTTCTGGATTAAAAGCACTGCTGTATGTATGCATACATTATATATTAACAACACATATTTATTCAAGAAAGAGTATTTTTAAATTCTTAAGGCTTCCTCACTCTTGGCAGGGTCTAGAGTGAAGGTCACAGACTATCAAGCTTTGGAAGCGTAAGAGCCCTGAGGGCAAACCATGTTTTCAAACCAGGGGCTAGCAACCAAGAAAGGAAACCAAAAAGGAATCAAAGGTTACGGTGAGGAGCCCCTGAAGGCCCAGGACAAAGTCAGCGGAAGGTGGGGAAGGAGAGGGCCTGTGGAAGCCAAATGAAGAATTAGCAGCACTGTGGGACACAACCGGCTCTGACTTCCACATCTTCCCTTAACACATACACACTAAATAAAAGCAGAGACAGAGTAACCTTCTAGGGGAATGGTGTCCTCTCTAGTTTCATTTAACCATCTTTTACATTCCTGGTAATGTGCAAAAATAAAAAGTCACAAAAAGAATTTGAAAAAGATCTTGAAAGTGTTTTAAAATTAGGTAAGCTTACAAAAAAAGACAGAAAATGCAGTAATTCCAGATACTAACTAGAACCTTTAAGGCTCTTAAAAGAAACAACATTATTCTGGAAAATCTAAAGACAAAATTTTTTAAGGAAATCTTACCAGGACCTTCTGATGAACAGTAGGCAGTATACACAAGCACTGCTAGAAGGACTGGATTTCTAAACTTTAGGGAGTTTAAGATTTCACCACTTAAATAACACCTTACTAATGACTACTTTGTCTGTTCATCTTGTGCCACAAAATTGCAAGCAAAAACACAACTTAAAACCTACTGAAATTCAGAAAGTGAGTCAGGTCTACCTACACTAATGGTGGAACAGAGAAGTGCTAGACTGGCTGAGTCAACAGTGAGAATTGGCTCGTCACCTGTAATGAATCCACAACTGATAAAAGTCTACAATCTTTATCAATGTCCACCCATTAAAAACACTGCCTACATGAGCTTATGAGAGGCACAGCAAAATTAAATTCTAAATTAAATGTCAGGCTTTTTGTTTTTAGTAGTTTCAATGGCATTGCATTTCCTCTGGTGATATTCACTTCTCTCAATATTGCAGATAATGGGGTCGGGTATATAGCTCAGCAGCACAGCGCCTGCCTGGCAAGCATGAGGTCCTGAGTTCTATTCCCAGTCCTCCAAAAAAATATATATTGCAGAGTGTGTGTTATCTGGAAGGTAATAATTTAAAGAATATATCTTATTTTCACAGTGCAGTAACAGAAAGATAGAAACCAGGGACAGGTCATCAACGGGCTAAAGTGGTAATGAGACTGGCACACATCTCAAAAAAATCCATGGTGTGACTACCCAAGCGAGGCGGTGCTGAGGACACTGTGCTTCCAGTCAAGGAGCCAGTGAGAGAGCCAGACAGTGAGTGGCTCTCCACGGTCACTGAATCAAAGCTTGATCGTGGTCTGTGTAAACCTGCAGCAGAACAGGAACGCTGAGGTGTCGAGGAACCAGACCTCTGCTCCACCACCTCATCTGAAATGGACCAAAAAAGAGCAATTTAGATGAATGGTGTCTCCCAGATCGTTCCTCTGAAGCTGCCACTGCCAGGACGTTAAGTAAACACATCTGAGCAAGGATCAAGTCATGAACATCATACTACAGTGTTTCAGGAACAGTGGGGTCAACAACTCTGCCTTCTGGCAATTTTAAAAGGCATTACTAGTCGCTAGCAATATTTCCACACAGTCAGATGTGGCCCCATTAACAGTGAAGTGAATGCTCTCCCTCCATGTGGAAAAAGCACATCTCAGCAACTTGCTTTGATGCCTATACATCAAACAAAAGTTGAAATCATTTCATTTACAGTTTAAGTTTAGACCATGCAATAACCAGTGTAGAAGACCCACCCACAGTGTCTGAGATGATTTTACCTGGTCAACTGGTACCAACTTTTATCTTCTCAGAGCTTATAGCTGCATAACTTCCTTACCATCAATACTTTTAAAATCCAAAAGATAGCTCCTATTGTCAACGAGGTAAAGTTGTAAGCTCATTTTCACGTAATTGCCAGTCACTGGATTTTTTCTTCTTACACGAAGATGATATGCATTCACAACCTAAATCAAAAAAATCAGGAAAAATAACAAACTAAAAAATGTCTCCCTTAGTATGGCAAAGAATGTCAAAAACAAATAATTGATAGGGCTGGATGGAGTATGGAAGGAATATTTCACTGATTCCTTTTGTACCTATTGCAAGTGGCTTACTTTAATTAGTTCCCCTAGCAGCACCATTTGTGAAAAGCAACTACAACTTAAAAGAGAACTCAAGTATATATGTGGAACCTTCACTTCAGTATGTACTTATCCTAAGGTCTCAAGAAAAATCTTGATTGCCCTGCCTATTTTTTACACTTTACTGATGAGGGGGGAGCAGCAGGAGTAAGGAAGAGCTAACACACAGAAAACTTGTCTGAGGTTCTGTCACACAACTCAGGCATCACAATGATCCTGGGAGGAAAATAGTGCTCTCCCCTTCCCCCCTTTCCCTCAGCCCTTGAACCCAGGGCATTTGCACTGAGTCATGCTCTAGCCCTTTGTATTTTTAATTTTTTTAAATTTTATTTTATTGAAGAACAATTAGCAATGAGACAGTTTCAAATCAAATTAGCAGGACAGATTCAATAATCAATACATTGCATATTGTTTTCATACTGGTTTTTTTCATACAAGGTACATACATGATATTCTATTTACAAATACTATTAGAGCAGATGCCTCTAATCAATGAATTAAGATTGTAGCTGTATACTTATTTTTTTAAAGCTGAACTATAGTACATTTTCAATAATTAATACTTTCTACAGTGTTATCTTCCTAGTGGTTGTCCATAGTACAAGAAGCTGACAGAATATCCTGTCCAAACACTATTAGTGCAAACTTTCTTCTCATAGAATTATGCAGAAGTACTGCATATTAATCCTAACTGTCCTGTTTATACAAACACAGATTTTGATTGTTTTGTTGAGTTCAGGCACCTATAATAACTGAATGACAATGGAATGCCCATCTTTGACAGGACTAAACAAAAAAAAGGGGGATACAAAGGAAGAACCATTCTGTGTTTGTATTTTTAATTTTGAGAACCCTGCTAAATTGGTAAATTATCAGACTGCGATCAAACTTTTGAGTCTACTGCCTCAGCCTCCCAGAGGCAGATTACGGCATGAGCCATCATGCTCAGCTACTATGTGTCTTAAGACTCTATATCAGGTAAAGACTGTTTAGGGCTTTTAAAACACCTATCAAAGTTTCAAAAAATTTTCACCAAGACATTTTAAAGAAATAAACATCTCTTTTTTAACTACACAAAGCTGCTTCAAGAAAGGTCTGTGTTTCAGTTTTAAGGAAATATTTTCATTTGTTCATGTACAAATCATGAAAGCAATTTATGTAAACACTAAATAAATATTTACATAGAAAGTTTGGATGTTTCCCTACTTCCTTTAGAAAAATTTTCAGTCAATAAAAAAAAAAAACTGAGAAAAATAAAATGGCATTTTTTTCCCTCCATATATATTCAGGCAGAACTGTAATGAAATTAACTATTAACTTTAAAAGAAAGTAAAACTGGCTGATACTAAGTAAAACATACCATAACTGAGGGTTAAAAGCACCAGATAAGTGAATTTCTCAACTTGGAGAAAAGTATTTGTTGATTAAAACAGTATATCCTGACATAATTTATATTAACCCCTAACTGTCACAGCCACCCACCTCCAATTAAGTAAAAATCTGTTATCTTTGATAACTCAGGACTGTTATGAAGCAAGCTGACACAGGCACAGTACTTCCTCATATAATTTCAAGTTGGCTACTTTCTGTTTCTTGGCCAAGAATGCTATTTGGTAATTCAAAATATGCACTTCCAACACCAACAGCTGTTTACTCTTATAGAGGGATATATATATATTTTTTTTTTTTGTTTGTTTGTTTGTTTTGTTTTGTTTTGTTTTGAATGCATATATTAATTTCTGGAAAGAAGAGTTCCAGCCAGAAGTACTAAGTCCAGTCAATTTAAAATCAAAAAATAACATTTTAATGATCTTTATATGCAGCACAATGGCTCAGTAAGCTTATAAGAAAATGTCAGGGCTGGCCAGATAGCTCAGCAGACTAAAGCCCCTGCTTAGGCAGAGTGCAGGGACCAGGGTTTGATCCCTGGCACCACATACTGTGCTAGCTCCCCTCCCCCCAGCATTGAGATAGTGATTGAGACTGGGAGTGGTGGTGCATGCCTGCGTTCCCAGTGCTTGGAGGCTGAAAACAGGAGGATCACTACCCTGTACTAAATACATAAAGAAAAAAGAAAAGAAAATGGCTTCTCTAAATGATCTTACCACACCATATTCTCCTACCTTCCATTCAAAATCCAGCTGCTTCATAGCTCGGTAAACTTCAGCCATGATGTCATACGGTTTGCTCTGGCTTCGGATTCCAAGATGCCACTTGGCTTTCTTCACAGCTAACGATTTGGGCTTTGTTGTATTCAGTGCATCCAGTGGGCATCTTGCTTTGGGGCTGTCTGCTATAAGGGGTGGCATCCTTTCTGGATGAGGCTTCAGGCCCGGGGGAATATGCATGGCACTATCATCCATAAAAGAGCCAGTTGGAGGACTAGAGGCGAGGTAGAACTCACTGGCTTGGTTCATTATTCTCCGATTGTCAATGATAAGATGATAAGCCACTGCAAGCTGGTCTTGAGGGTCACCACTATACAAACTGTTCATTACTTCTGACTCTGTACACTCAAATTTTTCACACACTTCTTTTACGGCCTCATCATCAATGACGTTAGCGTCATAAGAGGGGTCTTCAGGAAATAAGTAATTGGGCAAATCTTGTTTAAACCATTCATGCTCTCTAGGAAAAAACACCACAATATACTGTTGTTAAGAACACACTTCAGCAAGTTCCAAATAATGTAGACATGGGCCAGTAAAACAAGAGCTCAGGAGTTGTGGTCTCGAGTCCCAGCTTGCACTTACCTCTGTAAGACCTTGGGCCAGTAAATGTAGCTCTACTCTTCCAATAACTATGATTATTCAGGTCTGGGTACTTCATTTCTTGAAGTTGAGCAAAGTGAGCCTGTCACTACAAGGAAAACAACTAGAAACACTTGCTGCCAAGGATAAATTTTGGGACTTCAAGCGAAACTTTGGAATTTTGTATCTTTTATATGCCTCCATGAATTTTTCATACCAAACTTTTTGATACCTAATGACTATCTGATGAACTTACTGTTCATAATAACAAGTATGAGTTTTTGATATAATGAAATATGTTGGGCTGTAGAAAGTAGATGGAGCTCAGTGGCGCAGTGCCTGACTAGCAAGTGCAAGTTTGTTTCCTGGTATCCTTCCCAAAAAATAATAATAAAACAAATGTGTTACCTACCATTTAGGAAATCTGCAGAGACATAAGATTTTCCAACAGCCAGTGTATGGTGTAACAGAACCACACATGCATGAGAGATCACTCAAAATAAAAAAACAGACTGATCGGTTAAAATGTACTAAAGTACAAAAGTTCACCAGTATGCTCTCTCATTTGATATTGCAGATTAATATGTTAGACTGTTTCAATATAAAAATAATCACAATTATCTGAAAGGCTATTAATCACCTCCTGAAATAATTAGGTATTGAGTATTCTAATCACCTACCTAAGCGAGGTCAGATCTTTTCAGCTAATACGAAGTATTACAAGATTCAATGAAGACAGATGTGAGAATCGTCTTTGAATAAACCAGACATTAAAAAGGCTTACAAAAATGGAAAACAATGCCATTCTTTTTAAACTTTCTTGTTTTGGAAAATAAATGTTTTCAGAGAAGATGTATTTTAATTAACATAAAATGGATGTATTAAGTGAATTAATTACTTTTTACTTCTCATAGGCTAATTGTTGATAGAACCTACATTTTAAAGCAGCTTCTTAGGGTTGACCAAATAGCTCAGTGGATTAAAGCGCCTGCTTAGGCAGATGCAGGTTCAATCCCTGGCATGCTGTACTAGACTAGCCCTGCCCCCGGGGTGCACTGAGACGGGGGCCACTGAGACAGGGTGTGGTGACACATGCCTATAATTCCAGTTCTTGGGAGCCTGAACACGGGCAGATCATTACAACCCCAATCTATAGAGTGAGACCCTATACACCCAGGCTAAAATCCACCCCCACAAAAATGAGTTAAAAAAAATTAAAAAGAACTTCTTTAAGGTCCTCCATAGTTTTAAATAGTATAGAGACCTATTATAACTAAAAAGCTTGGGACTTCCTCCTAAATCTCATTTTCTCATACTTCTGGACCGTTGTACCTGACATTCTGTCATTGCTGTTGCCACTCTAGAATTGCACATCTCTTCCTGCAACTCACACTATTCTTCACGATTAAGCACCATTATACAATGGAACCAGGCATTTTGACCAAATGGCTATTTCACTCCTCCACACAGAAATTACATACTATGTTGAAATACATTATGCAAACACTGGAAGAATACAAAGTTACAAACATACAGATATGCAAATCCTGTAATACAGATGCTGAGTGGAAAAGCATGGTGGAAAGCTGGAGCACAGAACGCAGCATGGGAGGCAGAGCTTTGGAAAATCCCTCTGGTTAACACTTAAGCAAACACCAGAATGATAAGCCACCTAAGCAGAGTTGGAGAACACCTATTCCCAGCAAAAGAAGCAATACATGCAAAGGCGTTAGGACAAGTAAAAGGTTTTCCATGTTCTAACACCCAAACCAGCCCCAAATCATGAAAGCATAATGAATTAAGAAAAGGAGTGGTAAAAGGAATAGTGTTTCTGAGACTTTTAGCAAGATTTTTCAAAATCAACTTGTTTATTTTTTAATTTTAATGAGAAAGCAATAGCAATGAAATAGTTTCAAAACAAAAATCAACTTTCATATAACTCCAGAACCAATACTTTCCAACATTGTGAAGGGCATCTGTAGTGGTCGACACATTGTGCCAACTTGGCTAGATCACCTGGGCAGTTCCACACCATGAGCCACAGGGGCCTGCTTGAGTGACTCAGCACAAAAAGGGTATATAAAGGGGTTGAGGAAGGCTTCGGCATTCCACTTCGAGGAACTTCAGCATCTGAATTAAGCATCTGGGTGTGCATGAGGGCATGACCTTGAGGACAGCACATAGTCCCGGCTTCCTCTTTTCTGGCTTTACTCTGTGCCCTCATTCCTGGCTGCAATGTGGCCAGCAGCTTCCCGGTATGTTCTTCCACTGGCTTCTTCCTCAGAACCACCGCACATAAACTGAAAGCTTCAGAACAAACAAAATAAAAACTTCCTCCTTCAAACTGTGTATTGTCAGGTGTTTTGTCCCACTGATAGAAACCTGATCCACGTAGAAAACTGGTCCCAGAGAGGTGGAAGCATTGCTATGACTATACCTGACAATGTGCTTGGGCAATCTTTGGAACTGGCTTTAACAGGCATTTGGGAAGGTTGGGAGATGTGGGCCAGAGAAGTCTTAGAATTTGGAGCTGAGCTTAGTGGACAATTCCAGTGAGGGATCAGAAGACCGGAATGTTGGTTGAAATGCAAATCATAAAGACTATGCACACACAATGGCAAAAACTTCCCTACACTTTGTCCATGTCCTAAGTTGCCCCTGTTTGGAAACAGCCACACAGGATTCATTTCACAGTACTCAGCCATGAACACTCAAATGCCACCACAGCCATGACTGCAGCGAGCCTGGGCATTTCTTGACTTGGTGACAGTGTTAGGTGTCATCCACATTAGACTTCTGACGTGAAGAATGCAAGAGTGCTAGAAGAGACTTTGGTCATGGAAGCTTCCACACAACTTCAAAAGGACAGCACAGATGATTACACGACATATGACAGGGTCAGAATACTGTAAGAGTCCCGGAGTGGAAGATACAAGAAACTGCTGGAGGAGGTCAAAACACCAATAAACATTCTAGGAAGCTGGAGAAGCCAGGAATGTGGGGCAGCTGCTGAGGAGAACTGCAAATCGTGGCACAGAAAGGCTTAGTGAGAGGCCACATAGACCGTGGTGGGAAGACCACAGGGGCGGGGGCCCCAAGGCTTTGGCGCTCACATCACACCACCACCCGTGTGTACTGAATGCCAGTCACAGAGCTATTCAGGGCTTGTTTTTAAGTTCCATCCTTGTTTTAGTCTCTCTTTTCTGAATCCCTACTGGAGTGGTAATGTTTATTGTGGGTTACCTTATCTTGAATGTACATATCTTGGTTTTTTAAATTTTACAGGAACTCAATAGTAAAAGTTTCCCTGAGTGTTAGAAGAGACTTTGGACTTGGAATTTTGAGTTGGCATTGTTGAGATTTTGCAAGAAATTAGTATGTTTGCCTAATTAGTTTGTTTTCCCAATACTTGCCCTGGGCACAGTTCTGACCTTATTGTATTTAGAGATCTGCCATGTAAGGAAATTTGTTTGCATAACAAAGTGACAAAGGATAGACACTGCTGTCACTCTTGATTGTCAAACTGAGTGGTCTGAGAGACAGACCAGTCATGGGGTGTCCTTGAAGGCTTTCTCCGTTCAGGGCCCTATTCTCTCAGCTACCTGTGGGGCATCCTGTAAGCAGCTTTCGTTTGCCATGGAGCCAGTAACCATGGACTAACACCTCTAAAATCATGAGTTCCAAAATTCTTTCTCCTTTACATCATGCATGTCACTTATTGTGTCCCAGCAATAGACAGGTAACTAACACAGTACCCAATAAACAACAGAGAGGGCCTTAGTTTCTCACTGCCAGACTCTGAAGCTCTGTACAAGCAGAAAGTAACAGCCAAGGTAAGTTCAAAAGCGACCACTAGAATACTATTTATACATCCCAACTAAAAGAGCTTCTCTCAAAGGCCAAGAGACTTACTAGATTAGTTTCTCCTTTGTGATGGGTCTCACTATGTGGCCCACTATACTACCAAGTTTGGTCTCAAACTCATAGGCTCAAGTGAGTTTCCAGTCTGTCTGTCTCCCAAGTAGCTGGGACTATAGGCATATGCCACTATACCTGGCTCTGATCATGCCATTTTAAGAAATCACGACCTAACTTCTCCTTGATCATTTAGCTAAAAATGGGAAGATTTTAGTAGCCACATATGATGGAGAAATCAAGATTTTAAGGGCAATCACTAAAAACTAGGAACATCAACAGTGAAACACAGTATAGACCATCTATATGCATGAAAAGGAAAACTTAACCATGAGGAATATGTATGTGTACGTCTATGGTGACATTACTCACAAAAACTGAAACAACTCAAAAGCCAATCAACTGATGAAGGCAGTAGATCCATACAATGGAATATTTTTCAAGAAAAAGGGAATGACATACACATGCTACATTATGTAAGTATCTTGAAAATATGCTAAAAGAGTAAGTCCAGACACACAAAGCCATACACTACATGAATCCAATTAAAGGCTGGGAGATGGCAGAAATGGAGAGTGACAGAACTTTGAAGGGTAAGAAGTTCTGGAGGTAACAGAGTGGTAACAATGAACAATTCTGATATAATAAACCACTAAACCCCACAAGTTAAATTTATAAAATAGGAATCGTAACAAAATAAAAAAACAGGTAAAATTTAAAGTTTTTCTTTCAAACACATTAACTTGGTCAAATGATCACATTCTTTGTAGTGATTGCCAATTTAAAAAGCCTATTAATAGCTGTTAATCCACTTCTCAATTAACTCTACCAAGGTGAGCAGTAACTAGGAAACTTATGAGGCAAAATCAATTTATTATAACATGGTTACTAGACAAGCACCAGAAACTATGCATGTCATTATCATCTGACACCTAACTTTGATCATATGATATATTAAACCAATTATATAGCTAGTCAATTTTTTTATTTTTAAGTTTGAAAATTTTATACCCAAATTTCTTTAGGTACAGCCAAAGGTTTTTTCATTCAATCACTTATAAAATAATTATAGTTAACATGTTAGACATCATCCTAAAAACCACAATCATTAACTTAAAAGATTTGCAGCTTATGATAATCAATTGTTTTTAGAACCATATAAATGGCCGCATCACATAGTTTATGGTTTTTCTTTCAAAAAGATATTAATAAGTCCACTGCTAGTGGAATGAAACATCGGTACTTCTATTTAGACAATTAAGTCGATCAGTTTTAACCAAGACAGCATTAGAACTATTACTAGGTTTTAAAAACCTGGGGAAGCAGGGCACAACTGAGGCAGGAAGCTTGGGTTTCACTGTGAGTTCAAAGCCAATCTGAACTACATACAGAGACCCTGCCTCAAGAAACAAGCAAATAAACACCTAGAAGAATGCAATGAATGGTCTGGCTCACATGAACACAGAATCTGGCTTCTTTAGCACCCCATTTCCAGCAGCTGTGAGACAAACATCAAATGGGTAAGAGCAGAAGTGATCCAATGAATGGAGACACATAGAAGTACCCTTTCCAACTTCAAATTTCTTGTAAGATAATAATGTACATACAGATTGCACATCCCTAATCTAAAAATGTAAAATGTTTCAAAATTTGAAACTTTTTAAGTTTTGACGCTCAGAAAGTTTCAGATTCTAGTGCACATCAGACTTTGAGATTTTGGATAAAGGTGGTTAACTGGTAACATCTATACAAATATGCCAAGACCCTAAAAAAATCTGAAACGTGCCTGATCTGCCACCATTCCAAACAGGGATACTCAACTTGTACACAAATAATCACTGCAGCACTGTCATAGCATGAGAGATACACAGACTATCACCATAGTTTAGAGCAACAATACACGTCGTGGAATCAGCGTAACACTCTGGCATGGTACAGCTAACACAGGCTGCTAAGATTCGGACAAACTCTTGAGTGGTGCCCCAGTTCTCTCTTATTGGCTGTGAACAAGCTGGCTCACAGTGTGAAGAAACACTGGATCAATATATAGTACATGCCAGACACCATGCATTTTGACATCAAGACTTGGTCCTTAATTTAGAGGAACTTCTACTTTAACAGAGGCAGAGAGATCCATAAATGAACCACTGCCAAGCCTAACCATCAGTTTCATGGTTTGTGAAATAAGAATAATAATTGGGACCTAGTAGAAGTCAACATAATAAGATAGGTCTGTACACCACACTGTGGTATATAGGAATTTCTCAGAAATTTGTAATTCTTACTTGCTGAATCTTATTTTATCAAATCAAGAACTCTCAAACATTAAAATATTGAATATAGCTAAAATTAAAACTGATGAAAACTATAAAAATGTGAAATACAGAAATGAATGAGAATTTTTTATGCCACCTGCTTATAGGTAAATTAACTCATCTTAGTTGACTCATTTACATTTTTCTTTCTAAAAGCCTTTAAATATATAAACAGAAACAGTACTTTTACTATTCTAAATGTATATGCTTATACAATAACTAGGTGTGCACAACTAATTTTCTGAGAAAAGCCCAATAAGGAAAATTATTCTCAAGAACTGTGAATACAAGAGGTTACTTTTCTCCTGATAATTCATTTTATAACTTCTCCTGGTGGCTGTTGTACACTTACACATTTCTATGCATGAGGCCTGAAATACTGAATAAATGCATTGAAACAAAATGATACATAAATGCAGAAGAAACTGTCAGTTCTTATTCACAAGACAGATCTCCAGCAGTTACATAAGAACCATTATTTAAATATTCAAGGACCATAAGTTCTCAAAATAGTCATTCTGGATCAGGAAGAAAAGGGGAAGGGCTCTGAAAAGATGTCAAAAATGTGTGTTTGTAAAAAACCATGAATAAAATATACATAAGAACAAAAGTTCCTCTGAAAACATGAATAGTAAGGGGAAAACACTGAATTATCCTGCTGTGTGTACTATAAAAGGTTAAATTCACAGTAGGACCAACAACCACATTCCTGAAAATTTCTCACTTGACAAGACATCCTTCATGGTAAATCCATTATTGTCTATTGGAATCAAGAACTTAGCAAAACTTTTTACGCTTTCTTTATGCGCAAATCTCTCTGTTTTTCCTTTTGAGACTTCTTCAGACACTGAGTATGCACTATTACAAAGCCTTGGAATGCTGTGCACAGGAAGACGAATAAGACACTTTACCTGGATGTAGTCATAGCTTACGAGAGAGATACAATGAGAAATAACCAGGTGCAATATAAAAATGAAAGAATGAAGCATAAGCAAAATGTTGCTATCAAGCATTCTAAGATTGTCTTAGAGGCTTTTTTTTTGTTTTGGTGGTACCAGGGATCGAACTCAGGACCTTGCACTTGCCCAGCAAGCATTATTCCACTGAGCTATCTCCCTAACCCTTAAGCTTGCCTTAGAATCAGAAGGATTTCACAAAGGAGGTGGTAAATAAGTAGAGTTTTTTATTTTTACTTTTATTTATTTTTAATGTATTTGGTACTGCATCTCACTATGCAGCTCATACTTCAGCAATCCTCCTGTTTTCAGCCTCCCCCGCACTGGGATTATAGGCATGCACCACCATGCCTGTTCTTGGTGGCCAGCTCACTGTGCCTGGGGGTGAGGTTGGCACGGCAAATGGTGTCAGGGATCAAACACCAATTCCTGTACTGGCCTAAGCAGGTGCTTAGTTCACTGAGCTATCCCACCAGCCCTATGAGCAGAGCTTTTAAAGGACAAATGGAAGAACATCAGGTCAGAAAAGGCAGACATTAACAAAAACAAGGGCAGAAAAGCATTAAGTCTATGTTATTTTAGTATCTATGCTATTTCTCCTATGAGGAATAAGGACAAGCTCACTGTGGCTGAAGCAGCGGCACAAGAGCTATAGTAAAGGCAGAAAATGAGATTTCAGAAGTGAAGCCTTCTGAAGTATCTTGTATGCTTTACTACTTAAGCTAAAAAGTTTCAGCAGCACTGCCAAGTATTTTAAAGATAAGTAACATGAGTGCAATAAGGCCAGTAAAATGCTTATAAAAATGTTATAAAACCTAGCATAAAGCAAGCATCCAATTAATGCCACTATTATTATTCCAAGCAAATACACAGAGTCAAAGCAAGAATAATCACCTTATGTCTTTAATAGTTGCTCGTTTCAGAGGGTCAACCTGCAGCATATGCATCAGGAGAGTAGCAACAGAGCGATTGAGATATTCTGGGATATAAAACACACCTCCGCGGATCTTCTTAAACAAGGTGGGAACATGCTCATCATCAAATGGGAGGGTGCCACAAAGAAGTGCATACAAGATGACACCACAGCTCCAGATATCAACTTCAGGGCCTGCGTACAGCCTAAAAAGGGTAACAAACCTGAGAAGTAAGTACCACTTTTTTCCTCAGCCTTCTGTTGAGAAGGATTTTTTTTTTTTTTTTTTGACTGGTTCAGGCTGCCTTAAGGGCAGGTCTGGTAAGGCATGTGGAGCTCTGGATCGAACTGTGGTATCCTGCTCCTGAGTGCATTTGCATGAGTAGGCACTTAAACAACTAAGCTAACCGGCAAGCCTCCTCCTTAGCCTTCCTTACCCTGATTTTACATACAAATGTTGTACAGAGCCCATATATTTTGATTTCCCAGGTTTTAAAAATAAAGTCCATAGCCACTTCTAATACTCAAGGGTTGTTCTCCATAAGGAATGACTGGTCTAATCAGTTACCTTGGAAGTTTGCCAAAAATGTGGTTCACATCTGTCACCAACTCACTTAGTTGTAATTTACTTTATTGAAAAACTCTCTATGGTTGATTTTTGAAGGAAACACTAGAGGAGGTAATTACAAACTTTAAAAAACAACAGTACATTATACAGGCTCACTCTTCTCCCACAGAATTATGGTAAGGAAAAAAATGCATGTAACATAATTTTTATCCCTGGCATACTTGCTTTAAATAGTATTTGAAATATTAAAGTGCCTAATTAGTACTATGGAGACAGAATTTGTACCTACTGCTTTTATTCTAATCGCTTGTTAGTCACAGAATTAAGACTAGCTTCACTCCAGGTAACCTGTATCCACAGTTGTCACCTGCTGCTCTCCCTCATCTTTCTAAAGCATTAAAACCTGACAGCACATTACCAAACTCAATCCTGGGTCTGAATTGACAAAATATATCTGTATAGTTCCAGTGCAAAAGACATAAAATATTTCTCAAAAAATTGCTGTTCCTCATTTATACCACTATTACCCCAACTCTGCAGCGAACTGTATGCTCATGTCCCCTGAAAATTCAGATGGTGAAATCTTCACTCCCAAATTGATGGCATCGGGATGTGACACTCGGAGGAGTCTAGGGCACAGGGCAGAACTCTCAGGATGGGGTTAGCAACTTTACACCACGCAGAGAGTGCTTCCCCTTACACCACATGAGGTTACAGTGACCAGACAGCAGACTGTGAGGAAGAGGCCCTGCCAGGCATCAAGGCTGCTAGCACCTTGCTTTTGGATTTCCCAGCCTCTAGGATCATGAGAAATGAACTTCTGTTGTTATAGTATCCCAAGTGGATTAAAACATGCTTGTATCTGCTACCTGCAATACTTTCTGATATCTGCTACTTTTCAATATTTTCAGAGAACTGTTAACTTTTTACATTAGACACTGACCACTGTAGACAGACTTGACTTCACCACTATGCTATGCATAAATGTGATACTGTATCAGTCAATAAATTACTTGTATATTCTCCATTTGTGTAATTTCTTGAAACAATACTATGCTCCAAATTCTATTTCAACATTACTTTTGCTTCCAAAGACAAAACATAAAACAATATTCCACCGACTTTATAAAATACATAAAATAGTAAGGTGTGTAGTAGACTCCTATAATCCCCCCACTCTGGAAGAGAAGGTAGGAGGATTGAAAGTTCAAACCCTGAATGACTTAGCAAGACTCTGTTTCAAAACAAAAACTCTATCTAGCGATATACAGTAGCTCAGGAAAGGCCCTGGGTTCAATCCCAATACGACAAACAAAAAAGTAAATTGTTACTCATATTGTACCTAATAATGACACTAGTTTAAACTTAGCTAGTGCTTCCTCTTACTTGTCCTTTTCTAAAACAAAAGATGGACTACATCAGATCGGTTTCCCTTTTTCTTCTTTTGAATCTACGGATTCAACCCCTATCCTCAAGGATGGTAGGCAAGCCTTTTCCTGCTGAACTACTTTCCAGGCCCCTTTTATTTTCTTGAGTCAGGGTGTAATTAAGCTGCCAGGTTACCATCAAACCTGGAATCCTCCTGCCTCAGCCACGAAGTAACTGGATGACAGGTCTGTGCCAGCATGCCCAGCTCATTTACATTTTTAATAAAAATTTTTAATTAAAAAGGCATTTAGTATAATCCTTTTCCCCGCAACAAATGAAAAATAAATGAATAATTTGCTTCTGTGTTAAAAATCTTAATTTAAAAAAAAATACTATAATTCAACATTACAAGATTACAAAAAGCTTCATCTAATTTATTACCTGCCTGAGATAACTTCAGGTGCTGCATAATTTGGAGATCCACAACTGGTTCGTAGAAACTCACCATCTGACATCATATTAGACAGTCCTGAAAATAAATACAATGCTTACTTACTGCTAGACATTTTAGACAGAAAAACTTTCTAGTACTTAATGCTCCACACATCATACTTTTTAAAGCAGTGAAAAGCATTTGTTAGATTTCAAAGAGATCATTTCACAGAGCTTATAAGATTATAAAAAAAGCTAAAGAATATCATGTATGAGTGGAGTTAAATTGTATTTCTAAATAAACAAACTCATTACTTTACAAATGATGTTATTCTAAATTATTTTAACTGTTCCAAAAATGAAATCATCAAAATATTATCTTCTACAATTGAAAGAATAAAATAGAAGCTACTATGCTTTTAAAAGCCTTTCTAGCTGCAGATGGTGGCACTTCCCTCTAATCCCAGCACTTGAGAGGCCAAGGCAGGAGAATCGCCATGAGATCGCCTTGGCCAACTTAGGCTATATAGTGAGCTTAAGGCCAGCCTTATCTTCATAGCAAGACCTTTTCTACATAAACACACAACTTGTGGGTGCTGGGGAGATGGCTCACTAGAATAAACGCTTGCCAGGCAAGTGCAAGAGCCTAAGTTCAATCCCTGGTTCCAAAAAAAATTAAATAAATAAATAAATAGCTTCTCTAAAAAAAAAAATCAGTAATTCAAAAGCTGCAAATGATAGGCAGGTCACTTTTCTGACGTTTTTAATTTAGAAAATTTTAACAGAAAAAAATATCTACTGATTCAAAAATCTAGTTGAACTAAAGCACTAAAAAAGTTTCATTATTTCAAGAAGAAAGAGAAATAGTGCAACTAGTTCTCCTAGTTTAAAGTCAAACTACAGAGGATTTAAAACAGCAAGGCTGACCTCTGGCACCCCTCACATTTTTTTCCCAAGTCCTCATATTCTAATCTGTTTCTCAAATATGTGGGTATATTTACAACAGAAAGTCTTTGGAGCATAAAATCCAGATTTTACCTTGTCTTTACCCATGATGAAACAGCCATTCGCTCATTAGGTTGTTAGACATTACACTAAGATTCATGGACCTTTCCACCAATCACAGAAGGCCTAAAAACTTTTTTCAAAGATGCATGCAAACTTTCCTGTAGCTGTTTATGAGCATTCATCAGGGGAAATGATGTGCCTTCACATTTTCAAAGGAGTTTGGGACTCCTCCCCAACCCCTTAACCCCTGTACTGACCTTTGGCAAAAAAAAAAGAAATGTATCATTAAGTATCATTTCCTCAGGAAGAAATGCAGGTTGACTTTTCTATTTCAGTTTTTATTAGTACCTGTTTCAGATTACAATGAACACATTTCTTGTGGGATTTGGTACACATACATAACACATCTTAATTATTTTTCATCCCGTACCACCTACATCCATTTCTTATCCTGTTCCTTTTGCAAATGACCTATATACCTGTTTATTATCTGTTTGTGTTCTTTACTAATACTTTAGGTTTCCTATCAAAGAGAAATGACGTGACATTTAAGTTTGTGTGTCCTATTTATTTCACTTAATATTATGGCCTCACAGTGAATCTATTTCCCCATAAATGACTAACATATACCTCTCTTTATGGTTGAACAGTACTCCGCTGTGTATAAATGCATTTTCCTTATCCACTCCTCTGCTCACAGGCACATAGGCTGCCTCCAAGATTTAGCTATTATGACTTATGCTGCTATAAACATGGTTATGTATGGGTCACCATGATATGATATTCTTCTAGATGATATCTAAAAAGCTGGATCAAATAGAATTCCTAATATGAATTTCATACTGATTTCCATAATGACCATAGTCATTTTATATTTCTAACAAAACTGCAGGATTTCCTTTTCCCGCTCAGTTTGTCAGGCATTTATTATCTTTTGATTTCTTGATGACAGTCATTCTTTCTGAAGATGAAATTTCAATGTTGTTTTATTTGCAATCTAATGACAGAGATGGTGAACTCTGTCATGTATTTATTGGACATCTATACTTCTTCTGAGAAGTGTCTATTCATTTCAGTTGCCCAGTTTTTGACTGGGTCTTTTATTGGGAGGATCTAAGTTTTGTGAGTTCTTTATATACTTTACATATTAGTCCTAGCCTAAGCAGTTTTCTAGAAATAGCTATACTTTAAAAAGTTTATTTAAAGGGAGATGCCAAGCTGGTACACTGAGTGCAACTAATTCCTTTCCGTGGTACAAGATTTATAAGGTTAAGAACTGTCACTGACACACTTCAAAAGCTAGCTATGTATCTCTGAACAACCCTAGAGCTACACACCAAAATCTGCTATCTTGGCATTCATCTGGGCATCCAGCAGCACATTCTCTGGTTTTAGGTCACGATGAACAACCATGTGCCTGTGGCAATAATCCACGGCAGATAGAATCTGCTGGAAGAGCCGCCTGGCTTCCATCTCTTCAACCTATCAAGTAGAAATAAAACTGTATTAGGAGCATTTGGGAGATCTACTTAAGAGTTTTAGTTTTATTATTGGTTTAAATGTAACTAAGCAGGCTAATTAGAATAAATTATCAACAAATCAGAGAAAACAAACCAAAACCTAAAAACTTACTGGGCAATTTGACAAGTTTTGCTGTGTCACAAAGAAATATAACAAATTAACTAATATTAATTTTCAATTTATATTATTAAATGTGTACAATATCTTAGGGAATCATCTGTAAGACAAACTAAATCAGAACTTACATGAAAGTCCTAAGAAAATAACTGAAAGTGTTAGCATAATTTTACAGATTTAAAAGCATAAGAATCATGTAGAAATGAAGTGGAATACACTTTGCGAAATCAGAATTTTGATTTTGATTGAGGACTATACTTTTCAAGAAAGAAACTATGTCTAATATTCTGTACATTTAGATGGGTTTTATTACAGAAGCAACTCAAACTTGAAGGTATCTTTGTAGCTGGCTATTTTCTAATATTTGCCTCTTCTTTAGCTTACACATTTATGTACTAAGTAATACATTACTCACCCGTCCATGTTTACAGATGTAGTCAAATAATTCACCTCCAGACACATATTCCATTACCATAAAAAAATCGGTTGGAGTGCTAATTACCTGGTATCTTTAAAAAAATAATAAAATAAAATAAATGTTACTCTCACCAAAATCAAATTAGTGTATCTATTCTTGTTACCAATGCATATTCTAGTGCTTTGCACTATTTTAAGACAGCAGTAATTTTTATGTCACTGAAATGATATAAAAGTACACAAATTGTGAGGTTCACACAATACCCTTTAGTGCCCTCCTTTTGGATTTATATAATCTTTGAAATCCTCCATTCAACAACAGAATTAAGCATTAACTTTCACTTTAATAAAAACATGTTCAGTCAATAGATATGAGGTATCATCTATTTAAACATAAATAAGGTATATTCTTGAGTAACAAATACTATCACCAAAATCCAGAAAGTGGACAAACGACCCTTTCTTCAACAAATAAAATCCAAGAAAAAAAGGAAAAGGAAAAACTGTAAATTACAAGGAATCCCAACTGAGAGTGGCAGTACACGCCTGCACTAAGGAGACTAAGGCTGGAGGATTACAAGTTTGAAGCCAGCTTGGGCTACACAGAGAATTTAAGGCCAGCCTGAATGACACAGCAAGTCCCTGTCTCAGCTCCTTGCCCCAGTTTATGTAAACTTGTTTGATTCTGGGTCAAACCAACTTTGAAAGTAGTTTATGAAAGAGCAAAGGGAGAAAACTAACTAGATGGTTGATACGATGGTTAATTATTTTAACATTTTTGGATATGATAGTGATACTGTGCTTATGTTACTTAAACATCAATGTAACACACTCACAATGACATAATCCATATGTCTTATGGCCAGGCAGCCCTGGTTTCATTTATCTCTTCTGCTGACTTGAACCACCAGTTCACCACATGCATGACTGTCCCACCCGACAGTCTGTACCACCTCTCAGGAGGTCCCCGATGATAACACAAAAGCACTGACTTAGCAGACCAGATGTCATTGTATTACGGTTCCTTAAGGAAAACATTAAAATGGTATAAAAAGAATTGAAGTATAGATAATTTGTAATACTGTAGTTGTAAATGCACATCATACGTACTTGCAAATAGAGTACTTGTATGGCTTCCATGTCAAAATTTACAGAATTAGTTACTAATAAACTATTCACAAATACAAATACATTCAGTCGAATGAAACAAATTTGATTATTGTAATAATTTTAATTGGTATGAATATTAATGCCTATATTTAGGCAGTAATCACTCAAATTCAAGCAACAGCTAGACTCAGTCCATTTATAGAATTTAAGTTTATTTTATTAGTAAAAAAGACTGACAAAAGTCACTGAATTTGTATCACCAGTGGCACAAGCTGCTAATAGGACAGTCAGGAATGTACCACCTGTAGTTCAAGCCAGCGGATAGGGTTAAACAGTTCAGAGATTGAAAACAAATATTTGGCCGGGCGTGGTGGCGCATGCCTGTAATCCCAGCACTCGGGAGGCTGAGGCAGGAGGATTGTTGTGAGTTCGAGACCAGCCTGAGCTACAAAGTGAGCTTAAAGCCAGCCTGAACTGCATAGCGAGACCCTGTCTCAAAAAGACAAAAAAAAAAAAAAAAAGAAAACAAATATTTGGACTTACTTCAAAATGATCTGGTGGAGAGAAAATGGGGCAAAAACAGATAAAATATACTGACTAATGCTGAAGCTGGATGACAAATACATAGGTTCATTGCTTTCTTGTAAAGTTTAATCAAAAATTAAATAATGTGGGCCGGGCGTGCTGGCGCATGCCTGTAATCCCAGCACTTGGGAGGCTGAGGCAGGAGGGTTGTTGTGTGTTCAAGACCAGCCTGAGCTACAAAGTGAGCTTAAGGCCAGCCTGAACTGCATAGTGAGACCCTGTCTCAAAAAGACCAAAAAAAAAAAAAAAAAAAAAATTAAATAATGCATGTCACAGTGCAAACGTTGTTACTAATTAAAAATTGAGCCTACCAAAGTATACAGAACACACCCACATTGTCAGTACTCTGAGAGGCTGAGGCAGGAATATAAAAATTCAAACCCAGGCTAGTCAATTTAGCAAGACTCTTTCTCAAAATAGAAGGGTCTGTAAATGCAGCTCAGTACAAAGGCAGTTCAACACTCAGTCAACAAAATTAATGAATGATGATTATAAAGACACTTAAGCTTTATTTGATAAAACAAAAAACTTCCCATACATATGATTTACCAAATCAAGTTTTGAAAACAGTGAACATTTTTTAACATTTAACATTTATGCCAATGAGCAACTCTTCTAGTTTCTAAAATACATTGCTTATAAAAGGTTATCTACAGCCTAGCTGATTCCAACCCATTTATGTAGTTATTCTGGCCATTATGGGTAGCTGTGTAGTTCTGGCATGGATTAAAGGCACTCGAGAAAAAGGTACAGGGCTAGAGCAATAGGACTAAGTGCCTGTTTAGGCAAGCGTGGGGACTGGGGTTTGATCCCCAGTATCACAGGCCCCACTGGCCTTGTCCCGTGTCACACTAAGCCAGCCACACAGTCCAGGCATGGTGTTGTGTGCCTGTAATCCCAGTGCTGGGGAGGCTGAAAACAGGAAGATCACTATGAGTTGAAGCTGTGTAGTGAGACCTGGTACCAAATACATAAAAAAGAGAGAGGATCTAGCAGAGAGGAGAAAGAGAGGACACAGGAGAGAGAGAGAAAGAGAGAGAGAGAGAAGGGAAGAAAGAGGTACAAGCTGGAGCTGATGTTTCTCTCCAGGAAATACTTTAACTCAGGAGGTTAGAATCCAGCAAAGCACATATAAGCAAGTATTGTGGTAGGTGGGGAGCCTGTTTGCTAATATGTAAAGAAGTCAGGCAGAGAGGGGAACAGCCAACAAGGTGGTGATGCAATTACATGCTCTCTATATTAACAGAGGACACATCACTAAAGAGTTCCCTCAAAATAAAAGCCAGAGCCAGGATGAAGCTCAGTGGCCTAAGTGCCTGCCTGAGGCCCGCAGGTTCAAATTCTCAATACCTGGGGAAAAAAACAAACCACAACAGCACACACACAAAAAAAGAGGACACATCATGTATAAATTAAACACTTGAAAAAATAAAATATGAAAACTATTATGTATTAAAATTATCATATTTTCTGCTGGATGGTTAAGACCTAGGTAGATCCAAACTTATATACCAACACATGTACTTTATATTTCCTATGTGGTCATTGAAGTCTTCTCAGAGTTTATCTTGTAGTCCTGTACATTATTCTGTAGTTCGTTTGTCTGTGTCATCCATGTGGATGAGTCACGGCCAATGCTTGACCAGATTGCTCTCTGTGAGAGCCTGAGAGAAAGTTTTCTCTTCATGTTACTCTCCCCAGGCACACTATAGAACTTCAATCTCTTTCCTCTGTGGCTCCACAATCTCCTTGCTCAGAAAATTTGGAGCTCACCTGAGTCTCATAATATTGCAGTACAGGTTCTCCTATGTCCTGAGTCTTCGCTGACCTTGAAAGGCTAGG
>PVKA01000656.1:173736-186126 GCA_004027165.1 Ctenomys sociabilis | reverse complement strand
AGGACTTGAAGAACTCTGCTCCATGCTCTCCTTGCCTTCATGGTTTGTGTAGAGGAGTCACCTGAAATTCTGATGGGTTTTCCTTCGAATGTGGTATGCTTCTTTTCTCTAGCAGCTTTCAGTATATTATTCTTGTGTTGGATTTCTGGGATCTTGACTATTATATGTCTCCGTGTGTTTTTAGTTGGGTTGAAGTTATTTGGTGTTCTGTATGCTTTGGTGACCTGAATGTTGGATTGTTTCCTCATATTTGGGAAGTTTTCTGAGATTACTTCTCCCCAGATTATTTTTATGTCATTTCTATTGACTCCTTCATTCTCCTTGATACCAGTTAATCTCACACTGTTCATCCTGGTATCTTCTTGCAGGTGATGGATTATTTTTCCCGGCATCCTCATTGTTTTGAAAAGATCCTTTCTCACCTTTCACTAGCTGCACCAGTGTCTTCAAGATCTTAAACTCTGTCTTCAGAGTTTTCACTCAAAGGGTTTTGTAGACTCACAATTGATATTTTTAATTCTTCTATATCTGTTTGACTCTGTTTCATGCGTTCTATTTCTTTTCTGTATCACTCATTCAAGGAATCCATCATATTTCTGATCTCCTCTGTTTTTTTATCTATGTCTTCTTTAGTGGTAGTTATTAATTCTTTTTCTGCAGAGTTTCTTCCAAGTTGGGTTTCCTCTGTTTATTTCCGGACTTGTTTCTGTATTTCAGATGCTATGATTTCAAGGAATTCTTTTTTTTTCAGATAATTCAATTTTTATTTCAAAAATTATTTCTGCTTTGAGTTCCTCATGACCTTTGTGCTGTTGTTTCTTTGCTTCAGATGCTGTTAATTTATACATTTCAGCTGGATTAGTGCTCTCTGTACTTGTTCTGGGTGAGCATTCGTTTTCCCTCTAATGTTTCTGCATTTGATTCTTTATTTCAGATGCTATGTATTCAGATATTTCTTTTTTTACTTCAGGAATTAATACTCCTCTGAGTTCCTCTATATCTCTCTGGTGTTGTTCCTTTGCTTCTGTATCTGTTAATTCATTCATTTCAGCTGAGCTAGTGTCCTCTGCACTTACTGGTGGACTCAAGGCCTGAGATTGCATTTTTCTCCTTGTCTTTGTCATTTTGTATAGCACTGACCTCTGGGGCTTTCACTCACAGGCCGACCTGCGCTGGGACTTGGGCCACGAGGTGGGACCTGGGACCGCTGGGAACTGTCTCACCAGCGCAGCCCGCCTAGAGCTCTCGCTCACAGGAAGAGCTGCACTGGACCTTGGGGCTGCGGGCGTGACCAAAAAATGTTAACTACAGAATTGCGATGTGACTCTGAGATTTCATTCCTAGGTGTGTACCCCTCAGAACTAAGAACAGGTGTTCAAGAAAAGCATCCTCAGAGATTCAGAGCAGCATTGCTTACAGCAGCCAAATGGTAGAAGCAGTTCAAATGTCCATCAAAGGATGAATGGATAAAGATCGCAGTATGTTCTAACAATGAAATATGCAACATTAAATGAATAAAAACCCAATATGTTCAATAACGTAGACAAACCCTGAAAACACTAGTAGAAGAAAATGGATGTGAAAGATTACATATTTCTTATATATAAAATAACCAAAGCTGGCAAACCCTGAGACAAAAAATAGATTGTTGGTTTCCAAAAATTGAAGATACAGGAACAGAGGAAGAGGGAATGACCACTGGATATGTACAGGCTATTCTTCAAATGAGAAATAAGTAACTGTTGCACATTATGAATGCACTAGACACCACTACATTTGCACTTTTGTGTGGTCAACTACTGCATCCTTGATGAATTTCACTTCTACTTTTAAAAAAAAAAATTACTTTGTTGGCAACGTGTATTTCTTAAATTTGAGTCCACTATTTCTAGTTCTTGCATTCTCTCACCCTAAATATCAATTACACTGCCTTTGTAAAATCACTTTCAAGAGCTGCCGATATGCTCATTGGTAGAGCACTTACCTAGTTTTTATGAAGCCCTGGATTTAATCTCCAGAATTGAAAAAGAAAATTAAATCATTTTCAGGTATAAAAGGTTTTAAAATGGAATCATATTTCCTTTAAAGCCATCTGGTGGAAGCTAAGGAGATGGCTCAGTGATCTCAGTGCCTGCATGGCAAGCATAAAGACCCAGGTTTGATTCCCCTGTACCACATGCCATGCCAGCCCCAGAATCCCATATGCACTGAGCCAGCCGCCAAAACAGAGCATGGTGGCATATGCCTGTAATTCAAGTGCTGAGGAGGCTGAGACAGGAAGATCATTACAAATCTGAGTTGCGTAGCAAGACCCTGTACCAAATAAGTAAGTAAAAAAAAATTAAAGCCATTTGGTGGTAAATAAAAGAACTGACAAAAAAAAAAAAAGGCAAATAGCAGCACTTCCCTGCTGATATTTTTGAAAGAAAATTGTATTTCCAATTAGGCAAAAGATTAAGGAGTGGCAAACTGGAGCGGCCAGAGGGTTCCAGGTCAAGTGCAGAACAGTTCCCAAGGCCCTGCCCCTGGGACCAACCAGAAAACACTACCTGAAGTTCTTCTCAGGAGAACTCAAGCTGTGTTGTGATAGGAATGGCCTACCTCTGCCCTCAGCCTGAAGAGCAGGAGAAGGAAAAATGGCCACCAGCAAGCGCCTGGCCCTGTGCTCACGGCTGCCCTGGCCCCAGAGAGTGTACTTCTTTCCTGTTTTTAGTTGTCCCTCACTCAGCCTTCAGAGCACCTTTATTTTCCAACCTTTAACAAATGAATGTTTGCTTTATCCAGTTCTTTCTTTGTTCAGGAAAAAAGAACATAGAAGGGATCTCTAGAAGGTGTTCCCAAGACTCCAAAAATGGGGTAACAACAATACACCTATTTATTCGAATCCAAATATGGAAAATTTTTTATCAGGGCTAAACTTCTACATAATGCGTTATATTGTCTTTGTCTGACAAAGAGCTAAGAGCCCAGCATAGCTGTACGAATCCAGCTCTCCCATGCCTGGAGTCTAAAGCGACCTGGAGTGAGTGGCGTCTTTCAGTTGGCATCATGGTTTTCAAGGTCACCTGCCTTGTAGCAGGGACTTTATTCCTTTTAATGGCTGAATAATAATTCACTATATGAATACACTATAACTTTATCCATTTATCCCTTAGGTTTTTTAGGCTCGGCCACATTTTGACTGTTGTAAATAGTGCTTCCATGAACATCCGTTCATGTGCATGTTTTTGCTTCAACATCTGCTTTTTATTCTCTTGAATATAGATCTAGGAATGGAAATGTTGTGTCATATAGTAATTTTATGTTTAACGTAATGAGAAGGCACTGGGCTTTACTTCAGTGGCTACACCATTTGAGATTCCCACTAGTAAGATGAGTCACACTTGTTATGTCTTTAAATTTTGAGGTTTGTTGAAATCTATTCAGAAAGGATTGTCAACCAGTATGATTTTTTATTGTTTCTACTAAGTTTTTATATTCTCTACTATTTATAATAGCAAAATGCAAGGGAGCAATATCTACCAACAGGAAACTGCTGAAATCAAGTGTGGTAATTAATAGAGTAACTCATTTCACTCTTGTTACCATATTTGGCAAACTTTTACTCTTCATACAGCTAAATAACAATTTATACCACCTTTTTCCAAGTTCATTTTATAAGACATTCTATAACCTAGCAGGAAGCTAGGCCTGTAGGTACATGCATGCAAACCCAGCACTCGGGAGGCTGAAGCAGGAGAGTGGAGAGCCCAAGGACAGCACAGGCAGCATATGAGACCCTCTCTAAAAAATAGTAGTAATAGGAGCTAAGGTAAAATACTAACTTGAGCTTCTATTTTTAACAACTCCAAATTTAACTGATGCACTGTGAAATTTTCATGAAGCCGAACTAAATTAAAAAACAATTATTGTTTAATATGAAGAAAAACTGATGCACTGAGCCCCCTCTGCATATAGGGTGCAGCATAAATAATAGCTAATAAAATAGCTGATCTATTTTACCTTTCAAGTAGTTCCTTAAAGTCTTTGAAGCACCTGATTTATTTTTGCTCTATACATAAAACACAAGCTTGGTAAGATTAAATAAATAATTTTCAAAATGAGACGAAGTAGTTGGAATTTGAACTTATTTCATTGTGCTAAATCTCAAGAGCTCAGTAATTCTGTAGAACTCTTAAGTTGCGCACGCTGTCTTCTTTGCCACATAATATAAGAAAATCTTATTTTTTTTTCTTTTTTTATGAGCAGAATATATTTATTGAGGGAAAGAAAGCTCCAGTCCGAGAGAGGGACAGGAGGAGGGGCTCCAGTTGGTGGTCCCTGGGAAGCTGTCTCTTCCAGGGACTTTTACAGAGGAAAATCATGTGGTGAGGTGGGTCAAAGGTGGTGGAGAAGACATGGGAACTTGCTTAGATGGGCATGGGGTGGGACAAAAATATGGTTAACCAATGAGATTACAAGCACTATTGCTGGAGCCAGGGAGATGGCTCAGTGGAATAAGCACTTCCTTGGCAAGCACAAGGGCCTCAGTTCAATCCCCGGTCCCACAAAAAGAAAAAAACAGGCAGACAAGCACCACTGCTCAGGTAAAATTGATTAAATCCAATAGCAAATGGGGAAGTGAGTCACGTAGCAAGCAAGCAGGCATGACTATGGGACAGTGTCTCTTCCTCTTGGGGGTTGAGCTAATGACTCATCTGGACTCTTTCAAGGTGATTGGTATCTGTTTAGAATATCAATCCCTGATGCCCCTCCCTAGGGAAGTATGTAGCTGTGTTTGTTTCCTCTTTTGTCTTGGTCTTGAGGTGTGGCACACAAGAACAGCAATTGAGACTGGGCGTGGTGGCATGCACTTGTAATCCCAACTCTTGGGAGGCTGTAAACAGGCAGATGTCTACAAGTCCAATTTAGTAGTTAGACCCTGAAGACCCTGTAGACCCTTCCCTAAAATACAAAAATTACTGCAGCAGTAAAAGGTGAACTTCTGCTTTTACAGTCAAGTAGTTATAAATTAGACTGCTTTAAAATGCATCACTATCTTGAAAAATTTTATAAAAGCCAAAGACTGTAATTAGTATTGTCTCTTAACTATTTCTACCTTGGTTCATTTAAACCAGATGCAATATTTCAATTTTCTGTTTGATCTTCCTTGTGAGACAGACATATGGAGAACAGCTGTGTGTAATGCATTGTTGGTGCCCTGATCACATGAAATAATATGATTAAGGGACTGAATTTGAAGGAACAACACACATCATAGGTTGGTACCTCCAGAAAGCATATCCACATCAGTTTAATGGTCAATAAAAATCCATCTCAGTGTCAGTAATGGATAGAATGTCATATATACTTAAGTAGTCTTCTTGTACATAGTAATTCTTAAATATGATTTAGTGGGCACAAAAATCCATAGCTACTACTTTCTTTTATAAAATAACATAGGATACCTCCTGGAACACATTTGGGAAATGAGCCCTTGCCACGTGAGAAGATATCAGGGAGCAACTTTGCTAGGGAGGGAGTTTCGATGCACATCAATGTAAGAGTTATTCATTCCCTCAAGGGCCTGGAATATAGCTCAGAGGCATAAGCACCTGCCTGACAAGTGCAAGGTCCTGAGTTCAATTCCTGGTACCAAAAAAAAAAGAAGATAAACTCAATCTGAGTATTCTCCAATTCCCAAAGATTTTTTTTTTTCATTCCTTACTCCTACATGGAATCCCCCACTAGTAGTTTTCCTTGAAAAACTCCAAATGAAGAATGGAAAAATGTGGCTTGCTTTCCAGCCTTTTTTTTTTTTTTAAGAAAAAAAATAAATATAGAGAAGTCAATGATTTCCATTCAGCATTGAAGCTATTTTTAAAGATATGGAATTCCTCCTGAATTCTGATGGCATTGTCACAATGTGACACTATCCAGAATTAGAAGTCAGTTTCCTTATTGGGGAAATGAAAATATTATGGGACAGAGGAAGCTAAAAGAAGTCAAGCAGCTACTACAGCTAGAAGTCTCAATGAGCCAAAGACACCAATAGCAACATTCTGTCTCATGGAACACTGTCAGCCAGGATGCTCAAGGCTGAATGGGGTCAGAGGCACAGCACCCTCCCAACCCTCAGACAGGCAGAGCAGCAGTGAGGGCTGACAGTAGGCGCTCCCGGTGCGGCAGAGCGAAGAAAGCTACAGAAGGAACATGGTGCAAACCAAAACAGCAGCTCTCCACGTCTGTCCTTTGGTCCCTCCCAGGCTCACAGCTAGAAGTTCCCAACAGCACCCAGCAAAGAGCCTCAGCCCCAGCATGAACTCTGCCACCTCACTCAAGTCCATCCTCTCCATGTGGTCTCTGTCTTCCAGTATTCAGTCATGAGGGCGCCAACCTAATTGCCTAATCTAGTCTTCTCACTTCCCAAAGATCACTCTTCTAAACTCCATAATCAGTACGGTTTCCAACCTCTTCATAGGATTGACATGAAACTTTGTCAACATTCTGCACCTGATATCCATTGCAGTAAATCACAGTCTGACAATTTTACTCTCAAAATTGGCCAAGTAGGCTTGGAGCTAGCTGTTTGGATGCAGCACCTGCTTTGGCAAGCACAAGGACCTGGGTTTGATCCCTATCACCACATGCCATGCCAGACCCGGAACCCTGGGTGCACTGGGCCAGCCACAGAAACCAGGAATGGTAGTATACGCCTGTAATCCTGGCACTGGGAGGCTGAGACAGGAGGATCACTATGAGTCTGAGCTGCATAGCAGAACCTATAATAGCTAAATACAAGATTTTAAAAATTGGCCAAATGGTTCTTCTTCTAAGGGGAATTTGATTGACTAGGACTCTAGTATTCTAAAGAGACAGCCCTCTATTAGCAAAGATGGGAGGAAAGGAGTGGAGTGAGCCTGGTGAGGACACATCTGGAAGGCAGGAGTTCTAGACAAACTTTGAGTTGACCACCAGACATTCTTCCTGGGCCTGAATTTCATCATCTATAAAGCAAGGGATAGCAAGGAAGTTCTCTTTCCCTTATAGCAATGAGAGATCCCAAGAGGACTGTGGCACCTTCCCGATACTGGTGAGCCAGGGGGCCAACTCTGCCCCCTGGGACAAATAGTGCTGAGACAGGGGCTATGACTGGGTAACAAGCACAGGGTGAGTCAGCCTGGAGGTCCGGAAGGGCTGGCCAGCCGGAACTCAGCCCACACTGGGTGAGGGTGTGTGGGTGCCGGAGAGCTGCCTCCAACATCAGATCTCTCACCACAGCTGTCTCTTTCACCTTCCCTGCCATCCTCATAGAGGAGATGCAGTGAGTAGAAAAAACAGCCAGAAGGCAAAGGCAGTGATTAAGCCCTGTAATTACAAAGGGGACTGTGCCACTCTTTACCAGTCATTAGCTTTACCGGACTTCCATGTCTCTTGAGTTTCTTGACTACAAAAGATGCTATGATTTCGATATGGAGACAAATGACTGACACAGGAAAAAAAGTACTGGAGAAATTTTCTGGTAATTCTGCCTCTGGTATTTCCTGAAAAATAAGAAAGTAGATGTTTTTTTCTTAAAGTATCAACCTCACCATCAAACACTACAAATTGTCCCTCTGGTTGAAGACCTGTTTTCAGCAGTAGCAAACCTCCTTAACTTCACATCCGGTTTTCAATTTAAGCTTGAAACAAAAAAGTATTCTTATGGCCTTGTTTTTTATACTCAAAAGTTTATGGCAGGGGATGAGTGTGTTTCATAATTTTTGTTTATAATGGAGGCTAAAGTTAGACATTTAAAGCAAATATAATGAGCTAACAACCTATCCTTCCTGTGGTTCAAATGATAGGAAATGATTTATAAACAGTCATCAGAATTAGCTCAGCTGAGCAATATTGGTTTTGGTTGAACTCTTAGAAAACTAAAAGTATAATCTTTATCCACTGTTAAACAATGAAATTCAAACCCCCAGGAAGGAAAAAGACAAAAGAAAGAACATAAAGATGTAATTAAATTATTTGTTTTTATTTATGCAATGTTAGGGATTCAAATTCTCACATGCTAGGTAAATGAGGATTTAGATGAATATGTACATAACCTTTCTAAGATTCGGGCTTTCACATTCTGTGTAACTGAGAGGTATATAATATCCCTAATTAGGAGTTTGTCACTCAAATCTTTGATACATAGGCTAATTATCAAAGAAAAAAAAAAGGAGAATTTGACAATGAAAACAAATGTTGGCCTGGCATGGTGGCAACACCTGTAATCTCGGCACTGAGGAGGTTGGAGGACTATTGTGAGTTTGATGGCAGTTTAGGCTACATAGTCAGTTCAAGGCCAGTCTGAACTACATAGACTGGCTTTGTCCTCCCTCCCCCAGAAATGTAAATGTTGTTATACTCCTCTAAACTCAAATATAGGTTACATTTGAATGTAAAACACCACACATAATCATTGGAATGAAAATTCTGATAAAACTATATTAACTTTATTACCCTCTGGAGAGCAAACCATTTTCCAACAATTAATTCAAATAGGATTCTTGGCTTGCTTCATTTGGGCCCATTTTTAGTCCTTCTACTGAAGACTGCACGTCTTAGTTACTTTTCTCATTTCTGAGGCAAAATACATTATACATGAAGTTAAAGAGAAAAAGAGTTTGTTTAGCTCTTAGTTTTTAAAGGTTTAAGTCCATAATCAGCTCTCCAAGGCAGGGTACAAAGCAGACGGAAGCAGTTGATGGTGGTGGAAGACAGCAAAAGCCACAGAGGAGTTTCTTTCTGTTTTCTGTATTTCATCCAGTCTACTGGGATTATGAAATACAAGTCCAATCAGTGGACTGATCCAGCAATGATCCACCCTTAATCCAAGCCCCCTTAATCTCAGAATTGCACTATAAATCAATCACACACTAGATTCAGCCACCTCTGGGGGGGGGGGGGAACCTTATATACTCATAAAGCTTTGAGGGAACATCTAAACACAAAACTGTAGCATTCCACTCATAGTGCCTTCCCCCCAAAAAACTCATGCACATCCCTTTATTTAAAAGGCATTTGGCCCACTCAAAGAGTTGCCAAAGTCCTAACCATTTCAGCATTGCTGAAAATTCCAAGTCCCGAGCTCATGTGAAATTAAGGTAAACTCTTAGCCATGAGCCCCTGAATAAATGAAAAGAAAGTCAAACACTTCTAACATTCAAAAGTACAAGATAGCAATTTCCAATTCAAAAGGTACAAATAGAAGGATACAATGGAATGGAGCCAGAGAAAGTCCAAACTCCAGCAGGGCAAATATTCAGTCCTATAGTTCCATGTGCACCATCCCAGCAACCTGTGGCTAGTTGTGAACTCCAGGGAGCTTGGGTGGATCCACCTAATTGTGGTTGTAGCTGCCATAGCTTCTCTCTTAAGGCCACTCTGCTCCCCCCTTACAGTTTTCCTCAGACAATCCATGCTCCTGGATTTTCCATACTTCCAGGGTCTCCACTACACCTCTGGCTCCGCACCCACAGCTTCACACACTGCCTTCTGTGGGATGTATAGCCTGGCCTCCCAGGCCTTGTAAAATCTGAGTAGAGGCAGATTTTCTGACCCCACAACTCTTCATTGCATATGCACCTAAAACCAGTGCCCCATGGATGATGGATGCCAAGGTCTGCTGCCTGCTGGAGCAGTAGCCAGGCTTCCTGATCTCTTGTAGGGGTCAAGTACCTGGATCACTGAGCACTCTGACTTCTATTCCAAGAAACAAATTCTCTAGGCCACTGCCATTCTGGAACATGGTGCTCTGTGGCTTTTTTCTCAGAGCAAAGTCTTTCACTTTTGCAGTTTTGAGGCTGCTGCTTCTTGCGACAACCTGAAATCATCTTTTTTGTTCTCCTGCTTCTTCTTATCAATCATTATCTCCTCTGATCTGCTTTTGCAGCTTTAGAGATTTGCTACCATGGCTAATGCAATGGGAGAAGGTTGCCTGAAGCAAGTCAGAGAGTAAACTGTGATCAGTCTACTTCCAAGGGCCAGCTCAGACCCTCCCCTGCAGCCCTGCCTGTTTATCTATGACAGTGTTGTACACTCAGTTCTGTGGCACTAATGGTGGTTAAAGCTGCCACAGTTTCTCTCTAAAGGCCACTTCATTTCTGACCAAACTCACCATGGTTTTTGTTTGTGGGGGAGTTTTTTGTTTTGTTTTGTTTTTGGTACTAGGAATTGAACTCATGACCTAAAGCTTGCCAGGCAGGTACTGTGCCTCTGAGCTATATTCCTGCCTTTCCAAAGCTTTTAATCATTTTGGTTGGCTCTTTGCTCTTTTATTCTCAACATAAATCTGTCTAAAAGCTACCAACAGTATCCATGTCACTGCTTCAACATTAGACTATCTTCAAAGTTCTTCTGCCAGATCAATTAGTCTACCACCCTCAATTTTAGTCTCAGAAAAAGTCTCTGGACTTGAGCAAGATGCATACAAATTTTCTTTTTTTTTTTTTTTTAACGGAATCAGGGATTGAACTCAGGCCCTTGTGCTTGCCAAGGAAGCACTTATTCTATTGAGCTATCTCCCCAGCCCCATAGACAAACTTTCTCCTAAGCCATAAAACACATCATTTGTAGTCTGACAGCCAATACAATCCTTCTTTCTTCCCAGCAGAAACTGCCTGAGCCTAGTCTTTACTGGTAGGATTGGTATCAGCCTTCTGATTTTCTGAGATCTACTTTTTCAGCTGACATTTCTGAGTCCATCCAAATTCTTCCCACAGACCAGTCCCAATGGATGTAAACCACATGGTCAGGTATGGTCACAGCAATGCCCCCAATTCTGGTACCAAATTGCTTAGCTATTTTTCTTTCATTGTTGAGACAAAATACCCAACACTCAAAGTTAAATGAAAGTAATGCTCTTTAGCTCCCAGGCTGAGGGAGCTTCAGTACATAAGCAGCTGGCTCCAAAGCAGGGTTGTGCACAGCAGAGTGGCAATAGTTCATGGTGTAAGGATTAAATTTTCTAAATCTGGATAATAAGAGAAGCAGCACTTAAAAATCTTAAGTCCCAATGTAGAAGTACTTACAATTTCTCAGGGATGGTGTTCTGTACAGTGACACAAGCAAAGAAGCTACAGGCTGGGCCTTTAGGAAATGCCTGTGTGGGTGAGGGCAAGTAAGCAGAATGGCTTCCACTGCCACTAAAAGACAAACACAGCCAGAACAAGACCAATCAGTGACCAATAGGAAAAGGGACCAGAGCCCTGGTCCCCAGAAGGCACAGAGATCTTCTCAGGACTTCATGGATCAGCCAAACATGACATTTAGAGCTGTCACCCAGGTCAGGATAGATCTTGACCATGTCGGGAAAGTTAAGGCAAGGACGTCACGGTAAGGCAGGAAATCAAAGGTCAGCTGAGTGTCCAGCACTGTCATAGCTATAAGGCAGGGCTGCAGGGGAGGGTCTGAGCTGGCCCTCGGAAGTAGACTGATCACAGTTTACTCTCTGACTTGTTTCAAGCAACCTTCCCCCACAGCATTAGCCATGGCAGCAAATCTCTAAAGGAACTTCCTAGTTCTAGGAAAAAGCTGATGGGTTCATGGATGAAGCCTAGGAACAAGTAAGTATCTGCCTTTGATGGAGATCCCAGAGCCCCAACATTTCCTGTCTACCAAAGGCACAGACGCCTGCAAATCTATGGTTTTGGGACAAGTAAATCACTAGTGACTTGTGCTACTAAAGTTTTCCCTTTCTTGCATTAGAATCAAAGTTATAGGGCATAGTGCTCTTGCATTGTATGGAGCCATTTATAGCCAAAGATAAAAGATAATTGAATTATAATGCCACATTCATGTGAAAAGGTACAATGACTTCCTTAGTGCAAAAATTTAGAATTAAGTGCCATTTCCATGGGTCTCTATTAAGAACAAAAAGAAACATGCTGTACAATGAAACAAATGCTATTCAAAACTTCAAAAACAATGAATATAGTGGCCATTATTTAAAAAAGAAAGAAAAGAAAAGCCCAGTTCCTAGCAACAGCTGGGGGATGGCCAACATTCTCAGCTGGAAACTATAAACTCATTTTATTTGAGGACATCTAAGGCTTTGGTTAGGATATAATGAGTCCAGCTATCACTGACATCCTCCCTACAAATATTTCCAGAATTCACCACCCTAAGCCTTCCTCAGTGCCTGAAGTTGAATCAAGCCCTCCTCGTTTCTTACCTGAAGTACTAAAACAGCCTTCAGCTCACTTCAATGTGCTCTTTGGTAATGCCCCAAGAGCCACTCTGACCTTGGAAATGACAAAAGGCAAAAAGATACACCAGAACTCTCCTCTCTCTCTCTCTCTTTCTCTCTCTCTCTCTCTCTCTCTCTCTCTCTCTCTCTCTCTCTCTCTCTCTCTCTCTCTCTCTCTCTCTCTCTCT